>VWZK01016284.1:6245-116920 GCA_013396935.1 Baryphthengus martii | reverse complement strand
TCATTGCATGTCTGGATGCAGGCTGTGACTAATGTTATATACATTGACAGGACAGGATCTCTGGCAATTTCTCTTCAGCGTTGTACCTTACAGCTTGAGTTCTTTGTGTCTTTATTCGCAGTGCTATGCTGTAAAGTATGACTGTCTTAATACTCCTGGTAATAGTGCAGGCAAACAGTATTTTGTTTTTGTTGGAACTGTGAAGAGAAGTGTGTTTATGACAAGAATTTTTAGTACAGTTATGTTCACATTGCACTGTTTGCAGATACTCAGTTGTGCCAGCAAATACAATGTAGCATAAGGAATCTCATTTCATTTTATCCACAGCAAACAGCAGAAGAGTTGAAGGTTTAAAAAAAAAAAAACCAAAAAAAAAGTGAGCAGAGCAAAGAAATTAGTTTGTCAGGACTGTTCAGCAGTTTCTGGCTGAGTTGGAAATGGAAACAGCCTTTGATCCTACACAGTGCAGAACATTCACTGCTATTTAAAAATTGGACCAAAATTAACTTTGGTACTTCATAATTTTCTTGAAGATAGGCTTTACCATTAGTGATGGTGGGCTAAACCAATATTTAGCGTGCAATGCTTTTTCAGTTGCCTCAGGACGATTCTTTTTCATCTTTGCTTTAAACCTGGAGGAATAAAACTGCTCCTTGTTATACGAAGATATTTATACCTGGAGAGAAAACAAGACCTAGAATGTCTTGGTTATGCTGGAGACCAGGACTGTGTCTGGACTTGCTCTAAGAAGCAGAAAAGGATATAATATTCTGTGTCATGGCCTATTCTGTGGAACTCTAGCACTTGCTTCACTTCTTAGGGCTCCTGTCTTAGAGGTACATGGCGTAGCTTGTTACTGTCTCCACATCCAGCTGGTAGGCTCCCTTCTTGGTTCATGTCAAGCAGAACTAGACTTCAAGAAAAGTAACTGTGGTTCTTTTACTGACGGCATCCATTCAGATTTCATAACGTGCTGCTCTTCTCACATTCAGGGCCCAAAGTCTCAGCGAAAGCACTGAGGAATAATTGCAGATGTTGATCAACATCAGCCAGAGAATTCAAGGATCCTGTTTAATGATCGTGGCAGATACAATGTTCCTTTCCCCTTCCACTCCAAACCTGCTCTTAATCGGGTCTCGTGTACAGCAGAGATGGAATTTACCTACGTAACACATGAGGGGGAAGTACAACTGCTGTTGAGTTGTAGAAAAAGTAGCCTGTTTTCCTTTTAGGTAAACTAAGTGATCAGGTGGAGATAAGGAACCATTTGACTTCAGATGAGAAGAGAAACTTAAGTAGTGACCTTTTTCATGACGATGTAGGGAAGAGCTAGTGTGTGGATTCATTCCCTGGGCCTCTAGTCAGCTTGCTGATTGATCCTCGTGACCAATACCTCAAACTATCCCCACTGCTAACGTGACCTGTGGTGATAGCAACGGGGAGATGTGCACTGGAGGTGTTTTTCAACCTAGGCTTTTTAATTCAATTCAAAAACATCACACGGACTATAAAACGTAATCTTTTTAAAACCTTTTGCCAAGAGCTGAATTTTTTTTCTTCGTGAGTCTTACTGGCTTGATCTGTTAATTAAATCGTTCATACTGGTCTTTTCCATCTCTTGTAATAGAAACTAAATTTGAAGCAGCTATTTTACAGCCGTCTAAAGCCTCGCTACTGCCTGACGCTGTGCGTTGGAAAAAATTTATGGTCTTCGTTCCTTTGCAGCTGGAGTGGCTTTTAATATTGCAAAACATGCTGATTTATATTCTTAGCTGGTAGCTACAGAGAGAAGGCCGTTTATTGCATGGACATGGAAAATGGACTATTGTCTTTCCAGCAGACGCTACCTCAGGCTTCGTCATGACTGTAGTGCCGTCTGTCTCCTGTCATTCACCTCTCTCCTGCTCCCCTGATGCTTTAGACTGAGGGATGGTAGAGCGTGTTGGACCTTCCCGTGCCTGCCTTCCACAGCCCACTCCATCAGATTTCTGTCTGTGGAAGTCAGATTGTAACGGGTTGTTGGAGTACTTGAGTTTCATCCAGTGTTGGAGTGATAACACCAGTACATGCCTTCAGACTTGGAAGTTGGGAAGTGTTTACCGGGGATATAACAATAGAAAAACTTGTATTTTGACTGTTCGTATTGGAATTCTGCTTACCGGGGTAATACAGAGGGCATTTTTTGGACAGCTGTCAGTCGAGTATGCGTCATTGTTACTAAATTTAGGAAAGTGTTTTTCAAGCATGTAAGGGAGGAAAAGATACCTAATTAGGAAAAGATGTAAGCAAGGGTAATTACCTTATCAAATTGGCAAGCTTGGCTTCTGAGCTGATGCAGTGGAGAGCCTCTGGTAAGGAGTGTCTGAAGCTTGTTAGATTAAGGCAAATTGGAGGACTCTGTTACCCCCTTCAAAACAAAAAGAAGAAACCTTCAACCCCAGCATTTTACATCAGTACTTGGCATGGACAAATTTCAACTAGCAGTAAAAGCAATTTTCTGTAGATACTTTGTTTTGATTTCAACTCCCTTTTCCTCCCCAGAAAGAAGAAAAGCAAAAGAAAAGTTATTAATGTTTCTGGCTTCAGGGGTGGTGCTGACATGGGAACCCTCGAACAATATGCAGCTTTTTCTTTGTTACAGAGCTTTTCTGAGCGTCTCGTCTGCAATTCCTTGGCAGACAATGCCAGTCTCCCACTGAGGTGGCTTGTTTTAGGTGTTTATTTCCATACTCTTGAATTCATGCCACCTTCCCCACAGTTTTCTGTCATAGAAGATGTTTGTCTTCGTTTTGACTAGGCTGTTAGGTAGTCTACTGACTGTAGAGAAGAGCTTTAGAGCCAGAATAAATTACGGAGGAGTCAGTAGGCATTTCTCTGCTTCTCACTGCAAATCAGTACCACCATAGAGCAGGGAGTGAGCATGCTGACACCACATTAAGGAATAAATATTAAGAGCTACTAAAATCCAAACTGAATGGAGGAGAGGGAGGGATTTCAGTTAGCCTTAGTAGATGTATTCAGAAAGAGGAGTAGGGAGGGGCTGGGAAAATGCTTTGGAGTATTCTTACTGGTGGTCTCGATTTCTCTTGCAATCCAACCAGCACACTTATTTACTCCATGTTAGTCCTGAATTTAAGGCAATTTAAGTTAAATATTGTGAGCTAATCCCAGTAGGAATGCAGGAATGTCCTGATGCTGATACGCAGGTGTCTGTTGAACCTGGAGAAAGGTATTGTTGCCAATTGGATTCTTTTATTAGTTTGTTTAGAAACAGCAAAGCAAACAAGCTCTTCCTCTGAACAAGCACCCTTTTAACAGGCCATACCTTTATTAAGAAGCATTCAATGGAAACATTTTAAAGAGTACAAGTTAAACTTTTTAAACTATTTCATGAGAGTAGAGAAACAGACTAGAAATGGGAAGCCATCTGCTGTTCCATGTAGTAAGGTGCTTGGGAAGGGGATATTATTTTTCTAATGTTATATGCAATGACATTTGTAAGACAATTATTGAAATATTTGTGAAAGAGCTATTATTTTTCAAGTTTAAAGTGCTTTTCTATAGCTCAGTAGTCTTTTGGGGCCAAATTATTTAAGGCTTTTTAGAGAAGTTTTATTTTTAAACGTAACTCCAACAGAGTGAGTAACATCATAGCTGAATAAACTCTGAGCCACATTCATCAGAGTATAAATTGTCCTTAAAGTCAGCATCAGAACCTTTATCTGGTGTCTCCATTTTATCCTGTCCCTTAAATCATTGTCATAAATGTGTGCTGTGCTTTTTATTTTGTAATTGGCTGTTGATCAGAGGAGGAACAGTGCAGAATAAAAATAATATTAAGATTTATTGCTTTAATAATGGATAATGCTATCCAATTCTAGCAGTTAATTGCTGTTTAGTAGTAACAACGGTAGAATTTAGAAGGTACTAAACCATCACTTTAGGAAGTCTTTTTTTTTGGCAGCTATTAAATGGAAAATTAGCAGCTGGATTGTTGAGAGGAATATGCATCTCTTCCTTGAAGATACAAGAATAGGTGTATACATATTGTAGATATTTATGTATCATGATCAGAGAAGGCCTTGCTTGGGTTTTCAACATCACAAGGAGAAATTTTACAATCAGTACAAAATTCTCTTTTTTTGTATCTATTATCTTACCCTAACTTCATTAAAACAGATTATTGGCGTATCAGTGCATGTATTTGATTGTTTGATCCTCGGAGGTTTTCCCGAGTAGAAAATTAGTTTTCTCTGCTGAGAAGTCTTCCCGAGTTTGACTTTTTTTTTTTCCCCTGCCAGAAGTGCGGTGTCCTTCTGTTGCTTTCTATTACATGAAATGTTAAGGCAGTACAGACACTTCAGGGTACATAAATGTCAGGCAAAACTGTGAAAGCCGAAGAGTTGCCTGTAATGTTTTGTAAGCTTTTTTAGTGAATAGTCCTCCTGTTGTCTTCATTGTAAATTTTTAATTTTAAGTATAGTACACTAACTTTGTATTCATTGGTGTGACTATCTGCTTAATAATTCTATATTCGAGTTCTACCTGAGGGCAAAAAGTACTAGAATTTTAAAGGAATTGATAACATTGCATTTCTTTTGTGTTCACACTGGGAAATTAATTTGTATTTGTTGAACACAGCAAGTTTTTGATAGGGATAACAAAGTAAAAATAGAATGTGTAAGAACATGTCTTGGCCTTAAAACATCCTTGGTTGTTAAGCTCATTTATTTCCTTAAATCTCTACTTAATGTCAACGTTTTAGGCTTAGGCGAATTTATTTTCTAATTTAAACTGATCATTCGCTTTTCCCCCTCCCTGCCTTAAATTTTGTCCTTTAAAGACTTTGAGGCTTAGCTTAATTCAGTGTGATTTGGGTTTTCTCTCCATCAGAGCTATTGGCAGGAGAAAAAGCATCTCTAATACTTTTCTATTTCAAGGAAGTGACTGGAAAGAAATAGCTCAGGTTTCTTCTCAGTGGCTTGCTCTGACTGCTCAGGTATTCTCTGACAGGAACAGTTGGGTTTATTATTGTTATTATTATTGTTATTATAATTACTGTTATTAAATGCGGTACCTCCCTCCTCTCCTTCCCATCGCCACTGGCGTAGAGCACCAGAAATGGCAGCGACACCACCTCCTTGTGAGGAGACTGAGGCGGTGAGAAAAGGCGGGAAAACCTCCCCTCCCCTCAGCGGCGCCCGAGAAGGGAAATGGCGGCTCTCGGCGCCGCCACGAGGGGTCGCGGCGGGCTCGGTGGGACACGCCATGCTAAATGCCGTGGAAACTGATCCTGGTGGCTTTAGCGGCTTGGCCCGAGCTGTGTGTCTTTTCACACCAGAGCCAAATGTCTCCTTTCCCCTTAGTCCTCCTCCTAGGAGACTTTTCTTGCTGGTTGTGTCTCCCCCAGTAGGAGTGGCCGCCGCTGCCCGTTGTGGGAAGGGTGTTTTCCCTTCCCTGGCTGGTGGGGTTAGGAGCTAAAAACGGCTTTCTGCCAGTGAGTTAGAGCTCTCCTCCCTGCCTGCTCCTGCCCCTGCAAATGACACGCACCAGGGTGAGTCAGAGTGGGGAAATGAGCCCTGGGTTTAACGATGAGGAAAATGTCATTTGGCCGTGCTGAAAATTTGGAAGTTCCCCAGGACAAAAAAAATGATGTCTCCTCTCTCGTGAGCCCCAGCTCAGGAGTGGTTGGGTGAGGGTGAAACCTCAAGTATCTCTTTGTGTTGTATCAGTTCAGGCCATCGTGGTGAGATTGCAAATGGCGGGATCCAGTTGTAAATCTGTCGGCCTTCACCTCGTCCCTGCTCTGCAAACTCTTGGCTTCTCGGAGCTGGACCGAGGTCATTCAGTAAAAAGGCACCAAACTGCACTTCCAGTGGCTGGAGATACTGGAAATGAAGTGGTAACGTTAGTGTGTGGAGTGATCTGTTTCACCTTACTGGTTTTCAAGAGATAATTTGAAATTCTCTTCCAAGAACAGTAGGCAAAGGTCCAAAAGTGCAAGGGATCTGCTCTCCTATTAGTACTTCAGGACAAACAAAGTAGTCTTGTTGCTCAAGGCTAATGGTTAACAGCGCTTTAAAAATATCATCCATACTGATCTTTTTTATCACAGTGGTTGAGTATTAGACTTTTAAAAGGTACAGTTTGGGGTAACTGTTTTTACTTAGCTTTTTTTTTGTCAATATGTTTGCAGAGAAGTAGATGTTTTTGTCTCACTGTATTAGATACACATTTGTGCACTATTTTCAGTGATGATGTCTTCCTCAGAGAGGGCGACACCCCCACATCCTACCCCAACCCCTGCTCCCTTCAAGGGAGGTGCTTATGTATGATATACATCTGTGTGTATTTCTTATTCCCTGTGGGGTAGGCTCGTTGCTGGATATTTTGCATGTGACACTGGTGACAAATGTGGAGTTGCTCGTTAATTTTGAATAAGGCATGGTGATGGTGAAATTATTTCCAGTGAAATAAAATCATAAAATTCTGTAGGGCGTGTCCAAATGAATTTTGAAAAAGATGTTTCAGGAAATAAAGGTTATCTGAGCACCTGACATCTTTACACAGCTGGTTCCTGTCCTTGCTCCACCAGCCTCTGGCTCCTGTGGGCCATCTTCTGGAGGAGGCTTGTCTTGAGTAACGTTAAGTAATGATGCCATTTCCTTCTTTCTTACAAGAAATTGCTTTGTCCTGTGGACTCCCTGTTGCTGTCAGCAGGAGGTAAAGATTAGGAATCCAGGCAGTCTCCTACAAGACTGTGCGAAGTAGTAGCCCAGAAGATAAGCTTCTTATAGACATTTTAGTGACTCATCAGAAAAATGTGTTGTTTCCTTCAAATACAACCCTCCCTCAAAATAAGCCAAAATTTTACTGTTTGCGGAGGAGTGAAGACAGAGTAAATAGCTTATCGTAAAAACTTTCCTTTTTGATTCCTAGTAAAGATGAGGAGGTTTAACTCGTGAAATACTAGCAGCCCTGCCTATAGCAGTTCATTTTAATGTTTCCAGACAAAAATAAAGTGGCCTGTTTTCAATGACACTTGAAAATTTAGTGCTACGTTGATAGTCTGAAATGGAGATCTTCTGACATTGCAGTTGAAATATGTGCCACTGCAGTTCTGTTGTGGTTTAGCTGGCTATGCAACTGGGACATAATCATATTATTTTAACTCCTGGAGATCGTTACTACTTTGGGAAATAAAACCCTCAAGCATCAGAACTGTCAAGATCGATATTTTGAACTTTTATTTAAAGTAATACTAGGTTTTATTTCTTTTGGAATGTTTAGCCAGGTTTTCATTACTAAAAATAGATGAGAACAAGGGTTCGAGTATTTGAGTAATAATAAAAAAAAAAGGCAAAACATAAACCCATAAATTTTCAATTTTTTAATAGGAAGGCTGTTTCGAAATAACTGCTTGCTTTATGCAAAACTGTTTATCCTTGTATATGGATTTAAGCATGTACTCACCTCACATGCTTGATTTCAAAAAGGCCAGACTTGTGATTTACGAAAAGATTGTTCTTCTACTACTAGTTACCAAGTTTTGCCCAAAAAAAAAAAGCCAAACCTCCCAATGGATTTGCTTGCCCAGGCCAGGCCCACTAAACCCAACCCTCAATCAATCCAACACCTCGTAATTTTGGCAAAATGCTGAGTGCAAGGTGAACGCTCCTCATTTCTTTTGTTGTTCTTTTTTTGTGTTTGTTTGGTTTTTTTTGTGTGTTTTTTTGTTTTGGTTTGGTTTTTGTTTGTTTCTTTTTGATTTTTTTATTTTTTTTTGGCCAGCTTCCAAATGTAATGATGTGTACGACCTTAGAGAGCGGAGAAATGTGTGAATCTTGGAAACGGAGGGTTCTGACTGAACACCTAGAAGGTCTGCACGCAGGGCTGGCTCCGCATCGGAAAACACCCTCCAGTTCTTTCCCTTCTTTCTCTCTGGTCTTGTGATCACTGAAAATGAAAAACACTTCCCTGACAGGCATCCCCACAGCAGCTCGGCTCCGGGCGGGGGTCACAGCGGTGCGGGGAGAGGGTTTTTCTTGGCCTGGTGCATCATCTGGGGAGGCGATAGAACTGTGTTAACAAGAGAAGTCCTTTTGCTGTGCTCTTGCTGCGTCTGTTGCTGCGCTGGAGGGCTCTGCCGACAGTGCTGCGGTGTTGCCGCTCGGGCAGAAGGCACCGAGTGTCATCGGGGGCTCCAAACGCGATGAAAAGGACCATGGTGCTGGTTTGTGCGTGTGTGTTTGGGGGCAGAGCTGCAGGCCACAAAGGTGATCTGATCCTTCTTTCAGTATAAAATAATACCCCTAAATTTTGAATGTCTTTGAAGTAATTTTGGGGACCTTCCCCAATTTGGGTGAGTTAAAGATTGAGTGCCTTTCTACAGTATATGAGTTTTTTAAAACTCTCAGACAGAAGAGACATCACACTGTGGGAAGGAATAAAAATACTCATTTCATTATTGAAATGGGATCATTTTAGAGATCACTAGTAATATGTGTTACATCCTCTGTGCTTGACTGTTAAGTGCAAACGGACCTTTTATTTTAGCACTCTGCAGTGGTACCTCGTGAGATTATTTGACTAATTAAATGTTGGGAAATTCCGTGAAAACAGCATTCTAATTTTTCTCTATTTCAAGCTTCATTAAGTATATTTGCACTTAGAAGCTGCAAGCAAGATGTTAACATTTCAAATGCTTAAAAATTGAATACATCTCACAATTTAGAAAGTAAAATAAAGTAGCAGCAGAATCTTTTATTTTATTTTTTCCTTTTCTCTAAGGGACCTTTCCAGCACTACACTGAGCTCCTGTTGATTTGATTAATGAATACTTTACCTATTAAAAGTAACCATTAATTATAGCGTTTGGTTGCAGCAATAATTGTATGTTTCAAATCAAAAACTAATTAACACAGTAAGTGGCAAAGCATCACGGCACACGAAGTGCGCTTGCAGTTCGCTACAGCTGAAAGATCACGAGACGCCTTTGTGACATCTGTAGCTCTGCAGCTCGTTACCAGCAATTACATTCTATTTGAATAGAAATTAAGTATCTGATTTACAGCATTACTTCTTATATTCTGGGACAGGAGCTACCAAGGATAGCATGAGGGTCTCTGCAATCACAGTGCACAGTAATAGTCTCTTAATGAATTAGGGTTTTGCTCTCCTCCACAGCTTTGTAGTTGCTGCTGGAGCTTTGGTTGGGTTTTTGGAGGAGGGGGCAGATGGGAGATGGCTTAAAAATTGATCAAGTGCCATCCCTTCTGCCTGAGGCTGTAGGTGACTGTTGTTTAGCAGTGCCACAGGTCTGAGGAAGCCCGTGTGGGCTGGGCTGTGTCTCTAATCGGCACTGCTTCCAGTGGGGCCAGGAAAGGCCACAGCTTGAATTTCGTTGCTCGGAGAAGGTGCTGGTGTATAGGACCTTCAAGCTTCCCACTGAGAATGCTTACAATTTATAATTGTTTTTTTTTAAATTATTTTTTTGAATCTTTTAAATAAGGAACTTAACAAATTCTGCTCTCAGCTTTCAGTACCGTAAATTGGTGTAAAGCAGTGAAACCTCAGGCAAGTTCTGGTCAACCAGATTGCCCCAGTGAGGAACAAAGGAACAGATCAGTTGCTTGTATCTGTCCACTACTTTGTGGTTGTCCTAGCACATTTGATACTGTCCAACCTTGGTTAATGCAAATTATTTTGGGGACAGAGGAATGGACAGTTCTTTTCATTTCTAGCAAGGGAGACCTCTCCCTGAGGCAGTAGGTTGTCTGTATTAAGGACCACAAGAGTAGCAAAGTAATATATTTTCAGATAAACAGATGAAGGCATGATGAGGTTGATCAAGTGTTAGGTTGAGAACTTCTGTTCTTATTTGTGTGTTGTGTTATTTATATATAATATATGGCACTGGAAAGTTACGCATACTCTCATTTTTCACTTTAATTGCCTGTTTGAAGACAGCGTGACAGATCCAAAGGTTGCTTTCAGCAACTAATGAGCACTGTGGTCACTTACTAGTGTGCAATAATTAACTTAATTGCAGAAATTAGAACACTATAAAGATTCAAGATCTTTGATGGGACTCTGTGCATTCTTTCTCATTTCTGTTGTTTGTAGTTGAAATGTCTTTTTTTTACATATGGTTATATCATAAATATAGTATCTCTTTTTTTTTTAAATGAAAGATGCTTTACAGAAGATTTGCAAATCCTCATGTTTACATCTACTTGGCTAGTTGGTTTTTAAATTAAAAACTGAAAATGTCAAATGATCTACTCAGTTGTGTTGCTGAGCTACCATTTTAACCTGAAATTCTTGTAGTAACTGTGCACTGAGTTGGTAGATGCGAGGCTGTAATCAGCACCCTGTTTGGCTGGGCAATGGGAGGCAGGTCTCACATGTGCAGGGCTGCAGCACTAAATGGATGCTGTTGATTGATTGTGGTTGGGTTTTGAGGATTTTGTGCTTTAATTTTCAGCAGGCTGCTTTTGAACTTCCGTGACTCCCTTTTTCCTGCGCTGCCTCTTGCAGCGATGTCCTCTGACCGCTTCTTACGTGTTCTGCAGTCGTACCGCTCAGCAAAGGTAGAATGCTGGAGTGGTGTCCCCGGAATCAGGGAAGAGGTAGTTTTTACAAATTCTCATTTTCTTCAGGAGCTTCTATGGAGATTGCCTCAGTTCCTTGTGAGGGGCATCGGTGTGAAGAGGCTAGTGTGTGCCAAACCAGGGTGTTAAGTCAGCAGGTGCTACTTTCCATGCCTTCCAGCTTACCTGGATGTGCATTCCCAATACCTACTCCTATATATATTCCTGTAATATTTACGTGGCCTCTGTCTTTCAGGGCTTTGTTTTTTCTCATGGCTTCGTGCATTTATGTGCAATTTCACAGCGAAAACAAACTGTTTGCAGCTAACTGAGAAAGTTTTGCAGCTCTGGGATAGAACAAACAGAATTTTGTACTAAAAAAAAATATCCTGAAGCCTCTATTGTTCACTGAAACTGTGAAAGTTGAAATAATGACAGTGTTTTCTTGTTTGTACTTACCCGAATGTAGCTTTCTTGGTCACCTATGAGAGCCTCATCTGGAAATGTGAGAGAGTTTGATATCTAATATGTTCTGTACGTTTTGGTAAGTCACCTCTGTGGCATTTAACACCTTGATCTTGGAAAGAATTTAAATTTGTGCATAAATATTAAAGGTGTATGTTTCAAACTCTAGCAGAATCATGATACTTATCCTCCAATGTTCTGTCTTTGAAGTGTAGAGCATCATCTCCTTTTTGAACGTGAGGGAAACATTTTTTTTTTGTTGAAGATAAATCAAGTGACCGTGCTAATATCTGTAAAATCGTAGTTGTCTGTGATCTTATTCTTTAAATTCATAAGGAGACCTGAATAACACTGCATTTGAAATTGAAACGGTGAGATTCATAATGGCTTCCTTGCAACGGAGCTTTGGAGTGGGGAACAGTTTCCAGTAACCTTGAGTTTATCTGTTTCTGGCTTTTTAAGCTACAACTATGTAAGAACAATTGCAGACTTTTGAGGAAGCCAACAGAAATGTTTGCCTTGGCATCATTAGTGAAGCGAGCGAGTTTCAAGGGAAGTGTAGATTTTAATTAACTAGCTGAGCTGACTTATATCAGCCGGTTTCAAGGCCAAGAGAAATAGAAGCGAGGCACTCTGCAAACCTGGTGGTGGGCGAGCGGGACGTGCGTACGGATGTTCTGACAAAGCCTTTGGTGACTCCGGGGGACCTCGGTGTTGGCCGTTCACCTCGGTGTGATCTTGCACAAAAAGGTGAGATGACCATAAACATCTCGAAGTGACTTGGGCAACAGATCATACTCTAAGTCCTTGGTCCTTGTAAATAGGAGTTTTAGCCCTTTTAAAACCCTTTGCAGAGCCGTTATTTTCTTTTTGTTACTCTTAAACAGAAATAACACCCTTGGGTTGGCAAGGGCAGTTTCATATTTTGGTTTTGTCGCAACTGTTTGGCTTAGGTAATGGTGTGGCTCATAGAAGGCGTGTTTTTCAAACCTACGTCTTTTTGAAATATGGACATCCTCCTACCCCACCCAAAATACAGTATCTACAACATCAATGAAATGTGTTGGAGGGTTACAGCTACCGAAAAATCTTGCCAATCCAGTCACTTCATGTGTATGCGAACAGGGATTTATAAACCCTTCTTTAGGTACCTGGACTCTTGTCAATCTTGACCTCAACTTCTGCCCGTTTAGTGGTGGGGTAAAAGCAGCACTGGCCACTTCAAGACATTGGAGAGTAGTTTAAATTTACCTCCTTTAAGTTACTGTTTTCTCTCCTGAGACTGTCTTGACCGCTTTGTTACTGGTAGAGACCTTTCTTAGTCCCCGTAAGAAGAAAGCTTGTGGTTGTAAAATAGTGCCACCGAAATTTGTTAGCGCTTCTTTTCTGTGTGCCCTTTATCAGGTGAAAAGTGATTTTTTTCACAGTGGTTTAAATGCAGGAACTTTATGAAAGTGAAGTTCTAGTGTGAAGTTGCTTATGGTAATTTCCTTGTGTCTTGTAGAGCAAAATTTACTCCTTCATTATGTAATAAACGTGGTTTTGTGCAGAAATACTCACCTAGAACCAAGTTATATAATTGATGAAGACTGTAGTTACACAGAGCGCCTACGCCTTTTTGTCTTATTTGCTCTCTGTAAAATACTTCACCAGGTTAGGATTTTGCAGCGTTTTCAAGNATAATTGATGAAGACTGTAGTTACACAGAGTGCCTACGCCTTTTTGTCTTATTTGCTCTGTACGTTATTTCTGCGTAGACTCGAGGTGATTCCATAATCGTAGCTTGGTTCAGTAGCGGAGGATTCATTTTTGAATGAATCTCTGCTGAAAATGCCCGGCATCATCCGAGCAGTTCAAAGATGGTACAATGCAATTTATGGTCTTAGCCTTAATTACCCACTCATACTACTTGTCTGGTTGCCCAGTACGAAACAGTTTGTGGATGTGAGAAATTGCAGGTGTCTAATACTCTAAATGATCAACTGGGTAACTCTCTCTTGTGGATGTTAGCACCGACACTTCAATCTGAGAGAGTAGGACCCAGAACAAATCCTTGGGGGTAGTTGATATGAAATACAAATTTTATTTTAATAATACTTCATTAAGGAAAAAGAGGGGGGGAAAAAAAAGAGTTTCTAAAATCTAACACCATAGTAAAGTAAGAGGACGTAGATAACCCCACAGCATTAACGAAAGTACGTAGTGCTTTTCTAGGAAATCAGTGGAACATGATGCTGCTTAGAAGAGACAAGTAATGAGGGTAGTTAATGTACAGTGGGTGGCAGTTTGTTCTACCAGATTTCAAGTATTACAGTAAAACTAATGAAGGAGCGAGTCTTTGATAGCCCATGTGAACTCTAGAAGCGAGGGCAACTAGTTAAAGTGATGCTGNGTGCTGCCTGGATATTTTTCTTCTAAGAAAGGGAGCTCAGATCAGCCCTAGGTTGTATGACTTAAATACTTCTCCAGAAAAAGATTTGTCATCTGTGGGTATTTTAATCCATGAGAGGTATCTGTTTGGAAACTATTTAGACTACTTTGGGCTGACTTTGACCAGCCTACGCGTGTTTGAAGAAGCATTGACTAAACATTTAACATTATACAGGGCCATTTGGTGAGATTAGCCTCAGATTTTTGCCTGCCCTGCTCCTCATCCCAGAGGGTTGACTGATACATAAAATCCTGGTCGGTGGGATAACACTTGTTCAGAAACTGTGGCTTTGGGTGGCGTGTGTGGTGTTAGAGGGTGGTGCAGGTGTCTGTATGAACGTGCTTAGGGGTAAGAGAAGCAGAGCACTGTACTCCATCCAAGCTTGAAGGTTCAGCATCAGGGAATCCTGCTACTTCATCTCACTGTTTAAAAAAAAAAAAAAAAAAAAGCTAATGATTGTCTTTTTATTATTATTTTTTAAGCAATCCTGGGACGATTGTGGTCTTTTTGTAGTCGTTAATGTTAATGTATTAATGTGTTAACAGCCTGTACTCAAAAGCACTCAAGAAAGTAACTTGAGACTAAATTGGAAGTAAGATACAAAGCGGGCAGTGTGAGAGCAAGGGCAGGAGAGCGCACCGGGAGGCAGGATGAGTAGGAAGGGACAGGAGCGAGGAAAGGCACCGGCTGAGGCTGGGCAGAGGATGAGGAGGAGGGAATGGAGATGGGAGGGAATGGACCAGAGGCATTATAAGACTGTGAGAAAAAAAACCTGGCAGTGTGAGCCAAGTACATGCGTGCCCTGGATCACAAGGCTGGGCAGATTTTGGGTGGGTGCAGTGGGGCTGCTGCTGAGGCCGTTGTGCCCCCTCACCTGGAGAAGGGCTGCTGGCACCCCTGGCACAGCTGGCCTGGTCTCTTCTCTTTACTGCATTTCTCTGAGGGCCATGCAGTGGCCCCAGCATAATTTTCTGGGTTTTTTTGTTTATCTGCAGTTATTAGAGCTGGAGAAGGGAAATAATACCCACCAGCGTTACATATCGTTCCTGCTGCAGTGCAGATGTGAATGCAACATTCTCATGACCAGCAACCCAGCAGCTGGTTGTGAGAGGAGTAGAAATTGGTCAAGTGTTTTGAGTGCTGCATTCATCCAAGATTTTCTAGACCACCTCCTGGATTATTTTTTATTGAAATTGGGGATATATAGTGCAATCTGCTTGAAATACAGGTGAAGCGTGATCCATGGAGAGGGAAGGAGTAGATACACTGACTAGAGACCGTGCTATGTCAGGCAGCACCTACCAAGAGCCAGGACTCTGCTTTGTGCAGTTGCCAGCAGGCCAGTTTCTCTGTGCTTTGATAACGGGCTCCTACAAAAGTTACAGGGCTTTTGGGTTTTGTCTTTGCATTTTCATCTTCAGCCAGTATTACGCTGATGGAAGCAGCGCAAAGGTGGTGAACTCTTCATTAGAGCTTCCCCTTGTCCTCTCCCACAGATACCTGCAGTGCTCTGATGTAAACCAGCCCCGATTTTGTCTCATTCAGTCACAGAAATTGTGGTTTATAGATGGAGGTTAATCCCGTTTAAGAACGGGATTAGCAAAGATGTCGTCATTTAACCACAGATGCCTAAACTTGAGTCTCAGATAGTCCTGCCTGGGATTAATACTCTGCAGACGTTCTGGATGGAGACAGTTTCAGGGCAGGCCGTGCACCACCGAGGTGTAAATCTCACGGAGCTCACCATGACAGCAGTTGTTTGCTCGGCCTGATAAATGACGGCGGGTTTTGTAGAAGCCAAGGCGAGTAAAAGATCGTTGTGTGTTGCATGAACCAAGCTTCCTCCCAGGAGTGAATTGTAAAGATAAGATGGAAGACAGCTGATGCTTTGCTGGTTTTGGTTGGCTTAATACTGTGGAGCTGTGGATGTGCAGGTCCTTACTGCAGAATTTCTCCAGGCACCAGCAAGATCTGCTTCCTTTAAGGATAACAGGCTTGAAGGGCGGCTGTTTGGCACTTGTGCTTTTAGCCCTGCTCTCTGAACTTCCTTAAAGCCATTTATCTCTTCAGGGACCTCTCCATAAAGGCATGTTAGGAAATCCTGCAGCCTGAGCTTTGCGGGAGTAAATGTAGGAAGAAAGATTAGGATCAGTCTGAGCTTTGAGGGCGTGGAACAGGGGGATCCCTGCCCTCTGAATAAAGACATAATCTAGTTCAGGCAGTGGTGTGACAAATGCACCTACCTCAAGTACAGTCCCCATTCGGTTCAGTTAAAAATCTTTCTTAAGGCAGGGCAGCGGAGACAGACTTGAAAATAATTGTATCACATTTTAAAAAACAAAACAAAATGAGCAGAAGCAACTGGTCAGGTGTAAACAAATGTAACTATCAAGATAATGAACTTTTAAAGATGAATAGTGCTTAAAGTTGTAGGATAAAGACAGAACCATCCAAAATAAGGGATTTACTTGAGGTTCTTCTGCTTCCTCCTCACCACCCCCCGTAGATGCTTCTCAGATGAGTAACAGCAGTGCTGTGGGAACTCATTTAGTAAAAGCAGTTTGTTTTAGTTAAAATGCAGAAGTTACCCCCAGAATTGCTTTTAATAATACACAAAATACATTATTAATGACTGTGTAGTAATCTGCACAGGCATGATGCACATTTTCCATTGGGAACTTTGGAAGACTATTTTACGCCTGGCTTCCAAAGGTCCCCTTCTACAATGCAGGGCAAGGCTCTATTTGAAACCTCAATATAATCCTCTTTGTAAAAATTATTTTTCTTTGGTGTATGTGTATGAAAACTACATGAACTATGGGTGTACTCCCTTGGTTTTACTTTCAGAAATTTAAACCAAGACATACTTGTTAGATAAAAGCAAAACTGAGCTGCAAAGGACAATGAGAACAGTGATTGAAAACATACTCTTTGATTTGAGTGAGAAAGTTAGCGCTGGAGGGAACGGGATTGTGTTTGCTTCAGGGCTTTTGGTGGGCAGCGCTCTGCTGGCAAGCGTTTTGCTTCAAGTGTGTTTTTGTACAACTTCTGATTAAGAGCTTCAGAAAATAAACTGTAGAGAAGGCAGCAAAACTTAAGAGGTGCAGAAGAAGAGTATCAGGTCCCAGCTTAAGAGATCTAATCGCTCTTGAAACACCTCAAAATGTGTCAACCATATTTAGAAACATCTACATGAAAAAAAAGGAGAAAGCTCGATCCTTTTAACGCGGTAAATCATGGAAATTAGTGGAAACTAATATTTCTGAGGGGGATTGTGAAAGCTTGTGTGACAGTTGGAAATGACATCAGTGTTGATGTTTCAAGTTCTTGTGTAAAGCAATGCAACGCTGTGCTTAGGAATGAATGAACAAATGCCTGCTGTGTTAAGCTTGCTCTATATGGATAAACTGGGTCGAGCTATTTTCTCTCTTGTCTTCACTTTTGTTACTTTGCCATATACAGTCCCATAGCTTTCAATGTAAATACAAAAATCTTGATTTAGTGTGTGTGTGTATATATATATTTTTATTTTTTTTTATTCCAGATACGGACCCACGCGTCTTAGAGAAACAAGAACTTCAGCAGCCAACCTATGTTGCTTTAAGTTACATTAACAGGTAAGTGTGGCTCTTTTTCAGGTATAACTCATCTTAGTTTGCACTAATATGTATATATGCGTATTCCAAAGTGGTATATACTCCTGTATGCATTCTGGTTTGTTTCATGTTACATGATACTGTGATGACGTTTAATTTGAAAAGCCAGTTCAATTAAAATTTAACTCAATTCTTGATCACTTTTGTAGGGGGTTCAAATAGCCCTTCAGCTGCACTGCTCAAGTACTTAGGGGATGAGGTTTTAGCCCTTTGTTTTTAAGCTAAATCTTGTGCAAAACAAGATAATTTGTCATTGCTTAAATTTCTGCTTTCTTGTATTCCACATGAGTGAGTGGAGAAATAATTTCTTTTTGACCAAACGTGAGATTGAACCGATAATAGTCCAATATGCCAGAAAATTTTTTACAGTACTTCAGAAGTTTTTCAGCCACAGTGTATATATTTTAAAATCTCACTTATCAGCCCAATATAACCTCAAACTTAAACAACTTAAGTAATTAAACCAATCTTTAAAGCATTTATCTGAACCACAGAGCTTTCTATAGTATTTACTGTAGAGAAAGGACATCAGTGGAGTGGAAAAAGAAGACTTTAGGGTATGAAAGTAAGAGGTGGTGTTCGCTTGGTAAAATGACTAAATTTTCTCCACTGCATGAGGCTGTGGTGATTAAGAATAGCTGATATTGACACGATTTCCTACTTGGCAAGTAACTCCTGTTCTTCCTGGAGACAGTCCTACACTTTGAACCATAGTTTGAAATTAACCACGACCCTTTTTCACACCTATGTCTGTTTATCTCATTTAATGTATAAAACTCTTTTTTTTTTTCTTTTCCATACCTAGGCTTGGTATGTTGGTGTGTATGTTGGTGTGTTTCCCTCTTTCCATTATATACTTGAGTGGTTTGTCATGTTGCTCCTGTGGTAGTTTTACTTAATGTGAAGGAAAGAGGTTTTTTGAAAATGAGGGAAAAGCTGTTTTAAGACCACAGAAAATGCTACAGGACTTGATTGTCCGATATGGAATTTGGATATAAAGTAGCTTGAAAGTGATACCTCTTCAGAATGTCCTGATTTTGGTACCCTTTTAAACTGAGTTCTGCGTGACTGAGACAGTTTTAGTTACCCCCTACATAAGTTACTCACTACATATTTTGTCCAAACATTCTTACCCTTTCCGTTCTGAGAAACAATTCTGCAGAACTGAATTGAGTTGTTCTTACAGTAAAACCCAATCTGAATTGACTCTAATTTAAACCAGCTGCTGTTTAATTGCTCTTTTAATTGTATTTTAATTTCTTCCGAAGTGCTGATGTCTTTCATTGAACCACCTGCTCTCTGCAGCTCAAGCTCTGGAGGGAGCAGCAATATCCATTACACTACGAGACATGCCTTTCTATTTCCCACTACATATGCCAGAGCCAAGCTTTGCTTTGTTGTCCCGGGCTATGAACTCAGATTTTGTAGCCTAATACATGCCATAAACATGTTGCATACTGTTAGATATCAAACACCAGATACTGCTGCACTTTTTTTTTAAACCCGTGCTTTTTATGGCTTCCAAGCGGAACTGAACTTAGCTCGGTTCCTGCTGTGAGTTCCAGACCTTAAAACAATCTTCCTCTGCAGGTTTGTCTATTCAGTGTGTTCTCGCTCTCACGGAGCCTGGGAAAATAGGGACTTCTGATTCTTGGGGACCGTCAAACTTATGTGATAAGGTGTACACTTAATATATGTTGTGGTAGAAAGATGAAGCAGGTGTGCTTTACGCCCTGTTGTAGGGTGCCCGTTATAAGCTAAAACAAAACATGAATCTGAGGTGTCTGGTTTGATAGCTGGGAGGATGAAGGATGGGTAAAGCAGCTAGTAGAGACAAGGAGGCTACAGGAGTCTTTGTTTCCAACCTGAAACATACTCTTGTTTCCATTTCTCTTCTAGCCCTGGTTATTTTCCCAGGCAATATTGTGTGTGCTCAGATTCTGAAGCAGCCTTCTGCTTGTGGATGTCTGAATCTATAAGGCTCTGCCTCTTTCTCTGCTGGAGATTTACTGCCATCACAACTTTCAGTAACTATACACAGATGCAGCTTCCATAGTGTGTGATCCTTATGTAGACAGATAACATTCCTTTTAAAACCGGCGGAGAAAATATAAATTACAGGTCCTAATGGTTTATTATCGCTACATCAAACACTCGCACCAGGCACTGCCTGAATTGCCGCAAATCCTTTTCTCAGACAAAGTTTAGTGCAGCCTTAATGCAGTCCCCAGTATTGATGGTTGTTCCCTACTTACTTTCCGTTTGCTTCCTTAGAAGTCAAAATTGGAGTCAGGAAGGCCCACTACTGCCAAAGCAGATGCAGTTCATCTGCTTCCAGCCTGGAAATAGAGGAAGGGTTTGTCTGCAAGGAGTTCAGTGGTGCTACTCCAGGAATGGGACAGATCCTGGCTCTGATCTCTCAGGAGCAGTTGCAAATGAGCAAACATCCTCCAGTATTTCAGAGGCATTTCCTTCGTCCGTGGCTCGAGACACCTTGGTATCTTGTATTGCATTGAAATGCAGCAATAATTAATATTGTTTGTACCACTGCTTAGGTACAGTATTTATATTAAAGCTACCTAGCAGCCTCCACAGCTTTTGCAACACATTGCACTTTTTTTTTTTTTCTCCCCTGTCGTTCTTCTGTGACAGGTTTCCCAGGACTAATCTGTCAGCAGTAGTTAAATAAGAAGCCTCTCAGGAGACCATACCCAATAACTGTATGTGCCACCAAAAAGCTCTATAGAACGTTTTCTCAGGAGCAGTGCAAATCCTGATGCTTCCTTTTTTTTCTAAGAGCATGAGCATTAATTTGTTTGAATAACATGTTGAAGACCAAGATTCAGCTTCCTCCTCTCTTCTCCCTTTGGAGTGTTTTAACCATAACATTAACTGGCTTGGGGTAGGACATCATTCCTCTTCTTGATGTTTCTCCTCTTTGCTTCTTGGTATCTGTGCACTGGCATTGGGGTGGCTGTTGGGACAGAGTTTGGAATCAAGCTTAAAGTCATGAGTCTGAAGAGAGTAAGTTTGTTTCTCCTTGCTTGCTTTCCTCAGGGATGCTTTTTCAGCAGGCAGAGGCCTGCACAAAGTGAAACAATTCTGAAACAACAAGCATCTTCCTCTAAAATAGGTAGTCACTGCCTCATTTATGTGATAAGCAGAAGATCAGACTTCAGGTCTTTCTAACTCAGACCTGAGATTTTAACTTTGAGGGTCTGTTATTGGGTGGTACATTTTAGATTAATTGAGGCATGCTACAAATTAACATGTAAATACCTGTAAAAACTGATTTTTTAATCTCAAAATAGTTGCTTTGACTTTTTGAATGAAAGCACAATTTTTTATTATTTTTTTTTTTAATGTAACTAGAAGAAGACCAGCCGAACTTTTTTCTAGTATAGCATACGCTACCTTAATTCTCATGTCACGATTCAGAAGAAAAAACTCAAGAGACCAGAAAGACTATTCCATTTTAGGGATTCTACTGGAGATGGGGTTCTCTGCACAAGAAAATATGAGCCAGTGAATCTGCTAAAACCATTGCTGTGCCACCTGTTCAGACTGGCTACATTTTATAGTGCCTGGTACCACAGTTCTTGCCCTTTGTCTGAAAATTTACCTTTTCTTTTTCGTCACATGATACTGTCTGAATTGAATTGAATAGCACAGCTCTGGAAAAGTGCAGCGTTTTCCTCAGACTATTTATTCTCATGCCCATGCTTCCAGTAGCTGCTGGGTTGGATGTGTGTGACAGAATACAGAACCGAAGGGATCAAAGTAACATGTCAATTGCCAGCTAATATTTTTCTGTCTGAGTTTATTTTTAGGTTTGCAGTGACCAAGTAGATCATGTGTTTTTATTCATGTAGCCCTATCTTTATGCTCTGCTGTTTGACTTGTTCTGGAGATGGAACAAGACGAACTTCAGATGATAATTCAAACAAGATGTGCAGAAATTAATGTTAGTTAGGGTAAGGGGAATGTCTTTTGGTTTGGAAGGATTTATGCAGTTGGCTTTGTTTTCTCTTTTTATCAGTTTCAAGCTAAGTGAAACTGAAGATTTATATAATGTACAGCTCTTTTATTTCATGTCAGCAGTAAAGATCAAAAAGCAGATTGGCATTTTAAGGAAAAGCCCTAATGCCATGCCCTGAAATAAAAATTACACGATGAATTAAAACCTGTAGGAAACTGAAAGAGTGTGATTTAGTTGTGGGGGTGGTTTTTTGGTTTTAATTGAGAAGTAATTAGCTTTCTTGTGACGATGCTCCTGTGGAAGACTCGGGCACAGAAAACATTCCATCTCGTGAATCTCCAGTGAAAGAAGTGTTGCCAAGTCAGCATTGTTCCTCTCAAGTGTGCATATACACACCTCTGCGTGTCTAGTTTACTTAGCAAACACCAGAGCCACCAGTATAAATCCTCAAGACTTACAGGATTTTTGTCTTACTGATATTTCTTCATCTTTTTGTCAATGTGGGGTACCAAAATTGCTGAAATACTCATCTGGTCTTTCAGGCACTTGTTTTTGATGTGGCTGCTCCTGTTCCAATTCCCAGCTTTCTGCATAGCTCTCTTGTGCAGGTCACTTCATGCTGGGGGAGGGAGGGGAGAAACGATTCCATTTCCCTTGCTTTCCAAAGGAGGGCATTTCTTTTTGGTGATAGTAAAACTTGATCGTAAGCACTAGTTGTGCTCTCAGAAGGCCTGTGTGTTTGCCGTACAAAAAAATTGTGTTCGGATATTTCACGGTCAGCTTTGTGGGGTAACAGCTCTCTCAGTATCTTTCCCTATATGTGACAGCCCAGGGAGGCCCTTACATTCTTAGGAGAGTCTGGTAATAACATGCATTAATTCTTTATATTACAGTTATTGAACATACTCACAAAGCTATTTGAAAATCAGAAACTGTGGGAAGTCTGTTCCGCTCTGATTTCGGAGGAAAGGATGAGCAAAAATAATTTTGTGCCTTAGTTTTCTGTCAAGTACAAGAGAGAAAATGGCTGAAAACAGCGACTCTTTTCACTCACAGAAGTGGCTGCTGTTACAGCTACTTACCACCTATACTGATCTGTTGGGTTGGTTTTTTTTCTTTAAGTCACCATCACCAAGAGTAAGAAACATTATATGCACAAGACAAAATTATTCAGAGCAGATAACTTTTTAGCAAAGGGCGTTGCTGTCCAGGACTTTGCTAACAGAATGTTGTGGCCATCTCAGCTACACATGGTGACTTGCAGATGGACAGATTTACCATCCCTGGAATCCCACGGTATTCCAGACCAGCTGCTGGTAATACTTGTGGACTGTGGACTGATTTATTTTAATTTTTTTTTTTTATCTCAGTTTCACTTGTCGCTGGTCTTTTGTACAACAGTAGTTGGGCTTTTTTCCCCGAAGTTTACTGATTTTTCTTTTTTTTTTTTTTTTTCTTTTTTCAAGTAGCACTATTTCATGGTAATCTGTCACTACCATTGAATTCTGCTAGAAGCAGACAGTGTGAAAATACACCATTAACTTCAGGAAGTGCAGTTACTTAGACTGAGCTGAAAAGTAAAATCATTAAACAGCATTAGTTCTGTTCTAGCTCAAATCAGGACATAATGCTACCCATTTAGATTTGTTGCAAAAAAGCAAGCATAGAATTAATCTAACATAAGACTAAAAACGAGCTTTTCAAGTAAATTTAGTAGCTCAAAATGCAAATTACTGCATTCCTTTTTTTTTCCCTATGTTAATTTTTAAATATGTTAGTACACTGTGTATTCTTAGACTCCTTCCAGTAATGAATATCTCACTAATTTGTAATTTATTAAAATAAAACAAACTACGTTCTGGAGTAATTCCTGATGTGTCTCTGGGCACTTGAAGTTTCCCTCCCTTCTTCAGTGTTGTCTTTGCATATAATGCTGCCAGGTTAGGGCTCTCATACATCATTTGTGAAGTCTTACTCGTATTCAGAGAGGTCTGGGAGCCTAAAGGCCACGTCACAAAGTAGGGTTGCAGCACAAAGTATGTCTTTGTTTCTTGTAGACATTCAGAAGTAGGGCTGCAGCTTGGAGGTCACATACCAAGGGTGACCAAGTCATGCTTTAGGACAGCCTAAAGCCCTAGGCTAGAGATCAAGTGCAGGTAAGAGAATATTCTTAGTGCTGTAGAACCTGGCTCATGAGGTATAGGAGTATTGATGACATCTTCCGCTACATTAAATCTACTCCAAAGTGTTAGTCTCAGCTGTAATTTTCATTAAATATTTTTGCAGTTGGGTTGATCTCTCAATTTGATTTTGAGCCAGAGCTCAACTTTATCCTGCAAAGATGCTTCCACGATCCCACCACTTCCTCCACAACAGTCCAGTGTCTCAAGAACTGGAGACCAGGGGGAGAGCTTGGCAGAGTTGGCTTCTTCCCTTATCCTCCTAATAAGGGCTGGAGGTGCATTCAGCAGGCCAACAAGGGAGTTTTGCAGTCCATCAGCAGAATGCTCTTGGAAAATGATTTTCCAAGATCTAGGACTGGAATAAGAGAAGTTACAACAGTCACCAAGCACCTTCAGCACGCTGGAGGGAACCCGTGTCGTGCGCCGGGCGTCGTGCCGTGGCAACGCGAAACAAAGTGAAGGTTAAAACTGAAGTCAACTGAGAGCAACTGGTCGATATGAAACATGAGTGAAAGAGAGCAAGGAGGGTATCTGTCATGACAAGGATTTAGTGGAGTTTGGCTGCCTCCATTGTGAGCAGGTATTTTATAGTAAAGGAACTTTTAATAAGATTCAAGTGGAGATATGATAAAAAGGTTCTTCTATAACTGAGTTTTATTTGGCTTTTGATTTTACTTGGGAGCTGCCCTTAGAAACTTGCAAAGTGCTGTTAATGCTGACAGGAGGAAGCCCTGGCACATCATCTGTGAATTTATTTGCTTTTGTCTAGTTACTTTTGCTAAGATAGTATGACGTCATGTAATCAGAAGATCATTTTTCAGCAGGGTAGACACACATGCAAAACTGTGGGACTACCTATTTTTCCTGTTCTTGTTATGAATGCAAAAAACAGAGGATAGATTGCTTGGATTTTTCTGAAACTTCTTGTCCTCACCTTCGAAAATGAGACCATTTCTAAGGCTGTAAAAGTGAGAATTTGCACAATGAATTAGAAATAAACCCCTGAAACCGATGCACATACACAGGCTGCTTCTGATCTAGAGCTGTCCGTACCTGTTTGTGAGTACAGGTGGGCAGTTCCATACCTTTGATCTCTGAAAGTGAAGCTCTCAAGCCTAATCTAATGCCTTTTTACCAGTAGTTGTTGTATGTGTTTGCACTGCACGTTGTTTAAGCGAGATGTGCTGGTTTTAGGTGGCCTGAAACAGTCCGAAATCCTGCTTTGATTGGCAAAGAAACGCAGTTGAGGGGAGGCTTTATTCAATTAATTTGACTCAATTATAGTACAATTAGTTAGGCTGATTTAATACTTTCTGAGTCTTGGTTTCCCTGAAGCAGTACATTTGTAGACATTAGATTTCTTGTTCTGATTTTCCAGTGAACTGGAGAAGGTTTTTTTTCTTTGTTATCATTGGGGTTTTGTTTGTTTTGTGTTATGTTTTGCTTTTTTTTATTTTATTTTATTTTTTAAGTCGAGCCATGAGTTTTTTTCCCCCAAGTGGTGTATGAGGATACAGGCAGAGGTAGAAATAATTACCATAGTCATTCCATCTCTAGGTGTAGATGGTCCACAGCAGTAGACACTGCTGATTTGTCCTTGATTTGCAGAGGACCTGTTGTGGGTTTGCTTTGCATGATTGTTTAATACCATGTCGTTTCTAATTAGAATAACTTTTGTAATGGAAGGGAAAGACACCGTAGCAGAGGATTGGGGCATGTGCTCTACAGCCCTGGCACTCTCATCTGTAGTACCACAGATGTACTACTTGGCACTCCCCTCTGTAGTACCACCGCTGCCATCTGGAGAGGTATTTTGGTGAGACTGGCCTCATCATCCGAAGTTTACGTGACAGCCCGCGTTAAACTCTCTGTCCCTTAATAGCTTGACCTTCCTTTTTCAACTACCATTATTGCTTTGGTACCTGCTGCTGTGGTATATACTACAGGGAAGAGTGAAGATTTGAGTAATTTTCCTCTGTTTTTCTTTTAGTGCTGTTAAAAAGAAATCACTGAAGCTTAGAGTTTTGGTGGGGTGGGGTTTTTTTTCTTCCAACTTCTCCATATAATTTTTTCCTGGCCTTCCTTAATGTCTCAGGTTTGCTAATGCGTATTTCCAACGAAACTGTCATAACAAAGCCTGCAACCTCAAGGATCAATAACACCTCATTGCTGGCTTCTGCTCTTACCTTCTTCTCTGCTGTTTGTGCTGCTCCCAGCCTCTTCAGACTTCTGCTGCTGTCTCTTATGTTCCCATCTGCTGCTGGCTGGGCAGCACTAGCAGTTTATTGTCCTCGAAGACAATATCTACTCTTGGTGCATCCTTACAAGCTGATGAAGGGGCAGTGTGGGTGGAGGTGCAGAAGAGGCAGGTTGTTGTGCAGTTACATGTAGGCAGCATTTCACTTTTGCCACCATCAGCGTTGGGGATTGACCACGTGCCTTGAATCAGAACTTTCGAGCTAGGAATAAGTTGGGTTTATTACTTGCTTTTGTAGTGTGGCTTCTAAGACCATTCCTGTTAACATCCATAGCTCCTGTGGTGGTGGTGAATTCCTTGACAATTTGTGGCAGTAGGTTCGCCTGTTTCTACAGGCAACGTAAAGTAATTTCAGCAAAACCAGAGGGGTTTTTTTGAAAGCAGTTTCCTTCCCTCCGCTAACTTCCAATGTGAAACATGATTAATAAAGAGTTAAACCAAAAGACACTAAACCATCCCTGTGTTCAAGGGGAGTCTTCCTTTTCTCCTATTTATTTCATTTGCTCAGGTGCCATTTCTAAAAGGTCAGTATCTACCAAAAGTTGTTAAGCAGTTTAATCCAGGTCAGTTGAGCGATACTGTTTTCAAAAGGTAGCTGAACAGTTTCTGTCCTCTGTATAGAGGATTATCACCGTTGCTGCTGACTTTATAACCCCAGAGTTTAAATATAGCGGTCTGGTTTGAATATTTCCAGTGCTGAAACTTTGAGCTGATGCTTTTAATGTCATCTTTGGGATCTGACCAACTACAGAAATACTATCTGTTACCTACGTCGAGATCCTAGTAATGCCCTGAATTTGGACCGAGTGTTTTATAGCCACTCGTTAATAAAAAGAAAACCAAGAGTGTTACCATTTTCAGTAATGAAAAAATACCTCTTGCTAAATGTAATTCTCACAATCTGCTAAATATACCGTAAAAATGACATTTTAAGGGGGATTTCATGTACATGCAGGGGAATATTTAGGTTTCCCGTTCCCATTAATTTGCAGTGTAAAACCTATCTTTATTTTTTTGTAATTTTTCAACTGATTTCTCTTCACAGTTCTTAGTCATTACGCACTCAGAGAGTTGCCCTTTTTTTGTTGTTGGTGACCGTTTAATGTCGAAAGCTGGAAAAAGAGTTTGTAGTGCAATTACATAAAAGGAATGTATTCTTTTTTTTGTGCTAGTATAAGAAACATACAATCAATAGATAACTCCTAATTTTTCTTTTAATACTCTGTGTAGTGCAACCTCATTTATTCTTATTGGCACCCAAGCACGTAATCGAGCGTTTGTGTGACACATTTTAAGGGCCTCTGAAATGTCACTGGTAATTTTGAATTTTGACCCCCTGGTTCAGTTAGAACAGTGTGACTCAGCACAGCAAGGCTGGAAATGGTGCCACTGCTCTCCTGGAAACCAGCATCCATCCCTTTCAGTCAGTAGTGATTTCCCTTTAGACTTAGGGCCAGGCCAGTAAGAGCCCTTGTCTGGGATGGTACAGTGGCTTTAGGTGTGTCCACTTTGAAATCTCAGCAGCCTGTTGCTTGTGAGAAATCAAAGTTAAATATCTTCCTTTGTGGTTTGGACCGTTAATATTATGAAGTTTATTTTTTCCTTTAACGATATTTATGTGCAGGGATTAAATTATTCCCAAAACTGAATGTAACACGGATTTAGTTTTGATTTCAGACTACAAAATTTACAAGATTTTGGTTACATGATATGCAATATAAAATAACAACCTACCTCCTTTCCCAAAAGTATAACAAGTCTAGGGATTTTTTTTTTTTATTTTAACCATTAGTTTAATATGATAAGTAAGGAAACATTGCCAGCAGCACAAGTGTTGTAGGAAAAGATGTCAGGTATTCAGTGAGCTAAGTGCATTTTGGCTTTGCGTTCATGTGATCCATAAAAGATGTTCAGTTTCCTCATTATTCTTTTTCTTTTCCCTTTGCCACCTCAGTGATGGTTTATGCAGGCGGAGAGTCCTGCTTCGTAAAGTTTGGGCTTAGTTATTTCCCATCCCGCGCGTCTGAAAATCATGCTGAGAGTTTTGTGCTTGTGTTGTGATGAAATGACTTACAGCTTCTTGGTGAATCGGTAGGATGGGGAAAGAAAAGAGCTATGGCATGGAGATATTTCATCCACGCAATTCTTGAGAAGAGTTTCTTGACAAAAATTATAATGAGAGTCCGTTAACTGTGGGCGATATTTGATTTGTAACAGCAGTAATTGTAGGCACACTGCTTGTCAATGCACGTTCCAACATATGGTATAAAACTAAAACATTGCTGTCTGAAGAGTTCTTCATTTTCTGCTGATGTCCTCATTTTGTCTCAGACCTCGTTTAATGGGGCAGCGTGTAGGGCACGGCGAAACTTTGACGACGAAACTTGAAACGGGCTGAAACAAACCTGAAGGTTGGCTCAAGTTCACCAGCACATTTGCAGAGGTTTGCGAGTCTGGGTTGAATTTGCAGCCGATCTGCGCTCACTTACTGCCCGTTGAAAGGACCGCAAGAAATACAGTGGTTTTGTAGGGTTTCACCCTTCAGTCATTTCACACTTCTGGTGACTTGAGGGAAGGCTGGACGTTGCTCGCTCAAACTCCCCTGGAAGGGAACTGAGGCCTGTATAAAGGGATTTAAAAAGTCGAGCGGGGTGGGTGGTGTGACAGTATCATCAGGTAGGGAGGAGCCAGAAAGCAAGAGTTTTGTGCTCTCAAAAGCACAAAAAGGAAACACAGGTGTAGGCAGGATCTCCTGTCACACGTGAGAAGCTCCCACTGGGTCATTACTGGGCTGCAGAGTAAACGTCAGGATTGCAAGGTGGGGAGTTTTGTTGACAGGGAAGAGAAGACAGGGAAGGGCTGATGAGGAGAAGCTTCCCCTTGTGGGTACAGACCTGGGAGTCCTGTGGAGGATTTCTTCTAGTCAAGGGAAAATGAGGGAGACATTTTAATTGTGAGTTAAGAGTATTTGAGGGGAGTGAAAGGCTGGAGCAGATGAGTTATGGGATGACTGAAACATAGGAAGGAAGGAGAATTGAAGGGAGGGGATACACAAACTAAGTCCAGGAAGAGTCCTTCAGTGTGATGAGTGGGGGCCGGTATCTCATCTTGGCTGTTAGAGAAGGGAAACACTAAATTGCTCGTGGAAGGGATTTTTCTCCATCCTAATGAGTAGATCTAAAAGGAAAACTTTCTATTTTGTATCCTCTCTAGTAAATATAATCTTCTCACTCCTAGGTGTCTCTTAGAAACTTTGTTTCCTCATCCTCAGAAGACATTTGCTGATATTGGTGCTTGAAGCTCTCCCTGGTGAGCTTTGTGTCACAGAAGCAGTCGAACAGATGTGTGTCTGAGGATCTAGGAGTTGCTATCGTTCTTCTGAGGTAGTGCTGCTAACAAATAGGTCATTTTATATCCTTGTCAACAACGTCGAAATCAAATTAACTAGCCCTTGAAGCTGCTGCACTTTGGTTTTAGTTCCAAAGTATGTGGAAAGATATTTGGCAAAAGAAAATCCAATAATAAATAAAAAGTGATCTCCCAAAACATATGTAAGAAGCCTGGTTTCTGGGAACCCACCGTACTTCGTGCCAATCAGACTTGTGGAACCTGCTGGCCAGTTTTTCCTAAGCTTAACAGTAGGGTAGAGCTCTTAAAAGTTAGATAAATTAATCTAATCTTCAGCTAATAAATAGTTGGCCGGGCAAGAAAGACTCAAATGAATGATGTGGGAACTGAGGGAACTGAGGGAAAGGAATCAGCTGCTAAATGCTGTCTGGCCCTGGAGTAGCCTTGGCACGTAGGAGCTTAGAGAAAGCAGGTTTCCATTATTTTTGCTGGTCATAAGCAATTTGTTTTCTGTCCATATCATGTAGTGAAAAACTCTCTACGGCCTTCTCTTTGGCGCTCAAAACGTTTCTTGCAGTTCTTCCCAGAACTACTGGTTAGTCCTTGAGGAGGCAATTCACAAAACATCTCTGAGAAATTAAGCGCTTTGCTATAATGCTGGCTTCAGACCAGGGAAGGGTTAAAAAACAGCCATAAGGTAGGAACAGTTCTAGGAGGAACTTGGAATAATCACCCAGATATCCAAGAAATCTGCCAAATTGAATCTTCCAGTTACATTCCTTTGGCACCTGGCTTCCTGAAAGTGCTGTAGGCAGAGGCAGACAGCTGAAATTGAGACTGGCGATCCCATGGTAGCCAGGAGAAAGAGCAGTAACTAAAGGGACAGCCAGGAGCTTTCTGCTGACTTTCAACAGCTAGTATTTCAAGTGTCAGATGGGGAAGACTTGATTAGATAATTGCATTAACATTTACTTTTGGGTATCAAGCCTGAAAACTGTACATACAGAAAGAGAGCATCCTGACAAGCCTTTTACATGAGAGCAGCAGTTCACAGAAAGTAGCATTTTCGTGATCTTGTCTGTGATACAGCTTTGAGGAGAACAAAACCAGATAGTCCCTGAGGAGCAATTCAGCCAAAGCAGCTCAGGGTTGTATGAACTGGCCACCGTTAGCCTTGCAGCCCTCACTGCCTCACAGCATCTTTGTTTGCTGGTGTTTTGCCCCCCTCTTGATTTCCTGTGAAAATAACATTGATACAACTCAGACTGTGCCTCTGTGATGGCTTTTTTGTTTCCTCCTGAATAACTTCGGAGTGTTTCTAGTTCTCAGTGCATGGAAACAATAGGGACGGAGCTGATGATTTAGATGGGATTTGGTGAGATGCTCTGTGATATAAGAAGTGTCCTGTAGGTTAAGAGATGGTAACAGGATATCAAAAGAGTCGTTGCTGTGAGGAGCAGCACAGGATCTCACCAGGTAGGAAAGAAGAGTGAAAGAAGAGAGTGGGATCTGCGAGGAGGCCGTGTTTGCTCTTTCCCTTTTTTCATGCATTATAACTTTGAGATCAAAAATACCTGTTTTTTCAGATATTGCCAGGTGAGCTGCAGGGGAGGGGAGGTGTTTTGCATCAAACCTCTTCAGTTGTACCTCTTTTGCTGAAGACTTGTTTCAATCACTGTTAATGTGAAGAAAATTACCGAGAGGAGCCAAGTTTAAGATGAATGCACACTTTCAATTCCTCTGTTTATCTCATGTGGGAATGAAATGGGAAATGTTTTCTATGGAAATTAGAGGACAAGCATAATCAATATTCCCAGTAGCATGTGAAATACCTAAATGCATATTTTTTTTCAAATACTATCTCTGATAATGTAGCGAAAGTTACACGCTGCTCTTCCCTTGCATTATTTGATTTTTGGGAAAGCCATTGGCGAAGATATGAAGCTGGGAGTCAAGACGCACAAGTTCTCTCCCCCATCCTATCAATTACCTACTTCACAGTCTAAGACAAGACATTTTTCTGCCCTTGTGTCACTTCCTCATCTGTCTGAGGCTTTGGCTGACTGTTGACAGATCCCTCCATGTCTATGATAAAAAGTACTTTTTATCAGCCAGGTGACGGTGTCGATGGCAGCTCTCTGGTTGGTGTCCCTTCCTGCAGCATATTGAGAATTACAGCTAATCAGTTAATCAAATAGAAGTATGTTAATTTAATTTCAACCAAACAGCTGTTACTTTAAATTCCATAATAGGTAGCATAGAGATTAGCTTTTCAAGGCTGGACAAGATGGGCAATTTCTTGTGAATTAAATGTAGACATTTCCACTAACATTAGTGGAGACTCTGCTGTGGCTTAGAAAGGTTTGCTTAGTTTTTCTGCTCTCATTTTGCTAGATGTTTCTTCTGCTTTGGTAGCCTGGTTTAAAGAAGAAACAAAATTATCAAGGTGCTCTGTCAAGGGTTGCTTTCTAGTAAAACCTTTGCAGAAACCCGCAGCTGTGTGAAAATGTATCTGCTGGGAGACTTCTTTCAAATTTCAGATTCTTTGTGCTTGGTATTCATGTAATAGCTGAGATCTGTTGGCTCCCTGAACTTGCCATTTATCAGAAAATAGGCATTTATCAACTGGAATGTATGGTATGTATACAATACAACTAAATTTAGGCTATGTAAGCGTCAAAAAAATATTCCAAGGAACGATCAAAATAAGTTCCATAGTCTGTTCTCATCTTTTAATTTTTTAAATGCTGATTGGTAAAAAGCCGACACCTCAACATATCCTTGGCCTCAATCAATTGCCCTTAGCTCTGTAGAATTGGTGAGCTTAAAATCCTCCTGACAGGAGAATGTTTTAGTGTGAATGGCCTGGGCTTTGTGTAATTTACCTTTTAATGTATGGCTTGCCAGCTGGGACAACTTTCCTTTGGGTGCAGTTTGCATAGGCAGCAGATATTTGGTACACGCCGAGAAAGAAAAGGGGGAGCAAGTTGTGGCTTATGCTAATCCTTTCTATCGCCACATGCTACCGCTAAAACAGAAAGAAAAAAAAAATAATAATTACACTTTTCATTTGTTCTCAGCGGTTAAATTATGTTTCTGCCTTATAAAGATTAGACATTTTTCTGTTAGCTCTTTAGCAGTGATGAAGCAGGCAGTGCTTTAACCGGGGAATTGTTTCACCTTGTTAAAATACTGCTGTTCTTGTTGAACAAATTAAGTTATAAAATACCGAAGGCGTACATCATGCATTTCCAGACTTCAAATAAATTTGCAGACAAAACAAACTTAAAACATTATGAGAATTCACTTTTTAATGCTTGTTTTTATTCTAGTTCTATTTTCGTTACAGTAGTTTAAAAAGATTAGACATTACTGGTCCTAAACTAGTGCCGCGCTGTTCTTGTAAATGTCCCAATAACAACAATAATTAATATCCCCACATTTGCATTTTAAGCCACTCTATTTCCCTAGTCATCTATTACTTGGATGTAAAAATTCATTTCTAGTCAGAGCTTGGCACAAAATACCTGAATTCCATACTTTTTACCAGATGTAAAAATAACAGTGAATGAATTAATCTTTTTTTTTTTTTTTTCCCCTAATTAAAGGTTTCAATAAAGTATGAGTTAAATTTTGTCCTTGTTTGGATAAACTGTCTTAATTTTTGAAAGTTCAGCAGAGCTCTGATTTTAAAAAATGAAGAGAATGAAAAAATGAAGAGAGGGAATAGAGAGAAAGGGGGATCTGCTTCACCACTGTTCCAGGAAAACTGCTGCCATCCAGTATGCCCAACAGCCTCAGAGAATCCGTCGCTTTGTACAGCGGAGAACCATAAGAAAAGTCACCATCCTCTAAAAACTTTGATGGTAGGGTGCTTATCACATCTGTCTCAAAATCCTTATGAGTGATTCCTTCAAGCCGAGGGCCTCCTCAGAGGTGTAGCTGCTTCAGAGTAGTGTGTGTCCTTGTCTTCCCTGAGAAGGATAGAGGTGAGAAACATTTCTACTCTATTTCATATGAAGACTCCGGTTTGCCCAAATCAAAACTTACTAAAAATACCTGTAGTTTCCCGTTGAACCTTCTGGAAGGAAACTTCTTGAGCCCAAGGTGAAATTTCTGAATACTGAGAAAGAGACCCATTGAGCTTAAGTTGTGCCAGGGGAGATTTAGGTTGGATATTAGGAAAAATTTTTTTACTGAGAGAGTGGTGAGGCATTGGAACAGGCTGCCCAGAGAGGTGGTGGAATCACCATCCCTGGAGACATTAAAAAACATGTGGCTGTGGCACTTCAGGACATAGTTTAGGAGTCATGCTAATGTTTAGTAGACAGTTGGACTTGATGATCTTGAAGGTTGTTTCCAACCTTAATGACTCTATGAATGATAGATTTTAAATTATACTTTATGAGATGCAAGTTTTATCCCACTTTTTAGTTTTGTTTTTTATGGGGGGGGGAAGTTGAGAAATTTTTAGAATCTTCAGAAAGTGGCAGAAACATCTTCTGCTTTAAGTTAGTGGCCACACAAAGCCCACCAGTGTGCTGGCCGGAGCCCTACCCTGTGACGCTGGGAGTGGGTGGCTGGTTGTTTCATATGGAGCTGAGGGACGGTTTTCTGGCTGGATTGGTAAAAGTCTGTTGCAATAGTACTGATTTTATACCAATGAATCATCTCTAGTTAGTTAGAAAAACTTTTTCTTCAAGCCTGACTGCAGTTCATGCAAATCTCTCAACTGCGTCTCCCGTCAGGGGAATTACACAGTGGGGGCAGATGTCTGTCCAGAAGCTCTGGCTTGCCCAGGGTGGAGGTGTGAAAGTTGAACGTAACTCAAGTACACTAATTTCTCCGCTAGGAACGTGCGTTGCCACCAGCTGAGGAGACTGGGACAAAACAGTGGCGTGTAATGACCGGACCAAGTTTGAAGCTCTGCTGCTCTTATTTTCGTAATGCTTTGGCTTTGTTCCAAATCGAATTGAGCTTTCAGCTCTCTCTTGGAAAGTGATGTCCTTTGAAAGCCATAAATGTGTGGATGTGCCCTCGTTGCAGCGGGAGGAGCGGAGAGGGAAGGGGAACGGCGTCAACCTGGGTTGCTGGAAGCACGTTCCCTCCGTGAAGCGCGAGGTGCTCTGCCATTTGAGTCCCTGCTGTTTGCCTTGACAGGGGAGGAGGTGCTGGCCCTCGATGGCTGGTCTGCTTCGTGTCTTGCGTGAAAGAGAGGAGGACGCGGGTCTGCCGAAGCTGTGTTACGTTGGCACAGTCGTGGCGAGGGTAAAATCCGCATTAATTTCAGTGGATGAGGAGTTAGGCTGATACTGAGCCTGAAGAAGGAGGAGAGGGGGGAACCTCAACCCATGTTTACCCTAAATAGGTAAATATTGGCATACGGGAATAGACATTGAAAATTTATCACAGAAGTGAGAGTACTTTGCAAGGCGGTGCCGCCTCAGAACGACAAAAGAGCAGGCGTGTTTTGTAACTTGAACCTCAGGATTCCTTCCCACTGCTGTCTCTAGTGGTTAGAGTTCTTCACTCTTGCTAGATTACAAGTCCACAGGGACTTTTAAAACTACTTATTCAGACTTTACTGTTTTGGATGTACGAGAGTTAGTTGCATTAAGCTGTAGCTTGGAAAAAAAAAACCAAACCCAAAACAACAACCTTAAACTATTTTTATAGCATTTTTAAAATAACTTTATGAAAGGACAGCATAAAAGATCACAGTTTCTCTATTTTTACAGCTCTGCTTTGAAAAGATAATAAAGCTACTATACAGGACATGTATTAGGCTGGTGATTAATGTGTCTGTTACCACTCTGAATACTCTGAAACCTACTTTATATGGGAATGAATGAAAATGTCACATCATGAAACCGCAGAGGAGGAGTACAGTGCTAAGAAAATAATGTACACTAGTCTCTCACTAGGTAACATTTTACGTGTAGCAGAGCAAAGCTAAACTTTTTTTTGCTTTCCATATGGGAATCTTAAAAGTACTTAACGTACATCTCTGTTTTGGTAGAGTAATTGATAGAGCCTGGGTAATCCTTTTACCCAGATCTTAGCGGCAAGCTGGGGCTCTTGACGTGTTGAAGAATACAGTGGAAGTTTCAAAGTAGTTTTTTCTGGGGCTATTTTTTAATCATAGAGGTGTGTTTCAGGGATTTGAGTTTTAATAGCTTGATTTTAAGATGAGACCCAGCGCTGAATATCTAAATAAATGTTGTTATTTGGAGGGTGATGCCAGGACAATCTGTTTCCTCCAGGGAAGGAGGGATATCTGTCCTCTTTTTGACACAGTAATTTAGGTTGGAAAAGATCCCCAGAGGCTTTGTAGTCCACCTCCTGGCCCCAAGTAGACTTAACCTCAAAGTTCGATGAAGTTGATCAGGATCTTGTCTCTTTGGGCAGCCTTTTCCAGTGCCAAGGTACTCTTGTGAAACCTCTATAAAATGGAAATTTTCTGTGCTAAGACTTCTTGTCCGTTGACTTTTGCTTTTTTGATGTACACGCAACTCTGAGATGAGCCTGCTTCAACCTCCTAGGTAGACAGGCCTAGCCAGCTTGCTCAGCTTCTTCTCGTCTTGTATGGGCCAGCCTCAACCATCTTGGTGCTTCCCTGCTGAACTGACTCCCACTTAGTTGAGAAGCCAAAGTTGGGACTGTGTGAAAGTGCTTGATAAAGATGTATTAAAAGTACCCATGCTCTGGTGCTGCTGCAGAGGGACTTCACCAGCTGTGGCCTTTTCCCCATCTCCAGGGAAATGCCACAGACAGCAGAACGTTATCAAAGGAAAGCTGTGGCTTTATAAGCGGTCAGTGGGAGAAATCCAGTGCCCTCCTGTCGTTGTCAAGCTACTGTCCTGTACTTAACAGCCATAAAGACTGTGTGTGGGAGCTGGAGATTGCAGCTGCAGGGCTGTGGTTATTTTCTTTGAAAGGAGGAGAACGTTGCCGCTTGCAGAGGGCTGAGATGCTTCTCTCCCGTCACCAGTTCTTTGCTGGGATGTAGCATTTCCAAAGGCCTTACTCACTGCAGTGCTCTGAAGTAGCAGCGCCGTACTCCAGAAATATAAAAGAGGGAGCTCAGACAGGTACAGACAGTAAGTTGTCTGTCCTGTGTGGCCGACTATTAAACACCCCACGTTGGGTTATCAGGCACCAAACAGGCAGTTGCCGACTCAGCCGAGTTCCCAGGAGGAATTTCTCTCTGGGTAGAGTGCCTTGGAGAGTTTGCTCTGAGAACGGCTCACGTAACCTGCTCAGCTCTGTCTGCCGTGAAATTTATCTCAATTACAAATACAACCACTAAGTATTTTGATAAGTCTATCACTAATAGTTTAAAAAACACGTGCAGGATTAAGGTCCATAAGTTCTCCCAAGCATGTGAACTTAACAAATGCAGACTTTTTTTTTTTTTTTTTCTCTTGTGCGTAGCCATTCCATCCCTTGGCAGAAGAGTGATCCTGTACAGGCTACAGACGAGGGTGTGTGGTCTTACAGCAGCGTGGGAGGAGCTGGGTCTGAGGCAAACTTTTATATATGTGCTGTGCTACCGAGGGAAAAGGAAGCAGTAAACCAGAAAGGCCTCCTTGCCTCCAGTACTGGCTCTTTTCGTTTCCCCTTCTGCAGCTTAGGAATCTTCCCTCCCTCCTCTGCTCCTCGTGTAAGAGCACAGATGCACTATTAGAAAGCCAGTGGAACTGTGCTAAGAGGGTTGAAATCTAAATGAAGAACCCATCCTGCAGAGCCAACCCTGCAGATTTCCTTGCCTGAGATGCATCATGTGAAATCCAAGCCATGTTGGAGGGGTGCAGCACACTGTATATGAAGAATCAATCCAGCAGCAAGGGGAACAGCGTGGCATCTTCTGGACAGCTCTGCGCTTCGGGATGCCAAACGTGCTTACAGAAATCTCATATTAAAGAGAACAAATTGAAATCTGATCTGAGCCCAGCCTGACAGTAGAAGTGTTTTAAATAGCGCAGCTACAGTTTGCTGCATCGATTCTGCTCTTTGCTGTGTGTGAATGTGAATCGGAAGCATTTTCATTACTCCCTTTGAATGTGTGTAAGCACAGGAGAAAAGGGAGCAAGGTCTGATCTTTGATAGACTTTCAGCAAGCATGTGCAAGCTGCCTGCTTACTTGACTTGCCTGTTTCTTTCGTATTGAATGGTTTTATACTGTCTAGTATTCTTGGGTCAGCTCTACTGGGAGTTCTGTAGCATTCCCACAGTAACTAGTTCAGCTTCCAAAGAACAAGGAGAAATTCTGGTTTGAAATCAGAAGGCAAAAATGGTGTGAATCTTCCAGACCATAGTCAGCTTCACCTGTGTTGTGCCTGCAGCTCTCTAAAGCTGCAGAAAACATCTCAGCAAAGGAGGCAATTAGCTGTTAAAAGATAATAAAGGAAACAAAGAGTATTTTAAAGGATGATCATTAAGGGTTTAGTGCAGCCTAAAAGAAAACCAGGCCCTGTAGGACTTGTGAAGCATCTTGATTTCAGTATCTGCTGTCCTAATTTGACACACTGTTGGCACAAAGATCAGGTCTATACACTGAACTCACTTACGAAAGAAGAAATAATGCCGTGCTGAAATATCTTCTCTCAAAGCTTTTTGTTGTTGTTGTCTTCCCCCCTCCCCCCCTGCCCCCCCTAAAGTTTTTGGAGTTATTTTATTCCATTTGCAGCTGGGATTGCAGTCTCCTTGCTTCACTGCAGAGAACTGTCGTGTCTGAACCAAATATTCTTCTCTGCTGTGGGCCTGTTTCAGAGGATATGTTATTGGAAGAATGTTATGCAACTTGATATAGACATTTGAATCTGTTCCATCTCGTTGATTTATAAGCTGACACAATCTTCACAAGTTTTTCCTATCTAGTGAGATGGACTCTTTCCTCAGCATTTGGAATCATTTAACTGAGTGAGGAATTTATGCTATAAAATAGCGTGCAAGATTGGGCGGTATTTTTGTTTTGCTTTGAGTGTGAACGTTGGTTGTCGGTCCGTTCTGGTCTTTAATCCTGCAGTTGCTGGTACTGTGTTTTGTAGGCTCAGAATGGAACAATGAACGAACAACTCCAGAGAACACGTTAATGAGAACCACTTTGGACCCAGTGACTATCACAGATGCGGCTGTGAACAAAAACGCAACCAAAGGCTTTTTTTTTGTACATCAGGGGGTTTCTTAAGCCCACATCTTAGTTGAAGTCTTCAGTGTCCACCTTTTGGCTATCTTTTCATCTGCTTCTTAGGTTTCTTATCTGCCCTGTAAGCTTTCTTATTCTCTTGCTTGCTTCTGTCTATGGTAAGAAAATAAATCATAGTTTATCTCTTTATCATTCACTTTGAAATCAGTCCAAAGAATTCATCAATCTCTTGCTTTCTTCAAGAAGATACAAATGTTATCCACTTCAGAGTAGCAAATACACACTGGGAATTGATTGAACTATTTTTTTCTCTTTATTTTTCTCTCCTCCGTGGTGCATACACCTCTTCTGCAGGAGCTGATGACATGGGAGTGCCGGCTGTTAGAGTCACATAAGAATGTCTTCCCAAAATGCAACACATCATCATAGTTGAGTTATTTTTTCTCACACTGTTTAAACAGCCATGTCCTTGGTAACAAGACTGTGGGAGTTGTTAGCTCCGTGTGCGCTCTCAAAACATCTCCTTGCCCTCTTGAAACATCTCATTGCAGGCAATTGAGGAAATCTCAAGTAATTGTAGCGGCCAAGTTGTGCTTTCAGAAATAAACTGTCTTACAACAAAAATATGTATCAGCTTCTTAAATGACAGGGTTTTGACTGATAGTGCATCCTACAGAGCCTGATGCTTTTATGAAGTGCAGCCAGCCAGAAGGTAGCTGGAGCAGAGCGGCTAGAGCCAAAATCAGGCAGACTTTTCCAATTTTCAAGCTCTAGTGCAACATCTGGGGATGTGTTGTAAACTTCTTAGATGATATTCTGGTGTAGGGGTCCCTGGAAAGCTCTGAGGGAGCAGGAAGACTGAACTGTACTGAACAATTTTCAACTTGTTTCTCTCTCTGCTTTATTTGTAGGTTTCTAGGCATGTAGCATTTTAATAGAGGCACTGCAAGATGTGAGTTTGCAGGATGGTTCTGGAGACTGAGCTATATTTATCTACAGAATACCTGCATGGACAGGTAGAAGTGTTTTGCAGGATCCTAATCCTGTTAGCTAATCTTTGTGGGTGAAAAGGTTATTTGTTTTTCGTGCATTTGGTACTTAACCTTTGGTTCGCCTCAATAAGTTGCCATGGATGGGTGTCCTGGAGTCGGAATCCTGTTCTCACCTGGAGGGTTTCAGTTCTAAATAAGTTTTTGCAGAATGGTGAGGCTGATGGGAGGGAGTTCTGTGTGGTTTTGATCTCTGGAGACTATCTCAGTTTTGTAAACTGTCGAAACTGATCATTCTTTCCCAACACTTGTACTTTTTATACGTAAGTTTAAAAAGTATATAAATTATTTCACGAGTCTTTTTAAAAACAAATGACGGGCATCATCCTGAAGAGGAAAAACAAAGGCTGGAAACTCGTCCTCCCGTGGGTCAAAATTGCGTCGCTGTTTTGTTCTGATGTGAAATAAATGTCTAACCCTACTGGTTGGGATGACCTGTAGGGTCCATTAGCAGGAGAAGTCAATAAAATGCATCACAATTAACAATGTCTTGTTGCTCTCCCATGGACTGGAACTGTAGTGGATAATTGTCTAGTAGTGGGAGTTTTGCCATGACTAGCTTTATCATTTTGTCAGTTTGCTAATAAAAGGTCACCAAGGGTACGGAGCATCTGAGATTTACATATGGCAGATAAGAAAGCGTTCTGGGGAGCCTGCTTCCGAGAGAGGCCTGGGCGTTTGTTGCCGTTGACACTCACGCTGTGATTCCAGAATTGACAAGAAATGCTATTATGAAGCGGATCTGCTGAGATAATTAGGATTCAGGGTTGCATTTTTAATCTGACTTGAGTCAGATAATTTATCACAGCAGTAGCAAGCTGTCAGGGTCACACAATAAATACTGATTATGGAAGAATAAAGATTAAGTGTGGCCTTGCAAAAAAATTAGGCTAAGGAGTACTTAAGAAACATTTTATTTCGATCTTTACTGTGCTAATTTCATGTAATATTGGCAAAAAGATCATGTCTCTAAAATGAGCTTATTTATGAAAGAAGATAATGCTATGCAGGAGTGTCTGTGCTCCCTATCTGTTTACATCTTAAATTTCTTTCCTAATTGATTGCAAAGAAATATTAATTTTGAAAAGCTGGTTTAGCATGACTGTTCCATTCCTATCACCACCGTAATAATCTGACATGTTAAAGAGAGAAATACTCTACCCCGAAGGCAGACCTAATTTGTTTGCATTAGCATGATACTGCACTTTTAATTTAACACCACTCTTGGTTTTGATTCGCACATGGACAGTTGATGGCACTTTCATTTAATTAAAGAAACCCATTTATTAAAATACGCAGCTTTGAAAAATGTTTTTGAAAGCCACTTTACAAAGCAGTGTCTTAAGGATTCGGCGCGTCCACATTCACCTTTTTAAGGGTACAAAATCGAGTGAGAACACAGCGTGTATGAACATAGGATGTTTTCCTGAAATGATAACTAAGAGAGATATTCCAAAAGAAATTTGAAGAGACACTGAATATGGTTTCTCGGTTAGGCATCTCATAGCTCCTGAGCGATCCAAAGCGCCTTTAGCAGCCACGTGTGCTGTTTGAAATACTGCTTTCCTTTTCTTCTATAACATCTTCACTTACTATTTTTCTCTTTAAAGCAGTTTGTCATTTCTGAAACATCTACAACTGAACACTGTCAGCTCTGCTGAGCTGAAGAAACGCGTTTTGAGATTAGCAGCCTTGCAACTTTAGAGTCTCCATGATTTATTTTGTGGTACCGAATGTTTCATGTAGAGTGGCTGATGTTTCCGCTTTTCTGTCATTTGTAGTTAACATATTATTTTGGTTCTGGAAACAGAGTTTATGCTTCTTTCTAATGATAGGATTCTAATCATCATCTGCTTAAGGAGAGCACTAATTACTGTGAAGATTCCCTCAGGTAAAATGGAGAGAATGAAGTGTGGATGAATGGTACTTAGAGAAGTAAGATGTTAACATCTTAGGAATATGTACATTTTAAGGGTAACTATAGGAAATGTAAAATACCTTGAAAGTATTATTTTAGTTCCAGAAAGTAAGTAGATAGTTTTCAAAGTTTTCAGCCATTAAAAGTACAATAACCCTTGAGCTTAGATTGTCTTCTAAATGGGTATGTGTATCTGTGGTTTTTCAAGAGGTAAGTCTGCCTTTGTCTTAGGGCCGTGTTTGTGTTACTGTGTGAGAACACGGCTTTTGGATCAGGAATTGCAAAATTCCTCGATACTGACTGTAAAGCATAGCTAGAAAATGTTTCCTTTTGAAGCCGTGAAAATGATGAATTTTAGTAGATGCATCAATAAGGAATCATCTTGTTTGTGGAGAATAAAGCACTTGAATCTCTTTTGTCACACAGCTCTCGCTGAGGGCAGCCACTTCAAATAAAACATCTGTGCCACTGACTCTTCTGCTATACCTATAGAAAGCTTTAGTCTTTAATCTTCTGAAATAGTTGTAGCCAATAAACAATTTAACCCTTTTGTCTGATTTGTATGCCAGGAAGACATCCCCATAATAATAACACTACTAACGATAATAATAACCATTTTATTTTTTTCTCGGTGTTGAAGTGCCTGCCTCCCCACTTGAGTAAGAGGGAGCAGCAGTGCGTGGTAGTGCAGCACTCAGCCTTTTGCTCGTGGGAACAACACACTAATATTCTGCTCGGGCCACAGAATATTAAAGCTAAAATTGAGGCCAACAGGGAGAGCGGAGAACTGCGGTGACCGCAGCACGTAAATCGTTTGTTCCTGTTGTCATCAGGCAGTGAGTGCTGAGTGCCACTAACCTCTGGCACAGCTTTTATGGACCCAACAGTCTGCCCCGCCCAAGACCGGAGTGGAGTTCTCAAATCAAGATTGTTAATATATTGTTAATTTTGTGTTAATAACATAAATCCTGGGAAGGTGTGAGCTTAAATTGTGCGCAGTGAAAGAGCCGTGTTTGCGGGCAGGTTGGGAATCACATCTGCTCAAATTCAGGAATTTGGTTTCAGATATTTCCTTTCATAGTCTTAAGCACAAGGGACAGTGGCTGGAGTTGTGCCTGGAATAAAATAGGAAAAAGCAGGGAGGCTGCTCCTTGGAAGCCTGGGCGCTGTGCCCTGCGGAACCTTTGGGCTCTAGTTTCCTTGGCGCGTCTGTCGGGTCTGGATGGGGGGGCAGGCAGAGGGGGATGCCGAGTCCCTGGGCACTGAACAGAACGTGTTAGGTCAGGCTTGCTTGATCTAAGCATCTGTCTCTTGGGCATCTTTGTAAGGAGCCCTCTCCCCGTATCCACGCAGCTCCCAGAGCTGTCATCTGTTCCCAGTGGCCTGGACCTGGTGTGGCAGTGGGTTAGGTGCGCCTGCCTTGGCGGTGGTGTGGACAGGTGACGCTTTGCTTTCTGCACACAGCCATCTTCCATGGAACAGGTGATCTTTAAGGTTCCTTCCAACCCAAACCATCTCTGCAAGAGCTGTTTCTGACAAGATGAGGTTTCGCAGCTGACAAGCTGAGTGACGTGCATCATCTCTCCCGTACAAATACAGGCAGAAGATATGGTAACAACCTCCCTTTCTGTTGTGATTATCTATTGATAATACAACTCCTCACATCAGCAGAACTCTCTGAAAGCAGTTCCATTATTTACATGCATGTTTGTCAGAAAGGTTGCTTGGTTTGGGTAGTGTGGTGATAATTTGCAGACAAGGAAAGAAAAAGGTCAGAGGAAGATAACATTTTTCTGTCGTCTGTTGTGGTATTGCACCGACTAATTGACGAAGTCTTAAACTTCCACGATACCATATGTTACGAAAAATAATTCCTTATAAAATAATAGGAAAATAAAATAAAAAGCGACTCAAGCACACTTGTAGTCCTCAGGAGGAACAGACTTTAGTCATATTACTGAACATTACCAGGGTATAGTGACTGAGGTAAATGCGTAAGCTGTAAAAACCCAAACGTGATATGCTGGGACAGTTATTCTAATGCAAGTAAGGTGAGGCCAGTGCTGCTGCAGTGAGCACTGGGACTCCTTTGGGGTGGGGTGTAGAGTGACAAGGTATAAAGTCACGTGCAAGGGAAGGTTAGATCTCCTTTAAAGGCTAAGCAAGGCTAGGGCAGAACAGTTTACTTTTCATAAATGTTTCATGAAGAGTAAACAAGCAGAGAAGGGAACTACCCAAAGTAAAAAATCATGTAGCTCACAGAACAAACGGTTATAAATTTGTTCATGGATCTATCAAGGCTGGAAGCTGGAAGAAAGTTCTTCAAGAGTTGTAGTGACCTTGATACTTCAGTTACTTTAGAAGATAGAAATTCTGCATCGGGGGGCACTTGTGCGCCCTGAAACTTCACCGGCGGTGACCAGGCTAGAGGATTTGTCACAAAAGGCTTTAAAAAATATTCTTGCCCGTGATGTGTTTGAAATACAGTATCACTTCATTTCAGTGTGGAAAAATCAGGAGTATAAATTTTATTTAGCAGCTGAACCCGTGCCCTTTGATTCATACAGCCCTGTCAGCTGTATGAATCAGGATTTGCTCAGCCAACACTCGAGCCCTGGAGAAATACTGCGCTACGGTTTTATAATGCACGTTACAGCTGTATAAATAGGAGTAAGGAATCTGTCACAGCTCGGATGACTTTTTGCACTCTCTTTCCATGGGCCTTAGGTGGTGCTGTTGCATTTTTTTGCTTTCGGCTGTTGCTTCGATCATTTTTATTTTTTTTTTTCTTCTGCTTTGCTTTCTAGATCATAGAAGGAAACTGCAAATAGTTGGCTACACCAGTATTTGTAAAATTTACCAAGGTGGAACACTAAAACGTAACCGCTTGTAGGGTGCACTTCATTTCCTAATTTGCAACACTTTAGCACCTTTATATAAGAACTGAGTAATACCAAACTATGCTGACAGCATAAGGCGTATCTTGTTCTATGTGTGTTATTTTGTCTAACGGTGTATAAATGGGAGTATAAAAATAAATTAAAGACACAAGATCGAGTAAAACCTCTCAGAAATTAAGCTCAACATGTGGGATTGATGCTGTGAGTTCACAAGTCTTTCAGCTTTCCATATGGCTAATTAAAAAGGAAAAAAAAAAAAAAGTGACTGAATTTTAGAAAAGAAATGTGTATGTCAGATTGGCAACTTGCAGAGTGCCTCCTCTGTTCAAGGACCTATGCACAAGTTTTACATCCAATTTCCTGCCCTTATCTTCCTTATGCCAGCTCACAGTGTGGTTCATTGGGAAATAGCTTGCTTTTTTTTTTTTCCTTTTTCTTTTTTTCACAATATAAAAAAAAAAAATTAAATCCCATGAAGGTTTTTTCCACTACAACTGCCTACCCTTTATGTTCTGCAGCCTGCCAAGCTTGCCAAAACTCAGCAGGTAGCCCACATGGTATGCATGTCTGTGTGAGAACGCTCCCCTGATGTGGACAAGATGTTGGTTGTAAAATGAAGCCAACATCTTGTCCACAAGTGTGCAAAAAAAATCTCCTCAATCTGGACAGACATGGTTTTGTAGGCTGAATGCAGGGATTGTCTTAATTCAAAGACTAAACCTTTTAAAAGCAGGGGAAAATAATTCTATAGTTACCATCCCAATAATGCTATCAGGAGGAGTAAGCTGCAGACATATTTGTTAATCTGAGAGCATTTGGTTAGACTTTTACTGCCCCTGTATTTACAGGAATTCTTCTGGCATCTGTAGCTTCAGGGATTTTATCGCTCCTATTTTAGTCTCTACAACCTGGGCGACGACTGTAACCCCGAGAAGTGTGGGCTAGCAAAGAACTCCCTCCGAGGTGGATATTTCTGCTTTGTACCTCTGCTCTGTGGGTTACACAGAGTAACCCACAGGAGGAGTGAGGGAAAGAGTAATGTAGAGACAGGGAGGTATAGCAGACTTAAAGCAGGCTCCCTTACTCCAAACTCTTGACAGAAATGCCTGAAGCAAAGTTGGTTGATTAACCAAAACAACCTCCCCCAAAAAAGCCCTGCGAGGTTATTCCCTGGACTGGTGTATGCCTCATATTTTCCAAACTAAAATGGTCAAAATGTTTGGATTAATTTAAAACTTGGAAGCATTCAAGTTGGCTGGTTTTACGGGAGCAAATAAAATAATTGACACAAAGCTTAAAACTGGTGTTTTCACATACTTCAGACTGAAATCTGGAAAAGGACATTTGGTGTAGTTTTCACTTTTGATCTTCTCAATTTAGGTTTGTGGTTTAAGCTTTTTTAAACTATCAGATTTTGAGCATTTGTATAATTTGAAGATATCCTGGATTGCCTGGGCCTGACTAAAACTGTCAGTTTTTTCCAATCTATGTTAAAGATTTTTTTTTTTCTCAGAAATTTAAAACATCCCACTATTCCATTCCACCTAAGGGTGCACGTAGTGATTAAGTGTATCTACAGCTTCAGCTCAAGACCAAAACTGCAGATCCACCTGCTGAGCCCGTTTGGGTGGAAAACCAGGATTCACTCTTTGCTTTAGAGGATGCCTTTCCCTGTGCCCGTAGTATGGGCTTAGCTTAGAGGCTTCTGATTCTCTCAGCTGCCCTTCCAGCATCTGTGGTAGGGTTTGGGACACCTGCACCAAGAGCGTTTCCTGCACGTGGATGCTCTACAGAAGTAACCTCTGAGCTGCAGTTGCTTCCTCTAGATTCCCAGGTGAAATCAGTGGAATATGGGGATGCTGAGCATTGGATGTTTCCACTAACACAGATTCATGGCACTTACTTCAGGCATTCCATTTGGGTTTTTGTTTTGATGTCTTTCTATGTGTTTTTTTTTTCTTTTTTTTTCTTTTTTGTAAATAAAAGTTCTTTTCTTTTTACCCGGCAAAGTCCATGTAGCAGATTCTCCACTGAGATACATCATTGACTCAAAGTCCATGAAGGTTTAGGTTTTATAAATGCATTTATCCAGCACGTGCACATGTCATTTTTTGTAGACATCATGGTCAGAAGCTCTGAAAGAATGTTCGACTGTTTCAGATTTGCTAATTAATATCTAGTGAATATTTGGGCATGTTCTTCACACAACGCTTTTCATATATAGACTATCGAGGTACAAGGCTGGTCTGTGCCTGCTTTAAATAGCCTCTGAGTTCGTCTTGATTCATTTTCATTTGAAATTTCATTTTATACGAGATTTAAAAATTCAACTTCAGCACAGCTTTCAAATGGCAAGACAGAATTAGGTAGAAATTTTATTTATTTTCAGTTTTTTTGAAGTTGAAACCTTTTCTATGTATGGGCATTTTCTTATGAATAGTTGATGCTCTGTTTCAGGGAGGTAATTTTCACTCCTTTAAAAGATGTTTCACGATGAGCTAGTATGCCAGACTGTCTTGAAGACGACTGCATACTTGTGTTCAGTATCCAAGAAAAGAAAATGGAGCGTGTAAAACTCCTCCTTGATTGTCCATGACATTGGCCGGGTTATGAGATCTTGTGCCTAAGGAGTAATCTGGTTTTTAAGCATATAATTATTTTTGGCAGGCAAGTATTTCAAAATACATAACAAACTTTCTTCTGTTCTGAGTCTTTTGGAGACTGTGTACTAGGCCCATTCTCATGATGGAAAGGACTTCTTCATTTCTCTTCATAAATGTCAATTTTGAAGTTTCATTTCAGTCTATTACAGGTGACTGTGATTCATTATTTAGGTGTTACACTGACAGACTACAAATAATAATGTCTCTTGGAAGAGCAAGTCAGAAAATCACTCAGCGTATTAATTACAATTGTCAAGCAACAACTGGTCATAAATTTAATATCAAAGACACAGACTTCTTAAGAAAGCATTTTAAACGCTCTATTAAAAAAAATTGGCCCTGAAATTGCATGTTAGGTAGTATGTATTATAATGTAACAGTGATGATTTTTTTTTTTTTTAAACTCTGGAAACATCTTTTAAAATAACAAATTGGTAGAAAAGTTGAGGGTTTTTGTCACATTATCTAACCAGCATGAGAATTCTGCACCTACGTGTCAATAAGAATATAAGAAAACTGTTCAGCAGGTCCAGGGAGGTTCTCCTTCCCCTCTACTCTGCCCTGGTGAGAACACACCTGGAATACTGGATCCAGTTTGGGGCTCCCCAGTTCAAGAGAGACTGGGATCTACTGGAGAGAGTCCAACGGAGACTACGAGGGTGATGAAGGGACTGGAACATCTCTCCTGTGAGGAAGGGCTGAGAGAACTGGGGGTGTTTAGTCTGGAGAAGAGAAGCCTGAGAGGGGATCTGATTCATGTCTATAAATATCTGAGGGTGGGGGTCAATTAGAAGCGGCCAGGCTCTTTTCTGCAATGCCCAGTAATAGGACAAGAAATAAGAGGTATAAGCCAGAACATAGGAGATTCCACCTCAACATGAAGAGAAAATTCTTTGCTGTGAGGGTGACGGAGCCTGGACCAGGCTGCTCAGAGAGGTGGTGGGGTCTCCTTCTCTGGAGACTTTCCAGCCCCCCCTGCATCTGTTCCTGTGTGGCCTGCCCTGGGTGATCCTGCTCTGGCAGAGGGCGATTGGACTCTGATCTCTTGAGGTCCTTTCCAACCCCTAACATTCTATGATTCTATGATATATGCTGAATATTTAGTTACTGGATTTGGTTATTTAATATCACCTGAGAAGCAACCAGAAAGCTCCACAAGGCCGAGAAAAGGACAAGCATCCTCCATGACGATGTGTAGACGTGGTGTGAGTTAACAGCACAGCCTTCTCTGTGAGGTCTGCTGTCTCCAAATGTGAAACCTCTAAGCTCCATGGGAGTTTACGTGGGGATTTCGAAGTGACGAGCAGTTTGAAGCACCCAAGTGTAGATGCCTTTGCATGGGCCTCATTTTCACAGAACGTGGCAGCTATTGAAAGTCAGGGAGATCCAGTGAATCATTAGAGATTTGTCTGAGGTTCCAGTCCTGATTGAAACAGCTATAAACACTGTGCAAAGGGAGCTGGGCCTAAATGTGGAGGGAAATGGGTCACAGAGGAAAAGGAAGACGAAAGGAGGGAATTTTAGAAGACACAGGAGGAGTTGGTGTTTATTGCAGTAGGAAGCAGTTTGCATGTCCTTAGGAAATCCAGCTCCGTTAGTTCTATTCTTTACATAACTTTTTCATTTAAGCTGGATGGGTAATAGACTCACAACTGGGGAATGACGTGGCGACAAACAGCTTTCGGGTTTTTGCGGGGTCGAAGTCCTTTCCTTTCCTCCAGCGTCTCTCCGAAATCGCTCCCGTGGCGTACGTTCAGCCCAGCGTCTGGATCGGTGTATGGGAACGGGCAGTGGAAAGACTTGTCGTGCAAAAAAATTTATTTGAGGAATATTTGGAAAGAGTCCGCGATGAGGCAAGTCGGTCTGAAGTTGTCATCGCTTTCGTTTGGCGTGAGTCGGTGCTGCTGGAGAAAGGGATGATTGCCTCTCCCTGCTCGGGCCGCCCGCTCCCTCTGTGCGCTGCCCGTGCAATCCGACGTGGTTTTGGTTGGGTTCGCTCTCGCCGGGACCGGGTCTGTGTTCCAGCTTGCCCACGAGCGCGCAAACACTTCTGCTGGTGGTGAGAAATGGGCAGGTTGCTGTGGAAAGTAAAGGTGGAACCATCTGCTTCTCGTGACAGCAGTGGGGAGTTGGGCCGGGCAGGGGGATTGCGAAACCGTCGCCTCCACAGGGACAGAGGGAGGGTCAGGGCTGGGGGGGCCGCTAAAGAGCGATAATCTGCAAGAACACTTTTAAGGATTTCTCACAACTGTTAAAATGACACGTTGTGCCACTGAAATGACTGTGTTTTCAATAATTACTCAGTAGTTACAGTGTCAGTGACTTCGGACATTTAATACATGTAAATATATATTCACATCATATGGGGCCTTCCTCTCCCTTTTTTCTTCTTTCTTTTTTTCTTCTTTCTTTTTTTCTTCTTTCTTTCTTTTTTTCTTCTTTCTTTCTTTTTTTTTTTTTTTTTTTTTTTTTCTTTCTTTTTTTCTTTCTTTCTTTTTTTCTTTCTTTCTTTTTTTCTTTCTTTCTTTTTTTCTTTCTTTCTTTTTTTCTTTCTTTTTTTTTCTTTCCTTTTTTTTCCTTTTTTTACCTGAGGCCCATTCAAGAACTCCTTTAAGATTTAGCATCATTGCACTTGGACGTACAAGCCTAGATTAGAAGACAATCCTTGTCGTGGGAGCCGAGTGCCTTGTGTAAAGCCCAGTGCCGAGGTGGGTGTGGGAGCTGGATTAAAAGATGCTTGGAACATCTGTATGGAATTATCAGCAGGAGTTAGACTGGGACTTCTTTTAGTTTTTACTGAGATGAACTAATTTGAAATAGGTGATATCCAGAAAAAAATAAGTGAATCTGTAGAAGTTGTCTCTTACTGGCCCCAAGGCATGCTTGACAATGAGGTTGACTTTTCAGAAAAGATGACCAGATGAAATTCAGCGTTAGCTTTGCAGGGGGGGCAGACGGACTTGGCTTTGTCATATCTGGAATCCCAAACACCTCGTGGCAAAGCATTCCATGGTTTTTTTTATGTCATTAACCAAAATCCAAAGACTGAATTCTGGTAAAACAAGATACTAGTAGAACACTTGGGTTAGTTTTACTCATGGTACATTTCCACACCCATAGGAGACGTTGGTTATGGTACAAATATGTGCCCTCTGCTCCTGATAACACACAAGTTACTGGTGGGACAACAATCATGTGCTGGATGTTATCCTCACCTGGGAGAGGTTTCTTTTGTCCTGGTGCTTTCTGAGGGAACAGCCCCATATTACAGCCACACTGCATCTGCAGGGACTGAGCTTGGGACCTGATGTTGTGAAAAATTTCATTAGTTTTGGCTGCTTCATCGTGGAAAAAAAAATTTAAAAATAGCAAGTCTGTCAGATAGGAGGCAATTTAATCTTACAAAAAAAATTCCAGTGCAAGAACAGCTTACAAGGGCATGTGATTTTGCAATTTTCTTTCTGAAAGGCAATGTGGAAAAATGTAAAACTGGGTGTAGAAACCTGTTTTCAGCTCTTCTTGAGTGACTTTTTGCAAGTATTCATCTCATTTGCAAAGCAGAATTCCCGTTATCATCAGACCGATAAAGATGCTGAAGAAGGAGAAAGCAGTAAAACTAACATAGTGCATAAAAACTCTCTTGATTTGGTAGGTTGTTTTCCAGATTTACCTTTGAAATTGCACAAAGAACTATCTGAGAGCTGGAGGGGGTCATTACGTGTTTATAAGATGCTCTTGAGAGATGAAAATTGGGAGGACAGAGCCAGTCTGAAGCTGTGCTCTTACCTTTCCTGTGTTGCTTTCTTGTGTGCACTGGCTGAGGGAATTTACTTGAGGAATATATAAAATAACTTGTTCGCTAAAGCTGCTGCTTTTTATTTTTCTTATCCTGGCAGCTGTTTCTTACTTGCCTAGAAGTAGCCTGGGAATCTTTAAAAATAAATAGAGGGTTTTTTTGTTTGTTGGTTTTCAGTTTGTTGGTTGTTTGGTATGGTTTTTTGGTGTGGTTTGTTTTGTTTTTTTTTAAATCAGTTTCGGTTTAACCAGCCCAATTGCCTGGAGGGTGGCGAGAGCCCTGCCACACTTCTGGGAAGTGAAGAACCAAGCGAACAAGAGGAGAAGAAAGTTGGTATCTGAAAATGGAGATATCCTTGCCTAGATCTAGATGCAATTTATAACATACAAGAACAATCAAGTCCTGAAAGGGTGAGAGTAGAACAAGAGGTCCCCTTGCAGTCTTTACAGAAATGTGGTGTTAGTGGGATCTTTTGCATGTGAATAGCTGAGGGGGTCTAGACAGGAAGCTCAGGACTTAAGAGCCAAACAAAATCTGTTGGAGTGGATTAGGCTAAAATGTAAAAAGAGCAGCCCCTGTTAGAATTATGTTTTATTTCTGATGAGAGTGTAAATTGCAAAGGATTGTCGGCAATAAAATTTGGAGTTAGTTTGATAAAAGACACCTTCTGCAACTTGTGAAATCTCATAAAATCCATTAATAAGCCATGATTCGAGATTTCCATAAAGGTTAAGAAAAATACAGCTAAACCTAAATGAAATATTATTAATCGTGTGTTTATTCTAGACTTAAACCACTTTAGCAGTTATATTTTCACTTCATTGTTCAGCAGTTGCAAATGTACCAAAAAATATTGGCAGAAGACTGGTCCTTAAGTGAAAACAGATAGCCTTAAACTTAGGAAAAACCTGAAGAAAAGCTGTTTAACTGCTAAATATATAAATAATACCATTAACATTATAAAGACAAATCAAATTATTCTTTTCTGATTCTGTTAGGACCTTGCAATAAAATGCATGATTTTAAGCGCTGCAGAAACTGGTTGTACAACATAAGTCATGACTTGAAGGGCAAGGAATTTCCTGAAGGAGCTTGTTATTTGGGCAGTAAGTTTGTTGCCGTTGAAGGCAGTGCGTTGTTTGGCGTAGACTTTGTCTTCTTGGCTTTTAGAAGTGAAGAGCAGTGTGTTTCTAGGTAAGAAATGCTCTGCTGAGGAACCAGAGGAAACCTGGATGTGTATAAATAAACAAGGAGAATGCATCTGGGTTTCTGAAGGAAGTACACAGGTGTGTATGTCAGGCTGGCAGCTACACCTGAAAATTCAGCTGAATGGGTTACTGCTGGGAAAAAAAATGAACAAAATACTGGGCAAGTCATCCCAGAGGTTTGTTGGGGTTGCTTGGTGTTGCCTTCCACTGCCGTGTTTCTACAGCACAGTCAAAGAGTATTCCCCCGTTGAGCTCAACAGGTTGGAAAGATTTTCCTGTTTTCTTGTATTGCAGGTTTGCCTATAAGTAAATAAAAGAGAAACTAGGTCTGTTATAAATATCAACAGAGGTTGCCTTCAGCAAACACGAAGTCAGTTGCTTCTTTCTCTGAACTGGCCCCTCTCACACTGAGAGGTGTGCCCCTGTTTCACTCGCGTACGTGAGAAGAAATGAAGAATTTCCCAGATTCAGCTTAACCTTTACACCAAATTTCAAATTAGTCCTTCCCTCCTTCCCCCCCATCACAATCCTACATATCCTGGTTTTCATTATTTAATGTTTTTTTGTTTTTAAAAGAAGATGGTGAGATAGTATCTTATGAACCCAGAAGTGATGATTATCCCAACAGAGAAACCAGTTGTGGGCTCTTTCGTCAGTTCCTGGACGATGATGATAGAGGAATGGGAAAAGTACGTTCTGATTCAGCTGTTTATTCCCACATGTAGTTACTAGTTTCTTAGCGATGTTCGTTTCCTTGACTAAGAATTGCAAAACCGAGAACAACAGTGGTGAAATAGCCAGAATGTTTGAAAGCACTTTCTTCCAAAGTGGAAATAAGACGTGTAGAGAGCTAAAGCTTTACGGTTCTTCATGCTGCTTGTCTTGATTATCCTCAAGTTTCCATTAAGAAAAAAACAAAAAAGTGAAACAAAACCACCACAGAAGCAACTATTCTCCATGTTTCTTAAAAACCTAGGTTTTGTACATCACAGCATCTCTTTTGTTTGTCTTTGTTACTTTCCAGTGCTTAGGATGGCAACAGGGAACCACGGTGTGAAGACAAGGGTCATATTATTTGCGTTCTACATCTTTTATGCTCTGTAATTTAGCATTTTGGTCCAAAACCCGCTTACTGTATGTCTTCTGTGCTAGAGAAAACTCTCTGAAACTCTCCCAAAGTGCAAACATGTGGCCTCATCTTTCACAGTGCTGTAAGTATTTTTTCCTAAGTATGTGATAGCGGGAAGGTGGTTTTCACTTGTGGCATCTTGGGACAAGATACATTCAAGCAACATATACAGGTCAACTCTCTAGACTCTTAAGAGTGTTGACAGTGGTTGGTTGTCTTGTGTACTTTATCCAAAAAAGTATTTGGAGAGGTTCAGGTTTTTCTTTCCTACCTTACCCCTTCTGTGTGATTTCCCTGGCAAATCGACTCTGAATTTTTTAATAAAAACTGGGAGGAAAGAAGCTTCTTAGTGTCAAGGGTAAAATTAACTGTGATGTGAAAGATTGCTACTGTGATCAAGATATCTTCTTGATCAGTATCTGATAGTTGACACTGAGAAGGTCTTCACTGAAACTAGGGATTAGACTCCCTAGGGAAGGCTGAACTACTACCCTCATTAATCAGGGGAGGAGAGATCTGATTCTCAAGGAGAAGCCAAATTACACCCTTCTCTCCTCATCAAGGGCGGTATCAGTGGAGTAAACCAGCAAGATTCAGAAGTACAGTGGGCTGGAGACGTAGATTGGGAGACTTCTGTGTATTGCATGGAGATGTGTTGGTGGGAACTTGGAAAGATTAACTTGTTCTCAGGAGCTAATGGAATGAGGTTCTCCCTGACCAGCCAACAGTGGTTTCCTGCTCACCTCATGGAGTAGCAGCCCTCTCCAGTTGCTCTAGAGAGATAGTCACAAGGAAAAGCTGTGAAACAGGCACCTGATCAGTGACCTGGATCAAGTTATACAAAGCTTTGGATAGTAGAAGATGAATCCTTATGGTTACCTGACCTTACTTCAGGTGTAACGCAGGCAGGAAGGTTCCCTCACCACTTCTGCAAAGGAGTTGGACTCTTCGGCAGTGGGAGTAGAGCCCAAACTCCGTAACTTGTGATTTGAAGCAGAGCATACATTTTGGAAGAACATCCAATACTGGTTTGAAGCCAAATGACAAACTTTGTTTCACTTGGTAATCTTCCTTACTGTTAACTAGGTGTTGGGTTTTCTTAATTTGAAATCAGAATGTTTCCAACGCCCATCCATTAGATAATGCTATCCCTCATTATTTAAACGTAAAGGGCCTTTATGTATGTTTATAATCCACAGTGAATGGATCACTAAGTTATTCTTTGAAAAGTTAAGAGCTTTTTTAGATGCTCATCTAAAACAAATTTTCAGACCTCGTTCTGTGGCTGTTGCGGTGGTTGCGTGCTCTGGAGAAGACTCCTTGTTTTTTTTATTGGGTAAAAGCTATGAAGAGTTATTTTCCAGTTTCTAACTTGCTGTGATAGCCAAAGGTTTAAGAAGACAAGTCAACCACTGCATCAGCTCTTGGAAAGGAAATGAGCAGAACGTGTCTAGCTGGTTTAGCACCAGATTTTGGCAGAGAGGCAGCATTCTCAGTAGTAAACTGATTAATATGGATAATAACGTGTAGCTTGCGTAGATTGGTTTTTAGAGTGTTACCAGCTAATGAGAGTCATTAATCTATTGGTAAAGTGAGTCTTGAGCTTTCTGTTCTCATCTCTATTTTTGTTTTGTTTACTTGAATGGCTTTTTAATGTGATAGTGGCCAGATAGTTTCTGATAGCCTGATGTCATGGCTGATTGAACCATTCTGTTTCTTCCATTAGCTCTCGTCTGCTCATCACTGCCAATATTACTCTGAGTAGCTTCCCTCCCCCGCTCCTACATCAGCGGTGTGGGTTGGGGGACAAGTGGGTTAGAGTTCGGGGGGTTTGGTTACTTTCTGCCAGAGTTTGCTTTAAATTTAATGCTTCTCATGTTCATGTTTCTGCCATTAAATCATGACACTGTGGTGTGGTTTTCCTCCGCAATGCTGAAGATACTAAAATTTCATTTTCTCTTAATCCTCATCACCTGTCCTCTCCCATATTCCGAATGAGGAAAGCACTGGCGTTGCTGAAATTATGCGCTGGCCCATAAGAGTTAGCAGCAATACCCCTGGGAGGATGGGGGAGCGCTCGCACTCTGTAGATGTTGCTGGGACTTTAACCCCATAAACTGTGCCAGCTCTTGGCAGTCCAGCTCTGCAGTGTACTAAAGAGCTTCTCCGGTTGTGCCGTGTCAGCTCAGGTGATGCTCCCCTCCAGCCGGGAAGGTACTGGGAGGGTTGAGCGTCATGACCCGGAGAGAGTTTTCTCCGTGAGTTCACAGGCCGTACACGGACACACTGTCGTTTTTCACTGGAGATCTGGGCAACGTCTTACTAATGTTGACGATTTAGAGACAGCTCTATGAGGTTGACTGTTTGGAATGAGAATATCATTTTATCTCTTTATTTCTTAACGCTGACCTTCCATGGTGGTAGTTGAGTTTTGACCAACTCTCCTTTTCTGTTTTGATGGGACTATTGTAAGCGAAGCACCCACCTTTAACTGCTCCGAACTTCTCTATCCTGCCCAGTTCTGCAGCGTCTTGTCCCGTCAGGTTGCCGTGTGCTGGTTTGAGTCACCGCTGACAAGAATGTGAACAGCCCCAGTATCGAGTCCATCTGTGGTAGCACTCCCAGCTTGTTCTACTTACCTTGGCTCCCACTCCAGTGCTGCAGTGACCCTGATGGTTTCATTCCTCTTCGTGCAGGATTTCAGCAACACTGGAGCTTTCTGATGTTTGTAGTTGATTTTGCAAGTTGCTGAGCACCTCATGTGCATGTTTTCCATTACTCCAGTGGGAGATGAGAATGAAAATCGTGCTGAGCAGCTCCACCAAGTTGTTGTTACATTGCCCCTCAAAACAGATCAGCCTGTCTCACTGTGAAGTTTATTACCAAAGGGGGAAGGAGTTAACTTGGTGGAGAGGGTTCACTTTTGGTGCAGAGTGTCACGGTTTTTACCGCGAATACACACTTCTCAATTTATTTATTTTTTTCACTTTTCGTTTTGCTAGTCTACAGTGCTTTACAAACAATTTGCAGCAAAACCAAATAAAAATATGACATCTCTTTAGTCTTTTGATACTGTGAAGGTAAAGAATGCTCCAGCTCAGGAGTATGTTCAACAACATCCAGTTTAATTCTGATTCATTTAATCTGAAAATCTCATTTATTGTTATCAAAGTAGGGTCAAGTGTTTGACAGCTTTACAGTAATTATTTCACAGCTATTGGAAAATTCCCTGAAACTGTTTGTTTTTTAAGGGAGAAAGAGGGCTTTTAGACAAATATAATCAATGTAAGAGTATAGCTTTTTGCATTTAAATTAGTAAATTTTATTACTCTTATTTTCATAGTTGTCCTTAAAATTCCTATTTTTATTAAATTCATGTTTTGCCTTTAAAAAAATCAGACCTTTATGAACCTTTCCTTTTAAAAAATATATAGGATTCTGTTGTTTTCTCTCAATTATGCAGCACAATAGAAATTATTTAACGTGGGAGTAGAGGCAATGTAAGTATTCTAGCTGATGATACACAACTCACATAGGAAAATAAAGGCACTTTCCGAGTTCTTCCCTTTATAGACAGGAGTCTGTGTCAAGGGACAAGTCTACCTGAGGGATCCAGAAAATCCCAGTAGATTTAAAAGTTCTCGAGTAAAATGTGTTGCAAAGCACCGTTCCTATATTGTGGTCCTGCTGAGGGGTTATTATAAAGAAGTGGCAGTTCAAGTAAAAATAGGCTGCTGTGAATGGGAAACTGTTCTATATACCATTAATTTGGATAGAAAAAAAGAGACTGTCATTGAAGGAAGAGGATAATGATTAAGAGAAGACACAACTTTTGCATTTACAGGTGTTAAAAAAAATTAAGTCTGAAAATCAAGATCCCAAAGATATTTTTGGGGGGGGGGACGGGGAGGAGAAGTCCTCCCATCTCCAAAGAGACTACTATTTAATATATAATGCAAGATTTGTGAAATACTTGTGGTGAGCAAGCCAAGAGAAGCCGTTTCATTGCCTGCCTTTCAACTCGCTCTTTTTCTACTTGACACTGCTGATGTGAGGGGATTGCCCTTCAACCAGAGGCCTCTTGGCCCCAGGTCAGGGTTTTGGGTGAGTTTAGCAGCTGAAAAATGTCCTCACAGAGGTTCACGGATGGTGCCGGGGGCAGAAGCAGGAGCAAACCCAGGCCCTGTGCCTTTCCAGCAGGACAATAGTTCTCCAGCGCAGCAGTTCAGCAGACCAGAGTTAACAGTATTTTCTCAGACCATAATGCACAAAATTTTAACTTCTGTCTTCCAAGGAACTGCTGTTTAATATAATTTTGTTAGACCATCAAGGAACCACAAAGCGTATGCTTGTGGGAACCACCGTGCTAGCTGAGCGACCAGAGGTTTCAAGTGCTTGTAGCTGGTCAGGTCAGCTACTAAACATGACTAATGTTTGCACAGAGGTTGTTGGTGTGGTTTAGGATCTATGTAGGATGAGCAGAAACTTGCATTTAAAGCATTTGATTAGACTAGGGTTTTGCAAGTAGTTGCAAACAGGAATTGGAATATGCATCGGAAGATACCGTGAGGTTATGGCTTAGGACCTGACTGAAGAATGGAGGCAGTGCTAGTGGTGTTTTGAGAGTTTCTGAATTTTCTCTGCCACGTTCCCTCCGTTCGCCAGCCTTTCCAGAAGGAGAAGGGGATGCAGGGAAATGTTTTGCATTCATGGTATCGTGTCTCTTTATTGACAACCTCAGAAATTCAAAAATCATTGTCACATCTGATCACAGTTTATTACGGTACTTTACTCTTTGAGTAATAGTTGTTTCTCTCTTCTTACCTTCTGGTTTGTGAGCTTTTAAGATGTTCTCAAAGTATATTTGCAACCTGCTTTAGACTTTAAACTGCATTAAAAAATTCTAAAACTTAGAGAGGTTAGAACATTTCCCTTCTTTATATAAATGCTATGGTCCTCTACTCGAAACAGATTCTTCAGGGTTTACCTTAGAGAACTGTCAGGAATCATATAAATTGATAACCTGTCGTGTGTGCTAAATCTGTTAGGTCTGTGATGCCCGAGTAAAAGCTCTCCAGAAGCTCTGCATTATCTTGGCCACAAATTTTTTAAACTTGATTATTTACTTATTTTGATCCTTAAAAGCAGTGATTTCACTTGACTATTAAAATTTAAAGTGTATACATACATATGTTTAGTATACCTGCATATCTTTGGATTGATAATATATATAAATGTTAATTGGAGTGTAAAGAAAGAAGTGTAAAAGCTAGAGCTCCCATCTTTTCCAAAAGAGTGGCAAGTGGAAATTACGATGATAAATCTACCAGAAAAGCTGAGGAGACCGGTTAGGGAACACTCTCTTTTTAATGATCTTCCCTTCACATATTCAAACAGCATCAGAAACTGCGGAAAGATGAAGGTAGTAGATAAATTATATGTCTTAGCAGACAAAGCAACTTAAAAATAATATAGAATATATCGGTCCCTGGATACCAGCTGGAGTTTGAGCTGAGGTAGATGCTGCTTTAGGCAGCGGCAGTGCGTGTCTATGTATTTTGTACGCTGACATTGCAGGAAGATGTATTTTATGTTGTTGGAAATAAAAAGTGAATGTCAGTGCCTTCAGTTTCCAACATGAGAGGCTGAACATTTTTGCTCTTCATTGTGACGGGTGCTGCTGGTTATGTTTCTGAGGGTGAAGTGATTGAGGATTTAGAGTTTGTACCTCATGACTTACTGACAGAGTGTTTAGCATTTACGGAGTGGCATGAGCCCAAATCTGGTATTTTTGTGGCATGCAAGGTGACCGTGGTTAGGAGCCATGGCACAAGGGGTCTCATGGGGATCTCCTAAGCCACCAAGTCTCCTTCCTAAACCCACACTTCCAAAACGCAAGATCTTCAGGGCATCTCAAATTCATAGATATTGTTGCTGGGGACTTTCCACCTCATGGTGACAAGCACTTTCTGCCTTAGGGCCCGCAGCACTTTCCAGACCCTTGGCCGGAGTGAGTTCAGAGAAGGGCAGCCAGGCTGGAGAAAGGGCTGGAGAATGAGCTCTATGAAGAGGCGCTGAGGGAATTGGGATTGTTTAGTCTGGAGAAGAGGACGCTGAGGGGAGACCTTATCGCTCTCTACAACTACCTGAAAGGAGGCTGTAGTGAGGTGGGTGCAGCCTCTTCTCTCAAGTAAATACCAACTGCACTAGAGGAAATGGCCTGAAGTTGTACCAGGGGAGGTTTAAATCATAGAATTATAGAATGGCTTAGGGTGGAAGGGACCTCATAGATCATCTAATCTAACCCCCCTGCCATGGGCAGGGACGCCTCTCAACCAGACCAGGTTGCTCAAGGCCTCATCCAACCTGGCCTTGGACACCTCCAGGGAGGGGGCATCCACAACTTCTCTGGGCAATGGATTCTAGAGTCTCTCCACCTTGGTATTCAAGAACTTCTTCCCAAGATCCAGTCTAAATGAGCTAGATGAGCTATGAGGAAGAGTTTCTTCACTGAAGGAGCAGTCAGGTGCCGAAATGGGATGCCCAGGGAGGTAATGGAGTCACCATGCCTGAAGGTATTCAAAAAACATGTAGATGAAGCACTTCAGGACACGCTTTCGTGGGATGATGAGGTGTTTTGGGGGTTTAGTGGTGGCTTGAGGGTGTGCGTGTGTTGTTTGGTGCGGTTTTTTTCTAGATTGACGGTTGGACACGTGGATCTTAGAGGTCTTTTCCAACCGTGACAATTCGGTGACTCAGTGGAAGAGGCGACTCTTAAGGAAGGGCGGTAACCAATTGACTTGTTCGGGGCGGTGGCGGGGCCGTGAGGCGGGGCCGTGAGGCGGGAAAGGGCGGCGATGGCGGCGTGGCGGCGGGCGCCTGCAGAGGGCTCTGTGGCACCGCGTTTCCCTCGGCAAACGGGAGTCGGAGGCGAGAGGAGGGGGAAGGGAGCGCGGCGAGAACGCTTCCAACAGTCTGGGCTTAGTCTGGTAAACAGACTAGGAATTGTGGGCTAAGTCCTTTTCCTCAGGCTTTGCACCGAGGCTGAGATCAGATGACTCAGTCCGGACTCATTATTTTAATAGCCTACAGCTAGTTCACATAGCAGCGGGAGTCCACAAAAAAGGCATTTAATTGTTGAAACTCAAACTGGTACATTGTAACTGCAGATTATAGTATTCAGATTTAAGTGATTCAAGTAATTTATAAAGCTTTTGCACAAGCAAACCGAAAGTTAAAATACTGATATTGTAATAAAAAGCAAATAAAACATATTTTTGTACGTTAAGACCCAATTAAAGAGCGTGATTTCATTTAAGAAATGTAAAGCAGGCAGGTGATACTTGCCAACATTACTACAGCTGTGTTTTACATTAGGAAATTAATTAAAATAGTCATTTATGCTTTTTTTTTTTTCCACTTGCAAGTCTTAAGGCCTTTCTGTATGACACCATTTATTTTCAGTCATTGTGTTACGGTGCATTTGTAATCTCACAGAGCAGGCTGCATCGCAACTTTGGGCTTTCATTTTTCCTTTTTTTTTTTTTTTTTCCCCTTACCTCATGAAAACTCAGCTTTCTGCAATAACGCCGACCAAGCAGATCAAACAGCGCAGAAGGAACTTCCCTGCTGTCTGCCTGAGAGGCAGCGCATTGTTAGTTAGTCAGATGTCCGTCCTTTTCTTCCGCATCCTAGCAGGGTTTCACTGGTTTCATCCGATCACTCCGAGCTGGAGGTGGGAGGGTGGCTGCCAGCGAGGGAATTGTTTCCTTTAGACTGAGCAAAACTGGGGGATTTACTGCTGCTGGGTCAATAATAGCACACCCCGAGACGAACGGGGACAAAATTTCAAAATGCAAATCAGCGGTCTGCTTTTTACACCTCACAGCTGAATAATGGGACCTCGGGAGTTATTCTTGATTCTTAGGTACTTTCTTCTTTTTTTTTTTTTTTTGTTTTTTTTTTTTTTTTTTTTTTTTTTTTTTTTTTTTTTTTTTTTTATCCTCCTAAAGTACTAATACAGTGATTACATAATGAACTGTTTACTTTGTCAGTCATTTGCTCCTCCAGGCAACTCAGCTTCAAGTGTAGAAAGGTACATTTTGAAAATGGCATGTAATTACAGAAATGAGAGTTCGTTCCGCCTTTTGTGTGACAGAGCAAAAACATGTATGATGCTTATCTTCTTCCTTCTCCGCTTTCCCTCGTCTACCTTCACCTCAACTTTCTTGCTTTTTAGGAGGAATCTTTCCTATCAGCTATTTGCAGCGGAGGCTGAAGGACTGGGAATGTTCACTTTGCCATTTTAGTGGGGCTGGGTTGTTTGCAAGTTGCTATCGTCCTTCCAAACAGTTCTCAATGCCTGAAAATCCAGCTTATTAAGACCAGACATTTCACATTCCTAATGTTAAGATTGCTGCAATTTTCCATTATAAGCTTTACTCCACCCAGTCCTCTGAATAAAGATTTATAAATCAGTTTTAAAAAATGCTTCTCCATCTAAACCTTCACTTACATTTTAAACTTGGAAGAGCGTCTTTTGGGCTGAGTGCTGTTTCTCAATGGGAGGATCACAGTTTGTCAGTGTTCTCCCAGGCAAATGGTTTCAAATCAAATGGTGAATGCATTGTAAGTGACTCTGGTGTCTTTGTATTTGAAAGAAAATCAGCCTCTGTAGCTTTTAAAAATGAATTTATTACGCAGCTTATTACCACGGTTTCTTTATACCATTTTTTTTTGTTGTTGAATGGATATTCTGGATTGCTGACTGTCTTGAAGCTACTGGAGGAGCCACTGCAAACAGTCTGGACAATGCATTGGTTAATTTGTTTGGCTACTACTGTGTAAAATAACCAAAGATTGACTTATTTATGCAGAGGGATATTAGACATCCGTATAGCTAATAAGCAAGGCTTTGTGATAATATCTATTTTTAAATTCTTGCTTGATGAATCTGTCTTTGGGTGTTGACTTGAATTCACAGAGCTCAGTATGAAATGACACCAGAACACTCAGACATAAGAAACATTGCAGGAATAAAATATCTGACATTTCAGCTCCCTGCTTCTTAAAGCTAAAAGTCCTTGAGGCATCAATAAACCTAAACCAAGGCCAGCAGTAAAAGTCGGTGTCATGCGTGTGCAGGTCCGTTTCTATGTAGGGCTGACTGAAACAGTTTTTACATAAATAGTTATAATAAGCTCTTCAAGAAGGAAAGAGGGTGGACCAGGAATGGAAAAAAATACGGTATTTTAGGTTAAGCGCATCTGAAAGTAAAACATCCTACTAGAACTAGGCAATTTGACAATAACTGAAGCCTGTGCAGAGAGCCAGAGCAGGGCTGGTACACTACTTAGTCCCACGTAAGAACTATTTTGAGATTTCAGTCAAACTTAGGAGATACAGATCCTTTATTTTTATTCTATGACCAGCGTATTTCCATCTTCTTCAAGGAGATTGGAAGTCTATTAAAGTTCACAATTTCTACAAGCAAAAAGACAAATACAGTTTAACTCTGCCACACTTTCCTCCTACTAAAATAAAAGTTAAATTTTTACTCTGCCTTCAGGAATTTTGCACTTCATTCATGTGAAAGCTTGAGTACTCTAATAAGTCATAAAATGTGATATAGCAATATTTAAAGTGTTTAAATTGAATAACTGATAACTCAAGTGAGAGCATTACCAAACAGAAAACCATCAGTACTCTTTCATGTGAGACTATTTTTAGTCCCTGTAGCAACTTCATAGTAAGAAAATTAATTTGAGACTTTTGTATATGTGATGCAAATTGAAAAACTCTCAGTGTGCGTTTTGAAAATTGTGTTTTAAAAAGAATAACTTTAAATATACAAATATTCTTTTGTACTTCACATGGATTCCTCCTAAGAGTCTCATTTTGCTCTCTAGTATTTTACGGCCGTGTGACATTACATTTTTCTTTTCTGTTAATGGGGATATGAACTGAAAGGTAAGGATCCATGGAGTAATAGTCAACAACTAATTAAGCAATAATCCATAAAGTATCTGTTGTTAGCAGCAGGCGATGACTGGTTTGTTTGTTAACGGCCGTAAGCAAAGCCAAGGCTGATGGATGTCCCAATAAGCCTGTTAGTAAATAAATGTGGGGAGGATAATTTCGGAACCGACAGCTGCTCCGTGATGCTGAAGGCAGGGCTTTGCTGCAGCCCTTTGAAAATCCATCCCAACTGCAAGAAAAGCTGCAAGTGTTTTTACACTGTCCGCACGCGCCTTTTTTTTTCAGTGGCAAAACTGGAATTAGTTTGAGGAGAAGGAGTTAGTTTGAGGAGAAAGAAGGTTTGTCGGGGCAGAGTGAGCGCTTTGATCGGATTCACTTGAGAGGGTTATCACAACTTTTTAAACCCTTACTTGTTTGCGCCAGAGGTGATAATATCATGCCAAACAGTGCTAATTAACTCCTTGAAGTCTCTCTTTTGCTTACCTATTGCCTCTCACTCCGTGGAAGTTACGGAATTTGGGAGTTGCGGATGAGTTATAGCTCCTTACCGAAACTCCCTTGTTTACTTCAAAATAGGGTGGAAAAAAAACTCGGGAAGGCGTGGGAGGGGAAAAAGAGTAGCAGTATGTTTCTAAGGGTTTGGAAATTCCTGTTGCTCTCTTCATTTGATTTCGGTGAGCTCTAATTTTGTTCCTTTTAAACACAGACATGTCATTTGTTCATTTTAACAACGGCAGAAGGACGATGTGGGCTTCTCCTCGAGTCCCCGTCGTCACTCTAGGGGATAAGTGATGAATTTTCATGATGAATGAAGTATCTAAAATAAGACTGCCTCTGTCCTGAGTACTTTACTTTCTAATGTTATCTGTCCTTTCAATTTAAAATAAATAAAATCAAGTCATGGATTTTGCATTTGCTGCATGACTTGGGCAAATTGAAGAAAGAAAAGGCCAATGTACCATGTTGTTTAAAAAAACAAACAAACAAAATACTTTAAAAAAAATTAATTCCTTCTTTGGAAGATTCGGAACAGAATATCAGTTTCTAAGTAAACAGCTATTTTTTTTGTGAGAGGATCGTACAACACTGATTTCATATTTTTTTAATTATTTTTTAATTTTAAATTAAAAGTTATTTTGATGCTCTGTGAAAAGTAGATTTAGTACAATAAGTGTAAGCACGATCCTAACACGATAAAGGAGGGGAAGAAAAAACCCACAAAAGAACAACAACTCTTTTCCAAATAGAAAATACTAAAATAAATATATTAACTGCATAATAAATACATCATCTATTAAATAGATATAAAACGGGAAGGCAGTATGTGCAGTGTTTGGGTTTTATGTTAACCTAAATATGAACTGGAATTCTCCGAGATGTTTTTGCCTGTATATTCCTGAAATCAAGAGATACTAAAATCCTTTCCAGTACTTTTAACATTACTTGTGTTGATTAACAGTGAATAAAAACATATATTTTACTGTATGCAGGTATATAGTTTGGGATGGCTGCTTTCTTTTTATTCTGTTTGAGTGCTAATAGATTATCTGGCATATCACCATCCATTAGCTCCACTTACATAGGTTTAAATATGAAATCACTCAATCTTCTGTATCAATTTTCCATGCTAGAAGCACAAAATATTGACTCGATGGATATTTCATTGTGTCTTACTGTGTATTTCAGAAGTGCTTGAAGAGCAGGCAAAGTAAATCCACGGAACTCTTGCTCATATTGAACAGATTTCCTAAAGTTGCAGCCTTGAGTCTACTGACAGCAGCGGGGATATTACTGCACGTTGTGTTTTACTCTCGTCAGTGATGAGGCCAAAATGCAATGCAAAGTCTGCTTTTAACTTTTTTTTTTTTCAAGGGACATGTGCATCTTAAAAATCTCCACTACATCTGTCAAAGATGCACACGTTCAGAAGAATGTGTATTACACTATAGCTGATGTGGTGATAATATTTTTACCTCTTAGGAAAACAGGTTGAGGAATGGAAATTAAAGACTTGTACCAGCAATAAATAATTGCTAAGACTAATAACAAAAAGAAATCTGATTCTCTTCTGTCTAAGATACTCATCAGGTTGTCATAAAAAATTCCTTATTTAGGATATTAGGAAAGCCTTCAGCGGATAAGTCTGAGTACAGCTGGTACTCAGAACGAGCACTGAATTCCTTCGGCAGCCTGGATGTCAGGAAGAAATTCTTCACAGTGAGGATAGTGAGACACTGGAACAGGTTGCCCAGGGAGGCTGGGGATGCCCCCTCCCTGGAAGTGTTCAAGGCCAGGTTGGATGTGGCCTTGAGCAACCAGCTCTAGTTGGGGGTGGCCCTGCCTGTGGCAGGGGGGTTGGAACGAGATGATCTTGAAGGTCCCTTCCAACCTTAACCAATCTATGAATCTGATCTCAGACGAACGTGCATCTTCAAGTCCAGTTTAGATATGTGGTGTTTCTACCCTTTATACAGGTCTGAAACTTCTTTCCAGAAATTTATAAAAGCCCTTTACTGATTTGTCAGATCTGGTTAGGGCCTGTTGTAAAATGTGATCTAGATTGGGGGGAATAATTGAGAGGGGATTATTACGTTGTGCTGTTTCTTCCCCATTTTTGATGTGTTGGGTTTTTCTGTGACATCAGAAAAAAACGAGATGAGCTAAAGGGAGTTTTGTTAAATGATACGTTTTTACACTATACAAATACTCTGTAGTGGAAATGGTGTGGAGGATCGTGTGTGACCATGCACGCATCTGAATGGGTTGTTTTCACACTGACATTTCTTTTAAAGTTACGCTAAAACTGTAATGGAAGGTTTATAAAGAAAAAAAAACGCTTGATAGCTTCTGTGAGGTGAGAGAGGTTCGTACAGAGCCACAGAATCCTTCTCTTTCCCCACGCTGCAAAGAATGGAATGTGAGAGTGCTCAAGGGTGTTCATCAAATAATTTGAGTTAATGGATAGTATGAAACTTGCTCATCTGTTTACCTCCTTATTGTCACGCAAGTAGTGTGGCAGGGCAGTGCTGGGACATTGCTTGTCTCTGCTTTGGTCCCATTTATGTGAAGTTCAGCTGAGAAAAGCCTTCCACCCTTCCCAGGAGACAAGACAGCCTCCTGCTAAACTCCCACCATTTAGATCTCACCAGATTTCTCCTTAACCTCATAACAGGTCAACTTACCAGTTGTCTCCTCTTCCCAGCTGTAGCTAAAACAAACCACATGGCGTTGCCTTTGCTTGGAAAGGCAACAAAAGGTGTGGAGGACAGCTCCTGACCAAGGGCTTCACTACTGTATTTATTTTAGGGATCGCTGCTGTATTTCAGGGTCCACCAAGTCCCACCCTACTGAAATGAGCTCCTGTTTTGAGAAGTGGATCCTCCTAATCCCTCTGTTTTTTATTGTCAGGTAGTGCTCTCATTTTTTCTTTCTAAGCTGATTTGCAACTGGACAGTGTTGCAGAGCAATCCTGGGCTGGAGCATCTCCTCAGTGTGACCTGCTTGTTTTGCAAGCTCAGAGTCATCACCCATCCCTCTCTTGTGTGCGTGTGTAGTCACTGGAGAACGCCAGGCTTGCGATTGCATCATCTTCCTCTGTTTGCGTATGTTTTGGAGACTAGATGGTGAAGAAACCAAACGGAGAAAGACAATGTTGAGATCCCACAAGGAAGCTGTGGTGCACCTTGTCCGTTGTCTGCCTAAATATCTGTGGCCATAGAAACAGCTGCGGTCCAAGCTGGGCTCCTTCCAGCACCAGCAAGCTGTAGCAGTGGGGAGGAGGAGGAGGAGAAGGCACCGCTTACCATTATGACCATTATTAAGATTTATTCTAAAGAGCAGCCTGTTTGGTTTTTCCTTTACAAGTGAGATCTCAAGTAAAAATTTGCAGTTTATTTGCACCTCGTTTACATAACTACCCTTACCCTCAGTTGGGGTGTATGAGTCCAGAGCTCTTAAATTGTCTTAAAATTGTGTGTGGTGAGAGTTTTTATGATGACCCAACTGACGTCATCGCGCGAGTTGTACCGGTGCACGATCCTGAAGCTGTCAGCGCACACTGCTGGCTCAAGGAAATTTCTGGGAGAGCGTGTTCTGCTTCTGTTCAGTCTGGATTCCAAAGCTTTTGAGGGCAACACTGCAAAGGTTTGATCTGAAAAGGCTTTTTTTTTTTTTTTTTTCATTTGAACATCGCCTCTGATTTTTGTGACTTTTTCTGTTGGTATCAACAGCTAACACTGTTTGCGTTATGTTGCCACCTATATGGGAGGTTGTGCAACACTTTCCATTATAAGACTCTTTTAGTTGCTTATTACATTGCCAACATTCAGCTGTTTGGGCTGACATTTTCCATGCTGGGTGTCTCCTTCAGGCTGGATTTCTTGGGAAAGTTTCAATAAAAATACTTGAACCATTCCAAGCAATGAGAGGAGGGGGAAATACTATATTTTGCTCACGTTCATTGGAGTTGCTGCAAGCACTTGATTCAGAAATCATTGCACCGACGTGTTTTGGTGCAGAGTGTTGAATTAGTTGGTAGATGAAAGGGCGAGGAAAGGAAAAATGGGGGTAGAAGAGATTTCTTTTGAAGGAGTGAGCTCCTTCCTGACATGATGATCCATCTGCAAGAAAGCAGAGAAACCTCTTGCTTGTCAAAACTGGGAACTGAATGATTCTCCTTGTGTTGGATTTGGAGACAGAGGCTTCCAAGGTGTAAACACAATCCTGTACAACAAGGAAGAGGTGACTGCAGTTTGTGTAGTGGTGACACTGGAGGGGCAGGGCTATGGAGTTAAGAATGAACAATAGCAGAAGTAGATTTGCTCAGCAAGGAGATGAGTCTGAAGATGGAGAGAGAGACTTTTAAGCAAGGAGATGGGATTTAACCTCAGTGGTTTTACAGCAGCCTTTGTTAGTTACAGTTTGTTTTCTGTTTCCCACACTTGTGCTGTTCAATGAGACAGGGAAAATTGTCCTGGAGTTTGAAGACCAGCATTCACCCGTCGCTCCAGCATGTTTCCGTTCTGAGCATTTGATGTTGCAACCGTAATGTACTTTCAACAGGAAAATTAAAGCCTGAAGTGGAAATATCATTCTATGACCATCGTATTGTAAGGTCTGAAGAACACCACCATAGTTAGAAACAAGTAGAATACTTCATTTCAGCTAAAATACTGAAAATATTTTGGTTTAATCCATTTAGAAAAGTTTCCTTTACAAAGCCATAGCACTGCCAGGGTTTCAGCAAACGTTTATGGGACTGTTTGGATCTGAAAAGGTTAAATCCACGCTTGAGATATCGGGAACTGAACTTCCCAATAGACTCTGCCTTCCATTTCCCTCAGCTTCACCGTGGAGACAGCGAGTGATGGTTTGGAATATACATTTGGAATATATGGGAGCGAGTTAGCAGGACAGGCAGAAGTTTCAGCAATAACTTCACATTTTCCTGATTTTTCAGCTATAACTTCTAATTTTCCTGATTTTCGTGGACTTTAGCCAGACTAGTTATACCTCAATATTATTTTATCATTGTTATACATGGCTGAGTTTATTGGATAGCAACGTTGGTGCTGCTGCTTTTAATATCTCACACTTGAAGTTATCTTCCAAGTTCTCAAGGGTTTGTAACGTTGCCATAATATTTTCTTAAGGAATAAGATGCTTCCCATCCAGAAGCAAGGATCCATCATAGGACAGATTCCAAAAGCAGTGAATTAGCTGTTTCCTAGTTAAAGGAAAGCAAATGTGTACGAATTTCTCATTCTATTAAGATCCCTTTATGTCTCTTTTTCTTGAATGAAATTTAGACTACTCTTTGGGGGACTGCTTTGTCAACTTGTTTAGAGGAGAGAAATTTAAAACTGAACTTATGGATGTCTGCTTTTTAAATATTAACTTCATAAAAATGCCATATCGGGGTTTGACGTGATGTATTGTCTCTGTTCCAAGACGATAAGCCGGCCTGTCATGTACCTGTTGATTAATGCCTGTGGGTCATGCGTTGATGTTACGTGTCATGAAGGCATTAATGTGGATTTTCTTTGTCCTTTCCCTGTGCACCCTTTACTGTTCTACAAGAGCTGGGGTTTTTTTCTCGGAGGTCTCCCCTTAAGTGCAGTCAGCTCTGGATTCTACAACCGGTAAAATCTACCCAGCTTCCATGTGTTGCAGGCAGTCACAAATTGTTGGGTTTCTGTGGAGCCTAAATGAATATCATGGTTCATATTAATTTAAACTGTTGGTTGAGGCCCAGAGAAGAAACTGCCCTACAGCACCACGTAGCAGATGTTGTGGCAGATACTACACGCTGCTGTGAGACCCACTGTGACCTGATGGTCACGTTCAGGGCAGTTGTCTGCAGAACCAGTTTGTCCAGCCAACCTGTGGCCTGATCCTTCACAGGATGGCAGGATATAAACGGTGAACCAGATGAGTGATGCGGCAGTACTCCCTCTGCCTCCCTCTCCTTGGGGTCTGCTGCTCTTCCAAGCTAAAAGTGGATCTCCCAGTCCTCTGTTGGAATCTGGACATACTTTAGGGATTGCTTTCAGGTCCTTTCATAGGATAAGGAGCATCAAGTCACACGACAGGAGGTTTGGTCACATAGCAAACACAGTTGTTGCATGACAAGAAATTTGGTAGCGTGATGAGTCGCCCCCATCTAGCAGCCAGGTACCTCCACTGCTGCTGGCTCCCTCATCCCCACATCCCCAATCCCAGCAGAAGCCAGAAAACTGATGGGCTGAAATAAAGGCAATCACTTAGCAAATGCTGTCGCAGGCAAAACAGGCTCAACCTTGGGGAACGTAATTTAATTTATTGCCGACTAGCATAAATATTTGATTACTGATTTGGGTATTAGTTATTGAGAAATAAAAGAAAAACACTTAGCGGGGGAACACCTTACAGTATGTGCACAGAGTCTGAGCCGCAAAAAACCCATTGTGGGTGAACCCCCAGTCCTTTCGAAGGAAGGTTAATCCAGGTGCCAGCAGCGCTGCTTTCAGCGTCAGCTTAAGGCAGTGTCTGGTCTTCTGCTGTAGCTCCATGTAGGCACTTGGTCTTTTTTGAGAAGGAATCAGAATAAAAGCGAAAAAAAACCCCACTATTTTTATTCCAGGTGAGAGAGATCCCATGCAAAAAGTTGCGCTGCTGGAATCGCTGCACTCTGGGTGCACGCCTTGCGTTTTACTGGTGGAATTCCCTCTCAGCACCCCACAGAGGCGAACCTTCAGTTGCATTAGGCCATCAGCAGCGTGTAGCAAAGCTCTACAGAGAGACCTCATTTGGCTTTCAAGAGCTGAGAACTCAAGTTTGAGGAATTGCAATTTAATTGGACATCTTTTATGTCAGGCAGCATGGTCTAAAACCTTCAGAAATAGGCTTATCCTAAGTTGGAAATGATGTATCTACACAATGTAATTCATACTATTCCTTTGACCTTCAGATTCAGTACATTTACCTCTCAGTAAATTTACATAACTACTCAGCTACTTTTTCACAGAAGGATTGAGTGTGGTTGTTGTAAAGGATTGAGTACAGTTACTATAATATTGTGTGCAATGCTGTTCTCTGGTTGGAGTTGAAAAGCACTTGTGTGTTTGCACGTGATGCAGACATCTAATGTAAGTTCTTTCAAAGTCACAAACAAATAGCCCAGATCTTTGAAGACTGGAATAAAACTTTAGACAGAGAAATTTGTATTCTTAAAATCTGTACGTTACAGAGGAGCTTATCATGGCTGAGTCTGAAACGCCGTTTGGTCACTGAGGGTGAAAAATGCTTAATCTTTACCAAAATCTTACTTGTGGACAGTATTTAAGTCTCTCACCTTCATGACTGTCCTTGTTGTAGATTTATGACTGATGCGGCTCGACGTGAGCAGGAGTCTTTGAAGAAGAAGATTCAGCCGAAACTTTCTTTGACGTTGTCAAGCACAGTGTCCCGTGGGAATGTATCTACTCCACCTCGCCACAGCAGTGGAAGCCTTACTCCTCCAGTCACCCCTCCAATCACTCCCTCCTCTTCGTTTCGCAGTAGTACTCCTACAGGTAAGCACCTCCTCTTCGGTTTACACCAAATAAACGAGCACTTTTGCTCCATGACTTTTGGAGAACAGTGGACATACTGAAGCATTGGGAAAAAAGAATCCCTAAAAGTAAACCAGAAAAGCTTTGAGCTCTTATTTGCATCTAGTTTGCAATCTCTAAAATGTGTTTGGACATTTGTAAGAGTAACAGTTGGTGAGATCTTCTCCCCCTGCTTCTTTCCTTCGTTTTCTCTTTTTTCTTTTTTCTGTTCTTTCTGATAGAGTTTTAATTTCTAGATAAATGAGTGGATGGGGAGGAATGTTCAGCTGCTGTCACAATGTAGACATTACTTTCATTAGGAAACTGTTCCAAAAAAGTAACATATTAAAAAAAGTGATCTCTGTATTCTTCAAAACCAGGTATTCCAGTGGTTTTCCCACATACAAAAGTCCTAGGAATATTTTTTACGTTGATTAGAGAAACGGAAAACCGCTTGCTGTGCTGAACCAGATCTCGTGGCCCACATCTGTCTGGTTTACATTGGGTAGAGATCTTGTCAGATAATTCTGATACACTTCAGATTAAATACTAATACTTCCTTGTAAAAAGCTAAATGCATATAAAACATCTCCTCTGTCATAAAGAGACTCAACATACTCTTCTTAATAGGAAATCACATGAGCATCCCTGCTTTGATAAACTGCTGTGCCATGTGTTTTACGTAAGGTATTTAGTGCTTTAGTATTAACGATTAAATGGAAAATGGACACTGGAAGTTCTGAAATGAATTGGTTGTTCAGTGAGTCCCTGGCGGTGAAAAAGGGAAGCACGGTGAGTACAGCGAAATGATCAAGTCCTATTGTAATATGGAAAATATTAGAAGTAAGATTTTCTTCATGATCTCCTATGTGAAACAAACTGATTCGTTTCCTTGGCATCCTACAGATGTCAAGGATTTTCTGCTTTCTTTCATTTTACTTTTTGTAGAGCTCCTCCTGGGGAAGGCTAATTCATGGCGTGCTCAGGTAGTAAAACCTTGCGCCTCCGTCAGGAACAGTGGTCAGTGATGTACTTTTTGCAACATAGTCCATCAAATACTAAAGAAAAAATGCCAGTATTTGTCTACTGAAATACTTTTATTATTTATATATTTTCCAAACTTTTTAAGTTGCTCAGAATGCTGTTTTACCTGTAGCTAGGAGAATCAGCTTGGTTTGGCTGAGTTTCTGGGAATTATGCTTTCCAGTTTGTAACACAAATAAACACATCTGTTGTGGTAATTTCAGAAAATAGGCTATTTTTATCTTAGGTTGCCTGCAAGGACATCATCTGGGTTGATGTTAAGTATTTGTTACAATCCAGATAGAATCATTCTCCTTGTCCTCCTTTACTTTGTCAAAAATAAAGTAGGATTGCTTTGATTTATTACCAAAACCTTGAGAATGGCAGTTTCTCATTTATTATCTCCCATCTCAGTCCTTCAATACTTTCTTAGGACGCCAAACGTGAGCAGTGTGCCTGGCACTACTGGTACTGCACGAGGTGTGACTCCCAAGATAGTGCCACTTTGGATGCCAGAGAGAAGGCACATCTTACAGGCTGCTGAGATGGCCTACAAGGAACACGTGGCCCTCAGCAGACAATATCTGTCCTTTATGGCTGTTGGCCATTCTTGTTCGAGGTAGAAAGGAGGAACCTGCCAAAACTTTTGGGTCTCTTTTCCCATGTATTGCCCTCCCTGTATGTACACTGCTCATCTTAGCTTTGGGGTGATGGTGTTACCAGACCAAAGCCTGAATCCCAGTCACCTTTCTGCACGTCCTGCCATTTCCTGACGCTCTTAAGCTACCGTTGTCGCTTTTCAGCAAAACCTCATTTCATATAATCCTCTCTCATCCATGTATTGACCAGGCTCGAACCTACTGAGCTTGTGAAATTTGATAAGAAACAATTTCAGGTGGTTTGGCCACAGAGAATGTTTGTTACGTTTTCGCAGTAAAAATCGGCGCCAAAAGACTACGGGCCAAATTTGCGGCTCCCAAGCTGACACGCAGACGTGCTGCGAATGTTGCATGTGTATGTGGAGCACTTTCTTAGGTGTCAATAAGATTATTCATGTAGAAGCAGAAATGTTCAGCAGAGAAGTGTGCTCTTTAAGACTCTTCTTGGGTAATGAGGTAGACGTGTATTTATCTGCAGACTCTCTGTGTGTTAGTCCCCGAAACAGCCCGTTTGTGGTTTTGGTGGGGAGTAGAAATGCAGCAGTTAATTTTCTATACCTCCCCTCTGTTCCCTCAGGGGTGACTGGCATTTGCTCTCTGCTTACATTTGGCTTTTTGTTCCCTCTCCTAGAACAAGTTTTCTCCTCTTCCCAGGACCTGCATCTTCTAATGACTGCAGGAGTTCACTTGAAAAAAGAAAACGTCCATTTTTTCTTTTAACAATAGTGTCTGCTGGGTCTTAGGAGGCTTAAAAGCTCTTGTCAGAGTTCACAGGCAGGATTTAGCAAAAGAAATGGCTTCCAGCAGTAATACAGACTCCTTAGGGTGACAGGGAAATATAGGGAAGTAGCACCAGCATATAGCTTATTTTGGAAAGTCTTTAACAGTCTGCAAACACTCAATTAAGGCACAGAAACTTCTGTTGCCTTCAGTTTTAAATGTCAATTTTAAACCCACAGAAGTAACGAAGTCTAGTTATGGATGAAAATGGATCTGACGTTGCATCTTTAACGTACGCTGGTATTTTTGAAAATGTTTTCGTACATCTGTGCGGCCGACAGATGAAATTTCCTCCCCTAACTTCCTGGCTTTTGAGTGTAAGTCAGACCATTGAGATTCCTTTGAAAATTATCATATCTCTTCATACCGAAAAGCTTTATAAAAGATTCAGTGATGGTAACTTCTCGGTAATTCATTATTAAAATAACCTGGTCCCAATTTTAGTTACGAAAGTAATTCACGGTAATGAATCTCAGACTTAAAAAACCCGTATTTTAAAACAAAATAAAAAAATCTGCTTTTGCATTGAAGGAGCGCCAAAAATCATCTGAAACCACTGTTTTGTGTTTGTTTGGTTTTCCTTCCATATTTATGACTTTTTTTGTTGTTGTTGTTAAATGATTCCAGGCCTGGGATAGTAAATTCCAGCCTGGAGTAATTTTTTGGCCTTCTTATAAATTCTAAACCAAGAGTTTAATACCATCAACCGCCTTTTTAATGGCTCAAACCCAAGTCTTGCCCACCCCCCCAAAAAATACCTGAAATATTTGCAAACCTCATCATTACCATTAGATTTTGCTCTGAAGAAACTGGCTACTCAGACCTCCTTTCCTGTTGATTTTGATGTTAATAGATTGCAAGTTATAACATTTATGCTGGTTTAATAGATTTATAGGCCTCCTTAGTGCCTGCTGGTGTTGGGCAGCCAGCGTGGTTGGCTGGAACCGCCGCTGTCTGTCAGTCCTTCCACTCGGAACGAAGACGAACGAGGGAAGTTTTCATGGGTGGTCATAGCTGACCCCGGCAGAGAATTGGCAAGAGTCATTTTGATTTGCTGCTGTCATTTAAGTAGGTGACTAACTATTGGTTTCTCTTATTAATTGGGATAAATGCCTTTCTGGGGAGTTATATTTGTGCGGTCGTTTTTGATTGACTGTGTTTAAAAGATTTTGCTTTTCTTCACTATGACAAACATCCTTGAAATTTCAGTATTTACAAACGTGACCTCCTTTTCTACCCAGAAAATAACTTTTCAATTTCTTTTTTCTTTCTAGTAAAACATAAAAATAACAATTAATTTTTATTTGGAATAAAGGATGCTTTGTAGGATTGGCCTTAACCTTTGAGGAATCTGAAATCTAACCAGTGATATTATCATCAAATTTACCAAAAAAATTCAGTGCAGCAGTATTTTAAGAATTTAAAATTTAAAAAAATGACTGAAGCTTTCACGTTATTACTATTGATGTAGAAACCATTGCCTTCACTATCTGAGAATACTATTTGAATGATGATTTAGTAGATCTATAGTAACTGAGTAGATTAGGCTCTATATATCTCAAAAACATCCACTGAAATCAAGACCACTTTGTAGCTGTATCAGTAACCCTAAAGCTGCCCTGTTTCAGCCAGTTAGAACATATCATGTGAAATGGGCCATTTTTTTCTAGTAAATCATACTAGTGAACCATGACCTTATATAATATGTGATCTGAAGACAGAAAGCGAAATTGAATATATTTTCAATTAAAAAAAAAAAAATCAGTTTTCTAGTATTTTCAAAGCCTTGTATATTTAAAAGTAGTTTTGATGCCTACTGTGACTGCATTCTTAAATACCTACAATAATTTAAAATGTTTGTTGAAGGTTTAGCTAACAAACTAAATAATTGGGTCCCATTTACATCATTAGGGAGTATCTTCTAAGATTAAAATAACTTTTATTCAATGAAATGAATAGATTCTTATAACTCAGACTACTCTTCTTTTCTGTATTTTGTTAAGGATTCAAATGCAACTACTGGCAAAACAGAGATCCAAAAATTACAGCTTCCTTCTTGTGTTAACGAGAGTTCTTGCTACCGATGAAATAATTTAGAGCTTCATTGTTCCCTCTCTGGGCAACTAATTTACAGGGGAGGAAAGTCTGCATAGTACAACTAAAAATCTCCTTTCTGCTCCTGCCAAAGGCAATGGGGACTCAGAAATTAATCTGTAAGGATCCAGCTCGCTTCTGGGCCATTAAGGACTCGTCTGTAGTGGGAGCTTTGCTTTCGGGAAGCAAAGCACTGTGACAGTTTCTGGGTTTTCCCAATAAACCTTGTTGTCTAAGTCATGTTATCTCAATGACGTGAGATAGCATTCCTATAATTCTGCTGGATAGCATTTGTTTCATGGAGAACTCGCAAAGGGATGCTCTTGAGTCTATTCCCTTTTCTTTTCCAAGAATGCAAAAGTTGCAAGAGAACCACCCATTGTTTGCTGGTAATAACAATCACAAGAGTAACCAGGCATTGGACTTGGGCATTGAAGTAGAGTAACAGGCATGTTGGAAACTTACATGGTTTAATTTTGGCTATTTAAGTTGTTTAAAAATGCGTCATCTTGTAATGCCAGAGCTCATTCCTCCTTCTAGGTATGAAAGCAGGCAACATTGCAGGCCAGTTGCCATGTTATGCTTCCAACAATGAAGCATCTTCTGGCACAGGCAGCTGTTGTGCAGAGGGCTACAGCAGCACCTCAGAATCCAGTTAGAGAAAGAGATCTGCTCAACTAAGTGATTTTGTGAGTTTAAAGTGGACAGTAGAAATGTAAAATAACGGGCTGTGACACCACCCCCACCCCCCATGGATAAATTGAAGACTGAAAGGAGGAGGAGGAGGAGGAGGCAGGTGCTCAAACTGCTTTGTTTCATGGGTGCGCTATCCATGTGTAGCCAAATTAATCTGAATTTGTAGCAGAACTGCTGTTTATATGAGAATCTCTTTGGCTTTGTCAGCAGGTGGCATTTCTGAACTCCATGTTAGGTTGAACCAGAGTAGACTGTGACCCATTAAATCTGCTGTTCCTTTGATCGTCTCCAACAGCTTTTTCTTTGGCTCAATATTGCCATGGCAAGAGAGAGCTCGCTCTTTTATAGGGGACTTCTTTTTTTTTTTTGAGGATAGCACAATGAAGAGTATTTTCCTGTCAAGATTGAAATTAGCATTTGGTAGTTGGGAAAAGACAGTGGAAGCAAGTACATGATAATGGCTTTTTTGGAATTCACGCTGCAAATTCAGATCCTGTGCATTTAAACACATGTTTAATGCTAAGCACCTAATACTCAGGAGGTAAATACCTGACTTTGAGCAGATAGCAAGGGTTTTGTCAGGCTGGAATGAAGAATTCTTGCACTTGCAGTGTTGGAAAATCAAGAATTCAGGTCTGCACAAAAACACCACTTCAAAAACTCTTCACCTGCGTTAACATATTGTAAGTGCTCGGGTTTAATTATTACACCTTAACTTAATGTAGTGTAATATCACACAGATGGAATTGAAAAAAATAATGAAAAGGAGAAATATGAGATCAAATCCCTGGCCTCTTTTATTAAATCGTTGCTGCGAAGTGGGCTGAGAGTGCTACATTTTTGTGTGTTTGAATTATGGGGTGCCCAGGTTGGGAAAGCAGAAATCAACTGAATCCTGCTGTAGCTTGAAAAAAACCCACACTTTCAAATGTCTGAGGAACCATCTCATTAGTTGTTGAGATTGACAGAAGTTTCTCCTTGCTTAATTGCCTGTTCAGAGACTTAAAGAACTTCTATGCTATGTTCTTATTAAAAATTAGATATATAGACCCACTCTTGTATAAACAGTACGGGCAAATAACTAAGTCAGACTTCACAAAATGAAGACCAAACTCTTTTCTTCAACATAATGAACGTTTGTCTGAAAGTTTTCGATATTTCAGGCCTGCAAGGTACAATAAAATATCTCCAGGTGACTCTGTTGTGGTCAGTGGCAAAACTGAGAGACTTCAGTGGTGCCAGGATTTCACATTTCTGTGCAGATGAGAAAGAGAACTTTCTTTCTCATTATTGGAGCCAAAATGGTTCCATCTAATTGCAGGTTTAGGGGACGATGTTAACCACGCGCTAATTAATGTAAACATGTTTGCCCACCACTTGGCAGTCTGAGACACCTATTCTAGCACAGCTTTATGGGTGTTCTTGTAAAAAATAAATACATAAAGAAGATGTTTTTTTAAAAAATGAATGGTAGCGTGCAAAGCAATTGATCAACCTAAGTTAACTCTAATAGGTGTGTGTGCTTAGACATGGTATGAGACTATAACGTGAGCTTTTGGCTGAGGTCATGACTGAGCATAAATAATAAGTAAAATCTGTGATAGTTTCTAATTTCTGCCTCAAGGAATAAAGCTATACTAGGATGTTTCCAATAACAATGAAAAATAGTAAGTAAAAATGCAATTATTTCCTGTAAGGGTTTTCTTAGCACAGGTGGGATTTGTTTCCAGCTATGAGATGCTGGTTTTTTCAGAGCTAGATGCCACATTCCCCTTCTAGGGAGCCAAGCTTTACCCTCATACATATTCAGCCTTTTCTTCCAGTAATCCAGAGTGAAAACTGCTCAAGTGCTTGTCACTGTGCTTGGCTAAGTGCTTCACAAATGGAGCTCGCTTTTTTTTTTTTTTTTTTTTCTTAATTCCTCATAGTCATCTACTGTCAGGTGACCATCTGGATTCCTTAGAGAGTCAAGAGTACTTATTCTATTGGTTGCTCGCTGGAGAAAAAAAAAAAAAACAAAAACAAACCCAAACCAAAATAATTACATTCCCGGAACATACTGAAACTCAAACTTGGAGTTTGTGGAGCAAAGCTGATCCAGTGTTGCACACACAGGCACACTGCTGGTGTCCTGCATGGTAAATACATGGTAAAACTGTGTGAAATTCTGAAGATGAAGAACATTATCTTAGTCAAACCTGCACAAATTGGTGGCTGAAAGATTTCCAAATACACTTGGATTGTATGGAAGTAACTGTATCTTGATGTCCTGTAGTGGCTGGAGGTCTCTTCTGCTGAGGGGCCACCAGCAGACTGCTGTAACTTGTTGCTGCTGTTTTCTTCATCAGTTTTCCTGGAATTTTGATAAAGCAGTGACAGTTAAGTAAAAATAACTTCCAGTGATTGATTAGTTTCTAATATTTGCTGTTGGAGATAAACAGTGACATCCTGTAGGAGAGCAGAGGAGGCTGTGGCACTGAGGTGTTTCTGGGAGTCAAGAGTCAGGTGAGGAAGTGGAAGGAAAGGGGAGAGAGATTTTTCCCTAAGAAATGGAAACACGACAGGTGTTTACAGACAGAACTTCCCTATTTAAGTCACTTGATTTTCATCTTTGATCTGCCAAAGAGTATCTTGGTTTTCCTCCTTTGTACCATTTTCTTGCACGCCATTTATTGAAAAATCTAGCTGTGTGATGACCTGGGTACCTGCTCTGCAGTTTGACTGGATCCTAAAAAGGGGGATGAGAGTTGGCCCAGGCTTCATGGCTATTTCTCTTCGAGGGAGGCCGTGGTGTCCTTTTTCTTGCCTCCTAGCCCCTGTTTGCCTTACAGGAGTGTCTGATTTGTTTTACTTTTTCAGCGCAGGTGGACCAGGTGAGAGAGAAGTTTTGGTTATGTGCTTGCAAGGAGCACAGAACCGTGGTTCTTGCAACGTCCTGTAGCTTTGGGGTGCAGGTCCTGGAGTATTTCTGCCAGGCACGACCCATGAACATCTTCCTTTTTCAGAGATTCGTGATTCCCACTGATCAAAGGCTGTAACCTTGTGAAAACGAAGCAAAATGATGGGGATTTTCCCATAACTCACCTTTTCTATGGTTTTCACAAGGACTTATATCACGATAATCTCCCCTGCTTAGGCCTTTTTCTGACTCCAGCCTAAACTGATTTATAACCTAAGTACAGAAGGGCCTTTACTACTTTCACAAAACACAATTATTTTGAAGTGATGCTTGTAATATTTGAAATTACTTTGAAAGTTAAAAGGCCGTTGGTCAGTGTGTGTCTATAGAGGAAAGTAAGACTGAGGTAAAAAAACAACTGATGGGGAAAAATTGGGCCGTGCTGTGCGAAGAAAACACATGAAGGCTATTTTTTTCAAACAGTTCTTCTCAGTTTTCCTCTACATTTTCTGATTTTCCTTTCTTTTCCTGTTTTATGGGTGCTTTCCCCTTATAATTCTGTCACGTTTCTCATTTACTCTTTTAACTTGGCAGCAAAAATGGGTTGAGCCCAGTTTACTCTAAAAATATGTCCTGGGAAGATTGACTCAGTTGTCAGATTTTGTGCTTTCCAGTAGAACTCTGACTTTTTTGCCAGAGGAGAAGGCACATGAAAAAATACTACATCTTGCTTCTCTCACCTCACTCACTCCAGGTGGCTTTACATGTAACCTTCTCTTTCTTGTACTTCATCTTCCCCACCCCTTCAGAACGTTCTTGTTTGATACAGACAGGAATTGCACTGGTAATTGTAAAGCTACTCTAGAATTCTATTTTAGTTGCACATACCTGTCATTAATTGTATGGGAATTTTCACAGTCCTCTCCCCAAGGAACCATTTCACTGAAAAGTAACTGAGTTGTCTAGACTATAGCAACTCATAAAATCATCACTAGTTTTGGAGTTTTGAGCTACAAAGCGGCAAGAGAAACATGGCTTGGAGATTTTAAAGTACTTCCAAGCACAGGAACTGTTTTATAATCCCCATCGTAGTAGTCTAACCTGCTAGACCGTTTTTAACAGGATCGAGAACAGAAAAGGTACAACAAACTTAAAGATTATCTCTGTGTTAACTTGTGATACACTTTTTTTGTTTTTTTTTTGGTAGAAGCGCGGACGCTGTACGAGGACTTTTCTTCCTCCAAGTGAAAAAAAATATACATTTTGTAGAAAGCACATTGGGCCTGCCTTTCCCAGCTTGTGGCATAACTGGTTTTTAGTGTAGGAATTACTTGACACTCAAAAAGGAACTTCAGGGGTTCTGAGTAACAATGGTGGCGTTCGTGTTTGGGTCTTTATACTGCAACGGCCAATGGGTGGAAGGATTTTTATTATTCTTTTTTTTTTTTTTGCTGCTTAGTGATCTGAACAAATAATTTTCAAAAAGTTAGAACTAGTTGTGCACATGGAAACTTTACCTATTTGAACCATGCCTATATATAGGCACATATATTGAGATATATATAGAGGTGCATAAATATATACGTATATTTGTATGAAAAAATATTGCCCTGCAAGGTTGAATGGGATTTATTTGCACCTTTGTAGTGCCTCAAGAACTTAAAAAAATATCCCTAGCTATACTGATGCTGTATGTCTGCATACTGAAAGCACTGATGGTTTTCGAGGAGTTTTTACAGTGCCTAACAGGGAAGGGGAAAAAAAAAAGAAGGCATTCTTATTTAGGCAAGTATTTCAGTGTGCTGAAGATGGTGAAATGTAAGCAAATGTTTGGAGTTTTGCTTTTGCTGCAGCCAAAGGAAATCAGAAGTAGAAACAAGCAAGAACTAAGGTACAGTTTTACAGACGATAACTTAAACCACAAAGAGATTTGTTTCACAGGGGAAATGGTGTATTTTGTGAGTTGATGTCTGCCATCAAATGGTATAAAATCCTGTGAAAACCAGGATTGTTTGTAGCTCTCCTGTATTACCAAGTGAGCTAAAGGCTCTGAAACGCTGGCTGACCCACAAAGCTACATATTCTCTTGTCGGTTTAGTGCGTGTGGCCTGGCAGGTGGAAGACGCCACCCTCCTCCTCGCTGAAAATGCGAGCACAGGCTCCCTTTTGTAAGGTTTTTCCATCTATAGTCAAACAGCATCATTCACAGCAGTTTCTCAGCACTTCTGCCTCCGGTGCCAAAGGATGCAAGGAGCCAAGGAGCAATGGAAAATCCCAACTCGAAGAGTACTTTACATTTCAACTTGAGCCCCGGTGATCTGTCATCTGAAAGAACTCTCACCTGCGCACCCCTGTTTTCTGCACCTGATTGAAACAGTGATAGCCTCAAAGAAAGGTTGGTGACCTCATACCAGGCGCAGTGCTGATTTTATTTTACCAGAATCTGTGTTTTTTTCAAAAGAGAGAGGAGACACAAGTGCTCCGCTGAACGTGGTCTTGTGTTTGGGTGTTAAAAATGTGTTTCTTTCACAGGAACGCAAAGCAGGATTGATTGAAAAAACTTAACAGCTCTTCCCCGTAGATTTTGTGCATAGGCAGGGTGACAAAAGGCTTGACCCTGGCTCAGTAATCAACAGGCATCTTAGTCCTTACTGGTAATTCTGAGTATTGCCATTAGGGCTGTCTTTCAAAGTACGCTGACGGAGCTTCTTACATCTAGATGGTCAAAGCATTTAAAAGCAGGTAGAAAGAAGCATTAAACATATTTTTGTGCAAAATAAATCTCCCCGCTCTTTAGCGTAGTGGAGAATCTGCCATTGCTTCCCTTGTTGCTGCTCAGAGTTTTGTAACCCTCCTGGGGCTCATAGGCATGAAATCCCCTCAGCCCCAAGCTGCTGAAAGAGCACTGAGTTGCCCTTGCTCTCTGCAGCTCCCCTGCACCCTGGTCCTGCACAGAGAGCCCGCTTGTTGAGATCCTTTTGGCATCATCCAGCCCATTTTGCACGTGAGGCTCTAACATCCAGCCTGGGAGCATCTTGGAAATCCGCAGGCAGCTGAACCCTGCTGAAATCAGCGATCAGGGACACTTCTGGTGTGCTGAGCACTACCTGCACAGCGGTAGCAGGTCCTTGGGCTGGAGCCTGGTCAGAGCTTGGTGCATCCTCACTGGGTCCCAAGTGCGGTGCTGGGGCTGGGAAAGGATTCTGGGCATTTTGCAGTTTTCTGGCCTGTGCTGTAAGTGGCTGAAGAGCTTTTGTACAGCTGTAAAGCACGTTCAACTCCCTGGTATAAAACATGGCTCAAATGGATTTTCATAGCTTCACAAACTGTAGTTCATTTATGTAGGTACTTTTTTTATTGTAATCCTTTATCTTCAACAGGAAACTGTTTCCTGATACCCTTTCTATATTCTTCTTTTTTTTTTTATCAAAAAAGGGGCAGAGAAGAGAATAGAAAACCTGTCGTTTTGTTATATGCGTCAGGGGAGTCCTAAAGTACAGTAATAGTGCCTTGAATTTGTGTTTTTGTATTTCTAACCTCAGAATGCAGGCCCAGCAGCTAAAAAGCCAAAATAACATTAATTATGACCGTTCTTCGCTGTGGTTTTTGGAGTATAAGTTTGGAACAGATGTTTGGGGCGAGAGGAGGGGGGAGGAAGGATGGCTTGTTTCTTTTTCTCGGCCCCAACTGGTTTTAATTCTTTCTTGAACATTTTGAGAATATCTTTAAACATTTGCCAGAGTTCAATTAACATCCCGTGACTAAAGGTGGGACTAAAAGCCAACATGTTTTTCTTCAAACGTTTACCTGCTCTCGCTGCTCATGCCAAAGCCAGAGCAAGAAAGGATTCCAGCTGGCACAGGTTTTATTACTGCTACATTAATTTGCAGGTTAAGCCTCAAGTTGGGAGGGGTCTACTGGATTGATTTATTTCTTTAACTTTCTTTATTTTCATGATTTAAAAAAAGTTCTGTGTAAACTACTGCCATTTAATTACAGGAAGGTTATGCTCTTTTTTTTTTTTTTGTAAGAGTTTAACAGCTTATTCTTGTTTACATGAAGTTGTAGAAATCTAGTTTCAAAATATGTTTAAAGTAGAGATCGTGTTCTTGGGTTGATCATGTTTTCCTGTACTACGTATAAACAGAATTTTGTACATTATTGAAAGCCCTTTTTTGTGGCAAACAGGATTTGGGGGGGGCAGGGGAGAAGTTTATATAAGAATGCGAAATAACTTCCCGAGACTATTGGCGCAGTGTGACCATAAAACCTCAACAGCACATTGTGCAGTGACATTATAACAATTTGCTTTAGCACCTCTGCAGCGTTCTCAGAAAGCCCTGTTCTACAAAACACATGCTGAGGTATCAGTTGACTGTTTTTTTCCAGAATCGGTTCTTTACATGCATGTTTTTGTGATTAGTTGCTGTTTTGCAAGTAATTGCAAGTGGGGAATTTGGGGGATTTTTTTGGTCTTTAGCTTATTACGCGTATGTTTTATTTGCATACATTTATCCTTCCAGTCACTTGTAACGTAGCTGCTTATATAGGTGTGCAAGCTCCTTTTAGTGGGTTTATCATCTCTAGATTGGGATTTTGTGGTTTAGTTTTAAAGACTGTTCTTTGATGTGCTGACATCAAAATACAGATGGATCAAAATAAACAACGGCACACGATTGCTCCTAAGGCCAGACAGAGTCTAGCTGCTCCACCAACCCCTACATTGGCCCTGGAGGACTATGGGGTTTTAACTTGAGTATTATTAGTTCTTTTTCTCCTGTAACCCAAAATGATGAGCAGGTCTCATGTGTAAATAGTTCCCAGTTTTCCTGAAAGTGAATAAGAATATATAATACTAATGTCATACTAATAGCACTTGAAGTCAAAATTTTCATGTTCATTTTGTACCTCGATTATTTTAGCTTTACATCCAGGATTTTGGGGTGAGTTCTCACATAGGCTAGCTCAGCTGAAATCATCTTGTACCAAAATACAATATATTTGGTTCTGTGTTGCACCTGTAGGATCTGAAGTGTTAGCTGAATAATACATTTTCAGTCACTTAAAATTCAGCACAAGCTTACACTGAGCATTGAAATGAAAACTAAAGGTGATTTGAAATGTTGAAGTCAACCTCTCTACCTCGTTTCATTTAAAACACCAAGGTGTTTGTTTTGGGGAGGAGGAGAGACTTAAGAGGATAGAAAGTGGTTTTCAACCTTTGTGAAAGGTCCATTCAGACTGATTTCTTATGTTTTCAGAAATACTTTCATCCTTCATGTCTATGAATGTCATACAACGGAGGAAAACCCGGGGCAGTTTAAAGCAGAGCACTAAGTAGCGCTACGGACACGGGTATTTCAGACTGGAAGTGCAAATCCAGTGTTTGGATTAAGCACCTATATAAAGGGAGCGCTAGGCTCACAACGGCGAAGGCTGGAGCCTTTTGTCAGCCAATGGGCACCATACACACCAACTTGTGGGTTCATCCTGTTTGAGACACCACCCTCTAAATAAAATAGCTGTGGAAAGTGTCTTCTCAGACTGTTTCTCTGACTGTGCCATTTCTGTGGTGACTGAGAGATTTAGAGGATGTCCAGAAACATCTACCTATATATATCTCCTTCCTACTTAAATGTTCCTGCCTTTGCTATAGACCTTTTCAGACCCTACTGGCTGAAAGCTACTCTAGAAATGATGCTAACTAACAAGAAAAAGTATTTTTTGATCTAAGTTATTTTCTCTAGTGCTTTTAAGTACCTTGTGTATAAAGATAGTGTTAAAACCCACATTGCTCTTTGTATTTGGATCCATATTTGCATCATTACATGAGGTACATTTTTTGTATTCTCTTGGTGCTTAGAGCTATGAGGATGATGAAGGGACTGGCACATCTCTCCTGTGAGGAAGGGCTGAGAGAACTGGGGGTGTTTAGTCTGGAGAAGAGAAGCCTGAGAGGGGATCTTATTAATATCTATAAATATCTGAGGGGTGGGGATCAAGTAGAAGGGGCCAGGCTCTTTTCTGTGGTGCACAGTAGTAGGACAAGAAAAAAGAAGTATGAGCTAGAACAGAGGACGTTCCACCTCTACATGAGGAGAAACTTCTTTGCTGTGAGGGTGACGGAGCCTGGACCAGGCTGCCCAGAGAGCTGGTGGAGTCTCCTTCTCTGGAGACTTTCCAGCCCACCCTGGATCTGTTGCTGTGTGGCCTGCCCTGGGTGATCCTGCTCTGGCAGGGGGGTTGGACTCGATGATCTCTAGCTATTCCAACCTCTAACATTCTATGATGCATCACTGAACCTCACTTTAACCAGAGACAACAGAAAATTAATTCTTCTGTGCAGTCATAGTTCACTGTTTAGCACTTGAGACCCAATCTGAGCTAGGAGAGAGCTGGGAAGAAGGGTGATTTCTCCAGCAGACATTTTTCTGGCCAAATCCTGCTCTGATTAGTGTCGCGAGGAGGAGTAAGGCGCCGGCAGCGGCACTGGCTGAAGCGCAAGGTGAGGGCCGTGCCCCTGTCACGAGTGTGCGAGCGAGGAGCCCGGCAGCCGCTGCCGCAGACCACACAGCCCCGCGACCCTCTGCGTGGGGCTGGCAGCGGCCATGCGGGACCAAGACGATCACAACAACTTGTCATTGCTCTTTTGTGATCGTGAGGAGGGATGGAGATCTCTGCCAGTCTTGGTAAGTGCCCATCTGACAAACCAGGACCACAAGCAGCTCCCTCCAGTGACAGCAGAGCTGCCAAGGATGCCGTTGGCTTTGAGAACGGATTTATTTCTCCTCTCCCAGGAATGAGATTCGGAGATGTTTGCTGGGATAAGAGAGAAAGCTTCCAGCTCCGTGCGCTTGCGCCCATTGGCTGACGAAAGGCTCCAGCCTTCGCCGTTGTGAGCCTAGCGCTCCCTTTATATAGGTGCTTAATCCAAACACTGGATTTGCACTTCCAGTCTGAAATACCCGTGTCCGTAGCGCTACTTAGTGCTCTGCTTTAAACTGCCCCGGGTTTTCCTCCGTTGTATGACATTCATAGACATGAAGGATGAAAGTATTTCTGAAAACATAAGAAATCAGTCTGAATGGACCTTTCACAAAGGTTGAAAACCACTTTCTATCCTCTTAAGTCTCCCTCCTCCACCCCCAAAACAAGCAAGCAAAGGAAAAACCCTGGCTTGGTCTTTTTGGATGATCCGGTGTCTGAGATTTGTTGCAGAGTTTGCAGAGGCAATGTGCCACCCGTAGCAGCTCGCAGCCCAGAGTCCTGCTGCACCTTCTAGACTAAGGACTTGCACAGCAGCCGTGATGCATCTTAGTTATCTGGTTTGTATTTCATTTGCCTTAGCATTTCTTTCCCGGGCTTTATAGAAAGGCAGAATATTTTATTTTGGCTGACTTGATAGGGAGTGAGTGTCAGCTGTGGGAACGTTCTCCCTGCTGGTGAGCGTGGAGGAGACTGCGTCCGTGGGCACAGAGGGAAGAAGTTTGTCAAATCCACAACTGTGCTGTAGTGTTAGACCAAAATTCACGTAATATTAATAATTTTTTAATTTTCTTTTTTAATCAAGGGAGCTGTCACAGTATGTGAGAAGGCAAATTTCTTAACATAAGAAGTGTTCTCATAAAACTGTTTCTATGAAATACAAACTGCAAGTCCCGCACGGGACAAAGTGCGAAGCTGAATTTTTATGAGCGATCATTGGAATTACCGTGAACTTTCAGCGACACTAGCGATGCTGGTTCCCACTGCAGTAAGCTGTTTGCTCGTGGTTACCCATTGTGTACTTAAACGTATGCTTTCTGGTCACAAAAATAATTGGCAGGGAGATTTTGGAGTTGTTTTGCTTTGTGGGAGGAGAAAGGAAGAACTCGTAATGTTCTTGATCAGAGGTCGAGATAGATCGTATTTGTTGGAACGGCACACGCAGCCTGTCCTGGTTTTCATTAGCTTTCTCTTTTTTTATATTTCAAGGCACAGTATAGAAGCCTTTAGGTTTAAAAAAGTGGCATAACTACAAATGATGTGCACCTGCTCGCACCAAGATTCCTTCAAAGTTGAGGGGAAAAATCCTGGCAAATCTCACGCAAAAAGTAGAATTTATCTTGGCTACAGGGATGCGAATACAGAATACAACGCAGAAACGTAAAAGAGAAGGCTCCAGATTTTCAGTAGTGTAGCTGGGATCTTGTCTGATCCAGAATGGCAGAGGATCAGCTCTCTGCAAAATGTTTCTGAGCTGTTTCAATCGCTGACATCACCTACTGGAAAAAGTAGTAGATGGCCATTCAAGAGCCGGAATCTTTCTTGTAGGATTAATTGATGTTCTCACTGATTTTGATCGCAAAACCAACGGGAAGACAATGTAGAGCAAAGTCTTTATGGTGCTGCTTTTGAGCTTGCAGCGTTTGGTCAAAGGTTGGACTAGGTGATCTTGAAGGTCTCTTCCAACCAAAGGCATTCTGTGATACTTTGCTTTTCATCATGCTACGAAGACTTGTTGCCACGTAGGCGGTAATCCCAGGAACCCTTTTCCTGCATGTGTTTGCTTTTGGCAAATAAACTGCTGCGATGCAGACGGCCTTCTCCTTTGTCATAGCTTGTGCTTAAACACAGCAGAAAAATTTAAAGAGAAGTAACTTGCCAGATATGTCAGGCTAGGCCTAGTGGTGTCCACCTCAGTTCTGTGCTCCCCTCAAGTCCATCTCCACCGGTGGTGTCCTCCTCTTGGAGGAGCTGCGGCATTATCTCAGCATGGAAAATTCCGGGGAAAAAACCCCACAAAACTATCATTCTTTCCTTACCTTTGTTTTGTTTCATTTTTTTCATCTGCTTGGGGGCAGCACAGATGAAGCGAGCCTTTTGGCAAGGCCACCCCAGCGAGGAGAGGGGAGGTGGCTTTGTGGGCCAGGACAGAGGGAATATTGCATGCGAGGCCGGGGTTGATGTTGTGAAGATGTTACTGAGTCATTTGGGTAATAAAGCAGTGGGTTTAGGTTAGGCTGAGGTAGGACTGTGTAGAGCGTCTGAATGAAAGCCAGATGATGAAACAGGATATGGTAAAAGGCAAGGAGCTGGGAGGAGGGAGCCTCGGAAAGAGCGTTGCTGGAAGAGAGGGGTGGAGAAGGCAGTTTTCCTGCTATTGTAGAACTAGTATTTAGTTACAGGAATAATACTGTGTATTTGTACACTGCCTTGCTGAAAGCATGTGCTTCTCTGACAGCCTTTCCCCTCCGGATATTTAGAAGCTTCATCTTAGAGAAATGTGTATCGTCGAATCTTGGGAGATTTTTTTGCTGTTCAGACTTCGGAAGCATAATTCTGATGTTTTTCCTTTGATGGGGGGAGTGATCAATTTGCCTTCCAAGCATGCTGAGAAGTGGTAAGGCCGTTAGCACATGTGCTATGGGAACATCTCTCTCAGTCCCCCCGAAGGGCAGCGTGCCCCGGCAGAGCGTCCTGTTTTCCATGTGCGTGGCAACGTCCAAGCGGAGCTGGGGTGAGCCAGCTCTCCAGAGAGTTACTGCGAATACTGGTCCAAGTCACGCAGTTGTTACACCCTGGAATAGGCCATGGGTTGGATGCAAAGAGGCTTCATTTTTTTTTTTTCCTTTAAAAAAGTAAATATTTACCATTTTTATTGTGAAACACCAACCGAGGTTGTTTTTTTTAAAAGAAAAAAAAAAAGCCAGCGAGCTAGACGGTGATCAAAGCGCGCTGCTGGCACCCTGGCAAGCTGCCCGGAGGAGCCGGCGGCTCGCCTTCCAGCTTGGACACCCGATGTGGAGCCGAGGGCCGGGGCCTGCCGCTCGGCATGGGAACGGCTTCGCCAAGCCACCGGCCGCAGCCTTACAGGACTTAATTAAAATGCCTCATCCAGGGGCTGTTTATTACGGCAGCGCCAACCTGCGCGTTGCGCTTTTTTGTTTTTCCTTCCCCCCCCCACCTCAACCCTTCTGATGTGCTGCGCGCGGTCGGCGAGGCACCGCCTGGGTCGCTGCTCTTAGACACTGACAACTGAGGAAATTAAATTCTGAGGCAGAATCAGTTAAAAGCCTGACTAAATCAGTGTTGTTTTTTTCTTTGGCAACTGAAACAACATCGTTCTTTGAAGGATAAGTGTTTGCTGCTAATGAATTTTTGTTCAAGACGAGTAAGTCTCTTGCATTTTGTTTCTAACGAGACCCTCCTAAATACATTTTGGAATTTTTAGTTTTTCTTGGTTTTTTAAAGAGAGTACAAACAGTTGAGTTCAGCAGATAAAAGCAGTGCCAGACTGCAATTCCAGCTTTGGATAAAATAATACACCTTTCAGGCACTTAGCACCATTAGTACGACTATTCTGTGCGAGAACAAATATATATTATATACTATATGGTTGTTCCTACTAGAATGAGCTTAGCACATTTGTAAAATCCATAGTGACAAGTCTGAATTTAAAAGCTTAAGACAATAGAGCATTTGCTTATACTGTTTAAACACCTCTTTTATCTATAGTAGGAAAAATCCTGCATTTTCCTTCAGGTAAGCTAATGAAAAGAGAACCTTAAGGATGGTCTGACCTCACAGATGCTTACACACAAGTTTGGGTTTCTTCTGTCTCTCTCTGTTTCCACCTGTAAGAAAAGCAGAGGCAAAAATCTTAACAGAATTGGGTCTTGCCGTACGAAGTTATTACAAAAATTAAAAGCGTGCCCTGAAAATAAAGGAAAAGCTATGGAAATGCAGAATTATCTCCCCACTGCTCTGTGTATCTTTTTCCTAATACACCGTGTTGCATATTTTGATGGGGCACCGATGGTTGTTTTATAAAAGCGTGCTCCTTGTTCTCACTAAAAGTAGCGATATCCTTAGTAGATGGCTTAGTCTCAAATGATGTTTTCCTTGGGAGGACAAAATCCTCTTTGGGAGGAAATCACCCGCTCTGAAGGGGGCTCACAAGGGGGTGGATTATAATGGCAGAAAGTACTGGTATCAGTGTTTAGAATGGTTGTATATTTTCTCATCCGAGGAGCGCATATGTGTATTTACAACAGGGTTTTCTGTTTCATTTGCTTAAAAAAAAAACCCCACTGAGCTAAAAAGTTTGAAAGGAACAGCTTGAGGAATTTTTTCCATCCAGATACAATCAAGGGCAGGAAATCGTAGAGGCAGAGTTGTGGTTTTGCCTCTATTTTTTTTTTTTTTATTAGTTAATTAAAATATAACAACTCTTAACTTCATTTTAGGTTAACTGTTCCTCGAGTTCAGAAATATTTTAAGAGGTCAATAATGCTTTCTTTGGCTTTCGCTCGTTCCGTGTGGGATAAGGAGTCGCAGGCAGCGGGGCAGAGTTTTCCAGATGTTGCTGCAGAGCGTCTGTCCCTGCCCTCGTGTCCATCTTTCCTCATCTGTGCACCACCCTGCCCGGATGGAAACCACAGGAAAGAACCGTGGATAGCCTGACAGCTGGAAGCGAACTGCCAGGATCTCTCCCGGGATCTCAGGGAAGCTCGGGAGCCCCGAGTGCCTGTCGTTACCAGTTGCCGTGCGGTTTGACTCGGGGATGGAGAGGTGCCGAGTCACAGGGAGATTGCTGCGGGAGGGGGCATCCAAAGGGAAAAATTTGAGATGCTAGGTGTGTATATTTAGTTTCACCAGGAGCAAAAAAAAAAACAAACCAAACCCCCAAGCCACCGGCCTGCTGTAGCCCTGCAGGAAGGGTTTTCCCTCTGCAGTGGGGACCTTTCTTTTTTCAAGTGCCGTGAGCGTCTGCGTTTTCTTCTTGGCGCGTAGCGCGGCTCAGAGGCGGGCGCTTAGAGGGCACCTGAGGGAAGCTGAGAGAGCCAGGCAAGTGTCACATCCCTGTCTCTAATAGCAGCAGCTATTCCAGCACTCGCAGCCAAACCGGCTTTCAGCAGAAAGGCTAAAATTGAGCAGAGCTGCGAAAGGGAAAGAAGAAAGGGGAGGGAGAAACACAGCACCACCTCCTGCTGACACCACGGAAGTTTCCCTCAGCTTTCCCTCTGTGCAGATATTTTCTTTTTAATCAACTTTCCCTCTTCCCTCCCCTGCCTTCTCTTTTCTTTTTTTTATTTTATTTTTATAGTTGGAATTCTGCTTTCCTAATTTCTCTCGTTTCGCATTTAACTTCCTCAGAAGATTTCATTAATAGTTATTGCAATTAAAAATAATAAATAAGCTCAGCACCAGCTGTTCCACTGGCATATCTGGAACATAGCGCGGTCTGTTCGGGGCAGCCACACAATGCAATTTATTCCCCACACCTGAGGGAACGAATTTCACAACTGTAATTGCTACAATATAATTCTTATTAATGTTGTGCTATAATTCCTATTAATTCCAAAGGGCTAGTAAATGCATTAGGACTTGTCAACATATTATTTTACACTGTTTATGATCTGTAGAATTACGCTCTTCAGTATTGTGTCGCATAAAGAAAAGCCTTAAAATTAGCTTTAATTGCGGGGGGGGAGGGAAAAAAACCCCACATTTTCTGTTCGGGCACTGGGAAAGACAGAAGGATCCTGTTGTTTGAGACGTAATGAAACTACATTTTAAAATCAGTCCTCTGAACTTTCTGCACCACGCAGTTAACAGTTTATGAAGATATATTAATAATGCCTGTCCTGGTTATTAGAAAAAGAACCACTTGGTGCCTTTATGAAGGAATAAATAACTATAAGAAAGAGAGGTTTATGCAATTCAACGTAACTGTCTTCCAGCAAAGATAAAAGTGGGGAAATTACAAGTCACTGTAAGTGATGTAATAAATGCAGAGCGGGTTATCGCGCCGTGCTGTTATTTATTCTTGTTTTATCTCACTACCCTGCTTTTCTAGGTAGTGAATATGATGAGGAGGAAGTAGACTATGAAGAATCAGACAGTGATGAGTCGTGGACAACAGAAAGTGCCATCAGCTCTGAAGCTATCCTTAGTTCAATGTGCATGAATGGAGGGGATGAGAAACCTTTTGCCTGTCCTGTTCCTGGATGTAAAAAAAGATATAAGGTAAGCAGCCGTGCACACCTACCTCATTTTCTGCCTCTGTAGCGAGGGAGGGGAGAAGAGCCTCTAAAATTAATTTATACCTTTCTCATTTAGTAGACTTTTTACATTTATTTTTGTAGCATTTTAGCAGAGGATGTGCTTTGTTCGTTGATTTCCTCTCAAGCACAGCCGAGTTACCAGTTTTAGAAAGGATATAGCCTTTTGCATCCCTGTCTGTCAAGAAAGGTGACAGAGAGTGACTCTTGTGTTGTACACATTTGAGCTAGCTTACAATTACTGAGACAAATTCACTGCAGAATGCAGGAGGTGCTACCAGCAAAATAATCTCTTGAGTCCCTTTCAGAGACACTAAATAAAAAGCTGCTGCCCATCAGTGCCAGAATGAATCCCTTTTGCGTAACTGCTGGAGATACTGCCTCTCCTTTAGTAAGGCTGTGCCCAGGGTACTTTTCCTGCTAAAGGTGAGTGCGGAAAGTGATCGTTGGTGTTTGGCAAGTCAGAGGTCACCTCAGGAAGGCAGAGCCTCGGAGAAGTTCTGGCATCGGTCTGTCCTGGGTCCGAGTCCCTGTGACTCGTCTGCCCCGAGCAGGGTTTGAGATGTGCTGGGAAATGATTCCCTCGCACTGCCCCCTTTTTTTGGTTACTCTCCATCATGAGAAATTTGCCTCTGTCTGTGGGAGTGAAACATCTTAAACTTTGAACCTTGAGCCTGACCGGTACAAACCAGGCGGTGCGGTTGTGAGGATATAGGAGTATTGCTTTTGTGTGAACCCGTGCAGTGAGAGATGAAGTTGTGTGAACAGCCTGGGCTTTGGTGTGGTGCTCTATAGCCATTGATATTTGGGAACAGAAATGGCACGTTGGCACCAGTCCTCCAAGTCATCTTCTGAAGTTTTTGTCTGAAGTACTGGGAAATTCAGCTACTGGCCTGTACCCTGAAAAAAAGCAGTGGTGGTTGGGTTGGTTTTACACTAGATTTGGTTTATGGCTAGAGTTTCTGGTTTAAGTAGAGACTTAAAAGAGAACAGAAAGAGGAAGGAGAAATCTGGGAAGTCCAGTAGCATTTGAAACAGACAACACCGTTGTGACAAGAATGAATCAACTGTGGGCGAAGCCACGGAGAGCACAAAGCTGTGTGTCAGTGATGCTGCAAATCACAGCGCTCCCACTCCGGGACAGATCCGGCAATGCTGACAGGACTTGCCTCGAGATGGGACAAGAAAGCGCGGCGCTCGTTTCTCCCTGACACATGAGTCTGTGTGCAGGATTAGCCTTAGCTATGGAATGGTTCTTCTCTTGGGTTGTGGGAAAAACTGAGCACCGTCTCCAGGGGTAGGGCAGAGGGAGAGGTGGTTTTTGGACTATCTGCAAGTATCGCTTTGGAGACAGAGCTACGTTACTCAAGATGAGCGCTTCTCTCCTGGGCGGTAGAAGCTGTGCCAGATGAGGGCTGGAGTCTAAAAGCTAAATCCCAAGCTCAGGAAGCAGACAAGCCAAGGTGATTGTTAGAAGTCTGTGTGCCCACAGGGCATCTCTGCGCTGCAGAAAACATTCCCTTAATGGCCAGGGCTAGAAGGAGAACCCTGTAATTTGCCATATCCTGTCTGTTCTATGTTTGACCGCCAGCCCTCTGTCCTTTTATTGCCCAAATAAGCCAAGGTGTCTGCTGGCTGCTGCTGTCTCACTACCTTCATCTCAAACATATGAGGACTGTCTAAGGGACATCTTGGACACCACTAATGGTAGAACAGTCGGACAGGGAACAAATTACCGACCCTCGGAGAGGCCAGCAGAGCAGCAGCAAGTAACAAATACCCCGTTTTCCTCAGAGACTCACCTCTGTTTAGTCCTGATAGGAAAACAACGTTTCCTTCAACTCTGCCTCACCTCATATCTCTTTTCTGTGGGCTCTGTTTCCTCCCTTTTTTTCTTTTCCGCCTTATTTTGTTTTTTTTCTTTTCACGTTTTATCTTTGTTTCCTTCCTTATAGCTTTCTGTCAGCCGTGTTCCTTGTTTCCTCTTCATCCTCCTTCTGCTTCACCCCCTCCCTCCCCTGATGAATTATTTGCAGAGTCTGGGTAGGGAGTCCTGTGATCAAAGCACTGGGATTTTCTGGTGGGTACTGGATAATCACAGTCAGGGCTGTAAAACAATTATAGTGCTCCAAACAGGAACAGGGACACGCAGATACAGTAATTGCCAGGCTCACTTTACGGCTGAGAAAGGAGCCATTCCTTTAGGGAGCGAGGCGGAAAGGAGGATATACACAGTTTGCTTTTGTCTGGCCTTAGGTGACGTACATTTGAGAAGCAGAAACATTATTTTTAGTCGCGCTGTTTGTATTCCAGCGCCGCTTAAAGGACCCGGTAGGGATGGGGCTGCTTTTTCGCAAACAATGTGCAAGGATAAAAGGTGGCCTCTGCACTGAAAAGTCATTATGGAAAGGTAAATAAGACAAGAATGAGTACAACAAATACTCCCAAGGAACAGGCTGGGGTGGACAATGGAAACTGCAATGAGAACATGTTTATACACAAGCCCAGATGAGTATCAGAAGACCCTGCTGGCCTCCTGCCCAGCAGTTATCTCTTGGCACTTTCCCATGGGCAGTGCAGTAGAAGTGAGTCAGACTACGGCACAGATTTGCTTCAGGAGCCAAAGATTCTGGGGCGGGGGGGGAAGGGTTTTTTTCTTAACGATAGATAGTCAGAAGGAGCTGAATGAATGGGGATCACACTGACTTCCAGGTGGTTAAAACACAAGCCTCTGAACTGAAGCTTGCTTTCCTTGGCTCTGGTTATGGTTCCTGACCTAGACAACAAATAATCACTATTTAATAGTTCACCATTTCTAGGTTTGGGGTTTTTTTTCTTCACATGATTTGTATTTGATACTCTATATTTGATTTTGAAAATCGTCTGCATGCTTCAAAGGAACCCAGGGATCGTAGCTTTGTTTCTGTGGAGTTCAGCCTCAGGGTTTGGATTTACATCCGTATTTAGATGCCCTGTCTAGAAGTTGAGGGGTATTGAGCAGTTACTGCCCTTTGCAAAATGCCACCTGTGGGAGCTGAAGTGTGGATTTGTGAAGGTGGCCAGTAGTTTTTCTCTTAATATCACCTGAGTGTGCCAGGTATTTGGTCTTTAGGTCCAGAGAAGGACATTCAAAATGTGTTATCTGATGGAGATAAACTTATTCAGGCAACTTCCAAAGAGCAAATGAAGTTTGATACATGATAGAAAATACAAAAATAAAGTAAGACTAGATTTCAGGGCATACAGAAGGGCACTTACATGCATGACTGCTCTTTGGCCTCGGGCAGGAGAAGCGGTACCTTCCAAAAACACCAAGGCCTTGGGCTTGTCTTTCTGGCAGGTAACGGGACAAGGGTCCTAGGCCTGTCAGGTGGGGCAAACCCCTGGGAAGGCCGATCCAAGAGCAGAGAGAGTCGGCAGAGCTTAGGGAGGGAGAATATTCAAGTGAGATGGGAATTTACTTGAAAGCAAGGAGCAAGACAGAGCTTGCTAGTTGTGCAAAGAGGAACTGGGCCTACAAAGAAACCTTCAGGAGGAACAGCCAAGAGGTACAGAAACGTGTATGAATGTCCAAGTCTGAACCAAAAAGTCCTCCCAAACCATCCTCGATGTCTCCTCCTGCTCAAAGAAAGCGGCAAGTTCTCTGCACCGTGGTGGCTTCACGGCTACTGCCGTGCCAGGGGCTCTGCCCAGCAAGTGCCCTCGTGCCCGCGCAAACCAGGAAGCGCCAGTCTAAACTTCCGTATCTCCTCCTGATCTGGTCCCGGGTTAATAATTGTTTCCTCCTGTTTAAGTTTGCAGCCTGCCCTTCTGTACTGCCATCTTCTTCCTCAATCGTTTCTGAGAGTAAATAATGAGCAACCTAAGTCAGCAGAGCCATAAAAGTGATGGATGAGTTTGGCAGCGGGTTTGGCCGTACCTCAGGCTCGGCCCAGACCTACAACAAGGTGTTTACATTACAGCAGTGGAACGAGCGCTGCAGAGTCGACTGTAACTCCAACAACAGTTTCCTTTTAGCCAGGAGCACGGGTCAGACGTCGTGTCGCACGAATTCCACATGCTCACAGAATCACAGGATGTCTTTGGTTGGAAGAGACCTTCAAGATCACCCAGTCCAACCTTCGACTGCAATCTAACCAGCTCCACGTGGTTTGCTGTCCTTCCACCTTTCCATGGCCCAGTTCCTTCCACGTAGGTTCTTGGTTTAGCATTTCCTTAAATGTTTCTGCCTGAAAGTCCTTTTCCCCTGGATGGAAGCGCCTGATGCGCTCCAGGCGGAGCGGATCCTTGAAAAATCTGGATCAGAAGAGCACCGGGGGCGTGCAGTAGTGCGGGCGTTTGTGATTGCAGATTGATACTAGTTTAAAAGTATCTTAAAGTGATTTCTTACAACAAGTAAAAGTCTAAACAAGTTTCTAAACTAGAAGCAGGGCTTGGGGATAACTTTGTTTTTAAAATTTCACTGCAGTAGCCAAAATTTAGCACGTCACCCCCAAATTTTCTCTTCTTTGGATGCACCTCAGCAGTACTTGGAGCCGACAGATGCTCCGTGACAGTGCTCACGCCGTCCAGTGCCATCCCCGGCCCCCCGTGAGGGGCTGAAGGTTGTAACTTTGCAAAACCATCTAAAAGATGCTTCAGAATCTCGGAGAACTCGCAGGGAATTCACTTCACTATTCTTGAGGACGATTTGTAGCTTTGCAGTGCTCCTGTTTGCCTTGGGGGTGCCGCCTTCCACCGCCTCCCAGTACCCAGAAGTCACCTGCTCTAAAGGCTCGTATTCCTATGGCTGCTTTGGTCTGGAGGCTGAAGAGGCTCATCTGCCCCATCCCAGGTGACAGCCGTGCAGGAGCTCTCCAGTATCTTTAAAGGTGCAAAGGACAATTTGGAGTTTGGATTTGCAAGTTCAAATGAGGGTTCAGAGAATCATGGAGTGGTAGAGGTTGGAAGGGACCTCTGAAGATCGAGTCCAACCCCCCTGCCAGAGCAGGATCCCCCAGGGCAGGCCACACAGCAACAGATCCAGGCGGGGCTGGAAAGTCATCAGAGAAGGAGACTCCACCACCTCTCTGGGCAGCCTGTTCAGTGCCTGGATGCCCTAGAGGAGAGAAGCAGGAGTTTGTGGGCAGAGCGGTTATTTGCAGTTTTGCTCCGTACCCCTTTCCAGGGTGGATATTTTAGGGTGTTTTTCTTTCTAAAGGATTTGCACAAATCAACCTCTCCAGCCACACAGCCGGCCCTAAGATGCCCCTTTCGGGGCACAGACTGCACCGGGCGTTACAGGTTCCGAGGAGAACAGTCCCACGCTCAACTTGATGATCCAAACTGGACAACAACTGGTTTTGCTTAAAGATTAAAAACACGTTGCTGCTGTGGCCCAGGTAACCTGTAATGACTAAGGAGCAGCATTTGACGTTGCGAGGTGAGAACACCGTAGCTCTGGGGGAGACTGGGCGGTTTCTCCTGCGGTTACACTTCTCCCTACTTCCCTGAGGGAAGCGCCGCGTTCCTTCTCCTTCTGTTGTTTGCTGTCGTGAGCTGTGGTTGGAGCAGGGCAGGGAGGGCAGCACGCAGGGCTCTGGCTCTCACGGCAGTGGGACGTCACACTTCAGATTCTGACTCCGAATAACTTGGGTTAGGAGGCAGGGGAGGAGAGCGGGAAGCACTGCCCCGCGAGTGGTAGTGAAGGTGTGAACCTCGTGCCTTTCTGGGGAGTGTTTTCTGATGCAGGTGGAGTCTTCTGAAGTTTTGGGGGTGGTAGGTCTGTTCTGTTTACTGAAGGCTTTTTTTTTTTTCTGTGTTTGGTTTTGGGTTTTTTTTATTAAACCCATTGTCTCAGTTGTCTACTTGCTGTGTGTTCCAAGCTGGAGCTTCCCCTGAACCGTAAAAGCTGCCAAGGGGACCTTGGTTACGTGTAACACCAGCAGGATGAGGGTCAGCACAGACAAAATCCCCGAAACTTAATTTAGTGGGTTAATTAGTATCTAGGCTGTGAACTGATCGTAGGGGTTTTTTTAGTACTTCTTTTTTTAAAAGCCCCGAGATACTTATCTAGAAACTTTAAGAGAGCCTCGGAACTTTATCTTTTTGTCACAAATTGTCTCGGCATCTTCTTTGGTTTCTTCCCAGGAGAAGCGCTAACGAAAGCCAGTTTGCCTCCCCTTATTTATCCAAACATCCAAGAAATTTTCTTAGTGGAAGCAGATAAGAGAGTCTCCAGTGAGAGAGATCCTACATAAAGCAGGATCACCACAGCTTCTTTCTCTTCAAACTCCCGTGGAGATCAATTCTCTAGTTTTAGCTGTAGCTTCTTCCCACACAATAGCTAGTTTGAAGACGGCTTCTCTGGATTATTTTCCGAGTGCCCTGTGTAACTCTGTAAGCGTTCCCTGCAGTTAATTCTTTGGAGACAATGTGTAAACTATCAGAACGCGCTGGTGCCTAAAGACAGATCTAGAAACAATAACACAGAACCGGAACAAACACGCCATGGGGGGAGCTTCGGCTTTTTGAAGAAGTGTCACTCGAGTCTTCCTGCCAGTTCTTTGTTTGCTTCTAAGTGAACCTCCGAATGGAATTTGTCAGTGCTCTATGAAAAAGTGTCAGGAAGCAAAGAACATCCATGTGTGAGCCCCTTCAAGGGTGGCTTTTGGAAAGTGCTGTATCTTGAGAGATAAAAAAAATCAGAATTACCCAGGGTGGTAAGTGTAAGCTCTGAGAAGCACACAGATCTTCTCCTTCTCGGCCCACCTGGTGTGGTGAAAGCCCAGCACGTGCGTAACGAACGCCTCGCGGGAGCAACTAGTCAGTCACGTCTGTATTTTTTGCCTGTAACGTTAATCAATTTTTGGGGTTTTTGTGGGGAAGTTGAGCCGTTACCAGCCTACCGGACCACTAACAATTTCCCTTCTCGCTCGCAGAATGTGAACGGTATCAAGTACCACGCCAAGAACGGCCACAGAACGCAAATCCGCGTACGCAAACCCTTCAAATGTCGCTGCGGAAAGAGTTACAAAACAGCTCAGGGCCTGCGGCACCACACAATCAATTTCCATCCCCCCGTGTCTGCTGAGATTATCAGGAAGATGCAGCAATAACATGCTGGTCACAAACGTGCCAAGAAATCCTCACCAGCAGTTGCTGATTTTTGAGAACAGCCACCTTTTTCAGGGGAAGCATTCAGCAACCCTTTAAGAAACAAGAAGTTAAAATGCATGCTTTAAAAATTTTCTGTCATTTTGGAATGATGTATCTTTGTAGAGTTAATGATTTTGTACATTTGCACATGTAATCATCATACCCATTTTCATTACTTTGAGATAAGGTGCTATAAAAGCTATAGGTTCTTCAGACAATTTTTCTCCAAAACAAAAAAAAAACAAACCACAAAATTTGGGGTGGGGGGGGTGTTGTTGCATATTGAATTGTACTGAAGCGAGAGAGGAGGGGAGCTTGGCACTGACATCCTTTCCAGATTGTAACGCGATGAAGACTTTCAGAGCATCTGTCAATGTGTGTGCAAAACCAAAACAATCCCGCCCTCGTCAGACTCTAGTTAACATGCCTTACGTAATGGAGTTTTAGCAGTGGAGTAGCAAGGCTTTTAGGTAATGGAAATATAAATAAGAAAGAATGTTTAACATAATATGCTAAAAATATTTTCATACTTAAATAACATACATAAAAAGGTGTGCTTGCTGTATTTTATATTATCCTGCAAATCTTTTTTTTTTTTTCTCCCTCTTGAAATGCTGAAAATCTTGCCATTCAAACTAGTAAACAATCACTTTAGCGTTAGAAATGACTAATTATTTTTTTTTTTCGTACCAGAAGTCATGTTATGTTCATGCCCATCAAAATTTCCGAGGACCAACATCCCAATCCGACTAAATACTTCCCCCCTGAACTATCTGTTAGAAAAGACACTTAGAAATACTTAAGTGCAAATTTATGTGTGTGTGAGAAACGATTCTCTTCATCTCAGATGAAGTTTTAAAGCACTTTGTAGTTCTCTATTGCCAACAGATTTAATGTTTTATGTGTTGCCAATTCTTGCAACTGCTGCACCAGCACGTGCCCGTGGTTGCAAATAAAAATTAAAAAGTTCTTCGCATGGTTTAAGGAGGTCCGTTCGTCGTGCTAAGGGAGTTTCTGATGCCTCTCCCTCATCTTCATTGTATTTTCAGATTTTTTTTTTTTGCATTTTTTTTTTTCCTTGCTTCTCATTGTAGGTCACTGCATTCCATTTGGAAGTTATCTGTTTAGCTTTACAATTCATTTTGCTGAAATCTGACATATGAGCCTTACTGAAGATTTCAAGTGCTTCTTGCAGCAGGTGGTCAGAGACCGACTTAAAACAAAAGCCAACGGGCGAGCGCTTCGTGTCCGGACCGCACCTGAGCGTTTGTGTCCCCTCCTGGGACCTTCTTCTCTCACAAGTGCTATTCTCGGCCTTCAGCTGGCCAGGGGCAGAGGTGGGCACCCCCACAGCCCCGCTGCCCCCAGCCCCAAAAGAGTCCTTAGGCAGTGAGGCTTAGGGAGGAACTCGCCGTGTTCAGACACGGTCGTCGCCTTTGCTTAGTTCCCGGTAAGTGCAAAAGCTGCCCCTCCGCTGGGTGCGGTGGTGGGTTTTTTTTTTTTTCCAAAGCTTTAAAGGAAAACTTTGTATGGATGAAAATTACCTTTTCTCTAGCAGAGGAAGTGTCTTGTTAAAACACTGAGGACTCATCCTAAGGAATAAGCGTTTCAAGGGAAATGTCCCTTTTTCAAATCTTTAAAGGATGATCCAGACAGGAGTTCCTGGCTCACACAGGGCCCCAGGTGGCCGCTTCCCGCCCTCTGCAGTTTTTGGCAACGGCTCTGGCCACCAAACCCCTTTTGGCTCTGCTCCTAGTGCAAGAAACTACAGGCTGGGTAAGTTCGTTCAACAGCTAAACAGTCGTAAAACGTCATTGTTGCATGGAAATTCCTTTCAGCTATAAAAATGAAAATTCCAGTTTCTATTTACCTATTCATTGTGACAGTATTATTATTAAACAGGTAAAGATGGGACTATTTTGTTATACTGTGTATAGTGAATGTATTGTACCGTGTCTGTGAAAAGTGTGCTTTAAATTATATTTTCATATGTTTTGTTGGGGACAAAGTACTTTAAGTTTGAAAGTGACAGAGGTTTGTTTTAGAACTGAAGGCGACTTAAATGAATTCCTGTCAAGAAAGCTGCTTATAAATGTAAATCAAATCACATTTAAAATAAACTGCCTCTGACCTAAAATGACTGCTCTTCGCTCCTTACTGACCCACAGTTACGTTCTTGGCCCGTAGAAAGTCTTTTATTTGGCTATTTTACTTTGGTAGCATCAAACTCTGTTTGCAATAAACACCTGAAGCAACTTAAGCCCTGGACCATTAATGCACAAAATTACACAGGATGCTACAGCCTGGAGGTAAGGAAAAAATACGGGTTTTTAAAAGTATTTTGAGTTAATCAGCCAAAAGGACTTCAGCTTTCACAGGCTGTTCTCTTGCAGCATCTCAGCGGGGCTCAAGCTACCAGATAAAATCAGTACTGATGCTACGGAAGCCCCCATGGACCAGTGGGATATTGGTTCTCTTTCTTCTGAAGGTTTTCCCAAGTGAAAGGGGCCATCAGTGCGAAAGAAGAAATCAGTGAAGTTTTCATTGAGGGCCGTGGCTTCTGTCAGGTACCTGCAACCTCCCTGGGTAGGTTATTTTAAGAACTGGCTGTTTCACAGGGAAACTATTTCAGTGGTTCCCGGAACACACGCAGCTCAGAGAGGTCCCTGCTTTGGCACAACCGGGTTTTGAGGTTTTCCTGCCTGTGCGGGATACCAACCTCTGAGATTTCATAAGCCTTTGATAATATGATAACTAATAATATTTTGGTTCGCTAGCCCGCTGTTTTCATATGCTGCTGAGCTACGGTAAGGAAAAGAGATTAAATATTCCTTCAATATTTTCCACGCCTTACCTCAGACCATCTCTTGCCACAAAGTTCACAGCTGAAAGAACCTACGACTGAAACCGGAACACACGGACTGATGGAGGAGCTGCCCAAGACACCGCAGAGTCTCTGTACAGACAGTTTTTAATAAATCCAGGATATCACAACTGTTCACACGAGAACTGCAGACAACTGAAGCTACTCGGGAACCTTCATCTTCGCGTCTCCTTCTCAAACAAAGAGCAGAAATAGATGTGAGCGATAGTTTTGGTGTCACACGAAGCTGAAACATCTTGCGTTCCAAGTACGGAAAGGAGCGGGAAGAAAGGACCACTGACTCCATGAATAATTTTGCTTTTAATGTAACAAGACTACTGTACAACGAGTGGAAAGCAAATTTTCTGAATACAGTTAAAGTAAATATAAAATGTTTAGATATACACACATTTTTTTTTACTTACTGGAAAGAAACAGGTCAAGTTAAAACGCAGAAGGTTTTAAAAGCCCGAAGCCAAAAGGACCACGATTCACTGTCGTGAAAATAGAACAATATTTTCTACTGAATGCAACTGCAACATAATGGCAATGATTTTTTATTTTTTTTAAACGATTACTTTCAGGCATTTAAGCACAGCAGTTTCTTTCAACTCAAAAAGACCACCTTGAGGTGGTCTTGCCCTTAAGGCAGACGTTCCCTATGTAAAACTGAAATATCAGCCATTCCTTTTTGTTGCAAGCGTGGAATCTCACCCGACGTGCAGCTACGTTTCAGAACTGGACTAGAAAACTGTATTTTCATCGGGTAAGTAAAGGAACTTTCTGATTTAACTGTTACTCAAAGAAGAACTACACCAATTTGCTACAAGAAGCAGCTGTTGATTAGGTTTTTCATCGTGCCTCACTTACGGTCAAAAGAAACGACGGGTGTTTTAGTGGCTTTTTGGGTTTGTTTTTTCATGTAGCTGAAGAGCATCACGAAGCTGATCTCATTTTTTCTGAGACTAAGTCATTCCCGTGTCCTTACAAGTTCTGCTAAGTAAGGGAATAAATAGCTACGTACACAGCAAGGTGAGGGTGGTTAGTAGGCTGTTAGTTAGAGAAGATCACCCGGTAGCAGCAGCCGCCGCGGCTCCCGGTGGAGCACGGCAGCTTTCGGTTTGCAGGGTTACAGAAAAGCCGCGCTGCGTTCGTTCCGTAGTGGGGGCTACTCAAAGGTTCATTTTAAGCTACACCGCAAAACAAAACGAAAAAAAAAAGGGGGATTTAATCGAAATTTAATACGTTCTGATCAAAGTGCGTCTGAACGTGCCTCTCAAAGCCCTGCTGATCGTAGTCGGGCGGGAACTGCTCGCTGCACATGGGGCAGACCTTCCAGTGGCTCTCGACGTGTTCCTCAAACTTGCTCTGGTCGTAGTTGGGTGGAAACATCACGTCGCAAAGAGGGCACTTCTTGTGCACGTCGAAGCTTCCCGAGAACGCGGAGAGAAAGAAAAAAAAAGGAAAGGGTTAGTTAAGCTGTTCCCGCAAAATAAAATGGGAAGAAGGAGGATCCTGCTGCTGCCGACGTTAAGAACTTTACTTCCAACTTGAACAGAGTGTATCATCTCAGCAAGTATCACACAGCTCCTATCAACTGTTGGCTCAAAGTGCTCCAGACAGTTACAGTCGTTTTACATAGGAAGTCCAAAATAACCTGGTGTTTTCTAAGCGATGTCATTTGGACATAATTCCAGCTACCAGCTGAATGCAAATCTACCAAACATCTTCATGGCCAAGCGGTTTCATGGGAAACCACTCTCCCTGCTCAGAAACGCTTGCTCTTAGCAAACGTAACACTTTTTATAAAGCTCTAAACTTAGGTTCGCAATTAGGTTGCAAAGAAAGAGGGGAAAAAAAAAAAAACCCGAAGTTAGTCATTTACTGAAGAAATTGTCCACATTCCATCAAAACAAGGTAGAGCAGAAATAGCCTACCCAGCCTAACACAACTGTAAACCAAACAAGCACTGACAACCCTCAGCAGTTTTTCCCTTTCCCTTGAGTAGAGAAGTCCAGTTCTACAGAAGCCCATCCGTGCCATTAAAGACCAACAAAAGGCAACACTTACCTGGAATCAAAGCAGAAACCCGTCCCACGTTCATGCAAGAGAAGACTCGGAGGATCGGGGGCAGAGGGTACAGCATTGCCATCATCCTATTGAAAAAAAAAAGGAATTACTTTAAATAATACCCATTAAAAAAATAACAGAAATAGAAATAATACCCTTTAGAAATAATACCCACTAGAACCAGCTTTTTTTTTCCTTCTCCAAATGCCTGTTGGTTATCAAGCGTAAAACATCGATGAAATTTACCTTTCATTTTATAATCTCAGCAGCACAAGTTTGACTCCGGCGTACAGAAGGGAGCCGTGGTTAATGAACACGAAAAAGCTAAAGTCAGGACTGCCTCCTGACCGTGCAGCCCAGGACGATTCCACTAAGAGAGGGACACCCAGGTCACCCCGCCGGGGGGCCAAGTCAGAGGAGAAGAACCCGTGTTAACCTGAACACAGAGCAAGACAGACGGCTAACAGCATTTTCTCCAGAGCTAAAAACCTCAAAATAAATTCTAGACAAGGGAATGTCAAGTCAGACTTACAAAATCTGTCAATTTAAATCTCAGTGAGAGGGGAAAAAAATAAAATAAAAAAAAATAATTTAAAAAAAAAAAAATCGATTGATTGGTGTTGCTGGGCTTTGCCTCCCGGCCGTCAGCTCCGAGTGATGGGCGGCTGCTGCTCTCCCTTGGCAGCCAAGCATGTTCCACATGGGACGTGCCCATTAGGCCCATCACCTCCATCGCCCCTTCCTCTCCAGCAGGAAAAGGAAGATCATCCAGTCAATGATGACATGATGTCTAGCAAGACAGAGAATTGCCCAGAGTGACTGGGTTCTGGTAAGAGTTCCCTTCTCAGAAGCAAAGGGTCAGGGAAGTTTTGTGGGGTTGATTTGTTTATTCTGTGATGAATCATAGACTAGTTTAGGTTGGAAGGGACCTCCGAAGGTCATCTGGTCCAACCCCCCTGCAGGGAGCAGGGACATCCTCAACTAGAGCAGGTTGCTCAGAGCCTTGTCGAGGTCTCACCTTGAGTATCTCCAGGGATGGGGCCTCAACTCCCTCCCTGGGCAACCTGTTCCAGTGTTTCACTACCCTCATGGGAAAAGAACTTAGTCCTGATACCCAATCTAAATCTGCCCTTCTCTAGTTTAAAACCATTGCCCCTCATCCTGTCACTTCAGGCCTTTGAGAACAGTCCCTCTCCAGCCTTCCTGGGATCCCCTTCAGGTACTTGAAGGTCACTATTAGGTCACCCCTGAGCCTTCTCTTCTCCAGGCTGAACAACCCCAGCTCCTTCAGCCTGTCCTTGTAAGAGAGGTGTTTGAGCTTCTTACAAATTCAGATTTAAATAAACCCACAGACATAAGCAAACACAATTAGGGGAACAAAATGGCATGAAAAGAAAATGAAGGAGGAGGAAGAAAATCCGGACTACGTTCGTGCACCCGTTCTTTATGCAGTGCCAAACTTTCTCATACAGCATCTTGGCCCTTTCTGCACTAGGCTAACCCAGCACAAAACCCACTCTGATCACGGTGGGAATACAGGTCAATACAGCAAGATTTTTGAAACTCCAGCTCCTAAATCGTTGATGAACCCCATGGTTGTCTGGAGGGGAGCCCAGGGACACAGGGGCACACACTTAGTGCCCTGCAGTGATGTAACAGCTGATGGGTGGCCTCAGGTCCCTGGGAGGAGTCTCTGATACGAGGTACCCGCCGGCTGGCACCGTGCTTCCGGAGCACAGCAAGTGCCAGGCCTTCTGAATTCAGAAGTAATTAGGTTAATGAATCATAAATGCTGCCTTCAACATCACGACTTAACTGTGACCACTGGACTGGAGCTCTGGCTCTTTAAAATTGTCACAATGAGTTCCACAAATTATAAGAATCATAAATACAGTTATGACACGATAAGCTTGCTGACAAAGAGGAGGGTTGCCGCTAGGAGAAGGGAAAGCCCGGCAGTAACTCTCTGAAATCAGCACAACTCACCCAGTTTTACCAAAATAACCATTTCTGTCTCCAGCCCAGCTTTCCAAATCCCTACTGTAAGCGTCGTTCCAAGACTGCCAAACAGAAATGGGAAACAAAGCCACACGTCCCCGTACAGAAACCACGGGCTGGAACAATCCCTGTCTCCGCTTCCTACCGATCACTTTAACGTGCAGCAGTAAGTGAACTCAGACCCAGCTTTTAACAATAAACAGACAGACAGACAGACAGACAGCCAACCTCTAGTGCAGGTAAGCTGGAAAGAGGGGCACATACATTTTGCTTCTGTCACTCAGCTCTGGGAGCTGAAATCAAACTCTCTTACGGTGTCTCTATGTACATGGATACCCACTGCTAACAGCTCTACAAGAGATCATAGAGTCGTAGAATTGTCAGGGTTGGAAGGGACCTTGAAGATCATCCAGTTCCAACCCCCCTGCCATGGGCAGGGACACCTCCCACTAGAGCAGGTTGCTCAGAGCCCCATCCAACCCGGCCTTAAAAACTTCCAGGGATGGGGCTTCCACCACCTCTCTGGGCAACCTGTCCCAGTGTCTCACCACCCTCATGGGGAAGAACTTCTTCCTAAGGTCCAATCTAAATCTCTCCTTCTCTAGTTTGGATCCAGTCCCCCTTGTCCTGTCACTACCCGACATCCTACCTACAGATACATACAAAAGACAGTGCCTGTCCTATACAAAATATAGTAATAGGGTAAAATCAAACAAATAGAGAGTAGCTAGGTTTTTTCTTTCCTAAAAGAAAGGCCATTTTCGATTCATCTCAAAAAATATCTTGACCTGGATGTCAGCTGCCAAAAGTTACGCTCTCCATCCCCCACAAATTCCCTGCGACTAAGAACGTTGTTTAAGAGTCTCAGGATAGTTACTCTGGGCTTACTGCCAACTGCAATCAGGACTACAGTTCTGAAACTCACCCGTTAGTATTACAAAAGTGCATACGCTCTTTATGGACCTCTCCCGGCCAGACCCGCTCCTAGAAGTCATTTGCTCCAAATGATTCCGTTTTGGTTGATTATGGGAGCGTGAGCAAATGGAAAGTTAGTGCTGAGGAGACGACACCAGGAGCTTGTGGCAAGTCAACTATTCTACACAAAATCACCACTGTGGGCGTGCTCGTGATTAGCACAGACCAGCTTACCCTGCACAGAACTCACCGTTTAATCGGCCTAAGACTTCCAAACACCAGAGGTGTGAAGAGTTCTGAAAAGTCTTTGACATAGAAACACGATGGGGTTTTTTTAAGTCAACCAAATCCTTGTCCCAGGGAACAAAATTTTAGGCGAAACAAAATCAGAACCCGGGAGCGACATTAAACAAAAAGTCTGATGCGTTTGCAGACGTGTCCTTACGACTCGGAGCAGCTGAAGGTAGTAAAGGCAGTGTAAGTTTGTCGCCGCCACCGGACCTCGTACTGCCAGTAACAAAGACATCACCACCAAGAAGCAGAAAGGGAAGCCTACTGCACTTAGGGTACGAGCACACTGCCTTCTCCTTAGGAACGTGGAAGCGAAGCTCAGGTCACATAAGGAGCAGATACCTCAGCAGAAGGATCATCTCAATCATGAGCTTGAGAATTTTACAACTTAAGAGTAGGAAAGACAAAAGGACTTTGTAGCAGGTTAGGAAGAGAGCAGCTGTACCGCACCGAACTGAAAAGCCGATCGCTAGTTGCGGGCACAGAAGCATCCCCACAAAAATAATCCTTTTAAAGCAAGCTTAGCTTACTGCAAATCCTCTGTATGAATGTGTAGACTCTACATACAGTCTGGTCTAGGGCAGAACAAGCAACCCATTCTCATTTGAAAGTTAAAAAAAAAAACAAAAAAAAAACTAAAGACAGGAATTATTTGATTTAAAGGCCCCTTTTCTCAAGCTGAACTTTCATGTTCCATCTCATTACAAAACTCCAGGCTGTGTCAGCAAACGAGCACAAGACTCTAGCACCGTTTCTCTTGGGTTTGCAAGAGGGCAAAGCACATAGATCAGAGAGAACACCCTGCTAATTAAACTGAAGCAGATGCCTAAAGAAGAGAAGAGCTTGTCACATGCAATATCTACGTCAAGAACGATCAGATGATTAAATATGCAAAATGTGAAGCAAAGGTGGGCGACAGCATTAAGCTCACATTCTAGATCTCGAGCAGGCTGCAAACGTTCTGACAGTTTCTCTAATTATTCCCAGTAATGGACACTGGGGGCAAAAGGTAGGAGGGAGAAATACATTTTTCTCCATTATAGGTGCTGAGCACCAGGGCTAAAATCATGCCTGTCTGAACACTGATCAGTTTCTGCAAAGGTTAATAGCAATTAAATGTGGCAAACTAGACTCAATGAGAAACAGGTCATGATACCACTGTACTTGCAAAGAGCACAATACTTTGCAGAAAAGTATTGCTTCGTATTTTTGAAGGTGCAAGAGTACTGAGAATCAGAAAGAGGACTAATTCAAATGAAGACATACAGGCTAGTTTATTACAGAAGCCTATTTTTTTTTTTTGATACCAGAGCAAGTTAACTGTACTAAAAAGAAAAGCTTAACCAGTTTCCACTTAAAACATAAAAAAGCCCTAAAAAAAAAAAAATAAGAAATCTGTGAGAATCTGTCACTTGCAGTTTAACCAGATTTAGATACGGGTCAGTTAGCTCTTCCAAATACACGTCTGACAGCTCAAAGTGGAAATGCAGACTTGCAAAAGACAGAACACAATATCAGGACATTAAATAAAGCCTCTAATGTGCTACAAATTTTCTACTCAGCATTTAAATACTGGTATCGAAATCCTTTCCATTTTCATTTGTTCTGTCACAACGTAGTTCCTACCTACCAATTACAAAACGAGTGGCTACATTCTGAGCCCTCATTCTACCACACCGGAGAGAGAAATCGGAATGAGTTAAGAGTACTTGGATTTTTCTGCTTCAGTATTTAAAAAGATAAAGAAGCTACTGTCCCAATCCCAAACCAAACTCAGTAACTCAAGAGACTGGTGCAACAAGTATATGGCACATCAATTGATAGGCAGTTTTCTCCTCCAAAGCAACCAAAATTTGCCTAAAACATGATTCAGGGAAAAGAAAAATCAAGTCCAGGTTTACGTAACAACAAATCCGGCTTATCAGATACTGAAAATCTACGTGCAGCTCTTGATTACTCATTAGTAGATACATCCAAGGCAAAAAAGAATTAATAAAAAAGGTAACTTGCATTGTTCTCCTCGGGATCTTCTAAACCATCAGGCCGACTGAGGTTGCGTGAAGGCTGACTACACACCACGTCGTCTTCTAGCTCCCAAAAGGAAGTTCTCATGGGTGGCCTTTGGATCTCATCAGGATTAAAAGCACCATCTGCTCCATCTGAAGAAAAAAAAAAAAAATCGGAGAGCATCTCTGTACGTGTCAGGTTTGCGTTTTGTATTTTGAGATTGCAGGTGACAGTGCCAACTTACATCTAAAAATCCAGACTTAAACACATTTTTGGTTTAGGTAATATAAAAAAATAATTGGAAAAGGCTTTTTTCAAAACATTGACTTGTTGATTCTCATCGGTAAAAAAAAAGGGACTGTGTTGATTCTCGTCAATCAGTAACGGCTCCGTACACCGGCGGATTGACAGCTGGTGCTTTAACCTGCCGAATTCAACGAGCTGGTGCTTTTGAAACGGTGAGAGAGAAACAATCATGGAGAGTGGGGGGTGTGGTGTGGAATTTACTCACCTCTTCTCTCCTGAGCTGCATAAGGGTTTCCATACTGCAATACCGGGAGCCTGCTTGGCACTGCAGGAACTGGGCCGTTCTCCTCCGAATACGGGTTGCGAAAATGTAGGGTGTGCTGTGAAATCTGTCCTTCCATCATCCTGCCAGCTTGATTTCCTGGTGTCCTGACAAGTTCCTAATCAATGGAAAGATTAAAGAGTAATTAACCTATGGAGTCCTCGCAAAGCTTGACGTTTTTATGAAATATTTACATTTGTTTTTCAAAATGTATGTCTGGTAACCTTCCCACTGTCTTTTCATCCTGATGTAGTGCCAAATATCATACATAGCAAAAAAAACCAAAAACAAACACCACAGACAATAAAGAAAATAGAAAGAAGGCATTTTAAAGTAAGCAGCCTACAGAGAGTTATCTTTTTTGGAGCACTGGTTGTCAATGCAACAGTGTTTATTTTCTTTTAGAAAAGCCTTCTACACCAGGACAACACCATTTCTGCCTAACACCCTCCACGGGAAATATCTTCCTGTAGATAAGATGTAAATCACTCTGCTACTATTATCTGAATAATTTATAAATTGCACGCAGGATTTAAATGGTTAAACAGTTAGCATGACAGCTTAAAGTTCTAGTAAGCATGTAAAATCTACATCATTCATCTTCACTCAATACAAAGCAGGAACAATTAGTTTTCAGGAACAATTAAGTTTTCGGTGAAATTAAAATTTTCCTTTTTAAAATCAATTTCTTCTGCAATATGGAAGCAGTTCTTAGAAGGAGAGGCAGTGGCATTAATCCTTTAATTTTAGCATCACATAAGGTTACAACAGAATGTAGATCAAAGTGACTGTAAAAAGGTGCTGTAAAATAGCCTGAGCCAGAAGTTGGATTGCTAGGGTAGAGCAAGAAGTAAAAAAAA
>VWZK01016281.1:37381-67144 GCA_013396935.1 Baryphthengus martii | reverse complement strand
GCTAAAAGATCTTCCTGGTGGCAAACACAAGATTGGGTTCAATCTTGCCCTTGATTACAACAGGAGGCACCTGGGCAGCCTTAGTCCCTTTCACCTGGTTGTGAAATTCATGCAGGTGTCAAGTTCACTTCAGGGCTCGGGGTTCAGACTTCATCCCTTCACCTTCCTTACTGACCTCTTGATTCATGAAATGTTTCCTATACTTTTTGCACTTCACTTCAAATGACCACTGGAAGTCAACTTGTCCACTATGTATTATTTTTCTTGTCATAAGTTTTATATATTATACATCCCCACTTTTCATAAAATTATATTATTCGATTGTATTTCCTTGTGTCAATATTGACCATTATTCCTTCACAAATTTATAGACTGAAATTTAACAACCCCGTGTTCCTCTGATTGTAAATGTGACAATAATAGATTATTAGTACACTTGAATTCATGTTCATTCAGATCAACATTACTTACATATATCTGTTAAAGATTAAATTAAGATTTGCTCCAGATTTGCTCCTGAATATGTCACAGATCAAGATGATCAGTTTCTCTTCTATTATTTTGTTACTTCTCTTGAATCTTTTCACTTAGCCCACTACAATAATTTATATTGTGAAGCAACATATAAATAAAAAAAGGAGACCATTAACACACTCAGAGCAAAGACCCTGTCGCTGTCTTTGAAGCCACCAGCTTCTATGCACTTGTAAACTGTGATGATTCTATAGAAAGCTGGGAGGGTCTGCTAAGCCTGGGAGCAAAGAGAAGCCAAGAAATGGACTGTGATGATAAAAACTGTCACATTCTTCCCATGCTGCTGTGGGGACAGACAACAGGATTCCACATTTCTCTTTACACTGGCACATCACAAAGTTATGTGATAATATTTGATAAAGTTGAATAATATGTATTTAGGATGAAAGCACAGTTCTCATAGGGAGAAGAAGGAATTACATTTTGTACTCAATGAATCTGAGATCCATCAGTAGTGATGGTAGAATCTGTGATGTTAGATTACATTTTAAATTTTCTTTGGCCGTTTAGGTAAGCACCACCATTTAAATTAATGCATAGATTTAATTTAGTCTTTGACCTTTTCTCATTCCTTTATTTTTCCATTTCCCCTTGTTCTTACTAATTAAACTTCATACACTTGCAACAAAACCAAGAACAACCTCCACACATATTCATAGGTGTTCCATAAAAAAGAATAAATTTTAAAAAAAAATAAAAAAGAAATAGCTTTATCTGTCACATCAGGTTTAAAGAAGCCTAGACGTTTTATAATTCCCATGCACTGTTAATCTACTTTGTGCATATTACACACTCAGACTTTTCTAAATTTATTGTAATTAGAACTATGTATTACAAAGAGACTTCTCATATTGCTCCTACCTAATCTCTAATTTATATGCAGAAAGGCAAAGCTAAAGAGTTTAGGATTTTCACATTTAATACTCTTGTTACCTAATCAAGTTACACAGCTTAGAGGCTTCCTTTCCTGTGGTTCCCACATATTTATTTATTTATTTATTTATTTATCTATTTATTTATTTATTTATTTCCTTAATAAAACAACATAGTCCTAGGCAGACATTAATGTTGCTTCTGTAACCTTTCTCTATTCACTAATTGTTCTCTGTGGACACAATAATTCATCACTCACAAATAAATGGTACAGGAGTAACTCCATATAAATAATCAGTTTATACTTGAAGTACAAGCAAATCCAGATTAAATGTAAATAAAGTTTCATTCACTGTGGGTTTTCCTCCACTCTTCTTAAACCAGTATTAAAATTTTACCTCCAAGATCAGGAAGAGAAATTTCTAAATAAAACTGGGTTAACTTCTTAAACTCTTTCACAGAATAAAGACTTTACAACTAGGACTGGTTCTGGAGATCCAAGAGGCTAATTTAAACATAGCTTTTCTCAACATAGCGTATCTCATTGACTCATATTAACAAAATATTCAGGAGTTCACAATGATCATTTCAGAAAAAAAGCATAATTTCCTACTGGCTTTTTGGTTACAGTAATTACTGACATACTTCTCAAAATAAAACTACTGTTTATCTCCTTCTTTACCTTAGTGTTAGAATTAGACTTCATTATTTGGTTGTTCAGTGCTTATGTTTATGGTGTTCAGAAATACATATATTTATGGAACGTTAAGTTTATAGGAAATGCTTCAAGATGGTAGAATTTGAAGCGTTAAGAATAGAGAAAAGAATGAAAGCTTGCCTGTCAGAAAGCATGTGAAGAAACAAGAAACAAAAGTGTAAGTTAGTTGATAGTGTTTTATGCAACACATTTTTAATTATCATTCAAACTACATAAAAGCTGACAAATTATGCAATATTAATCTTTTACACTGTCATTACAGTAGTAACATGCAGTCCTATTTCCCAGCCTTCCCATTAAAATCTACTGTCGTGTCAGGTTTTCTGCATCAGCAAAGTAATTCTATGAGTTTGAGGAGACTTCTTCTAATGGAATCCTCATTATTTCTTTTGCACAACTGCATGGTCAACAATAAACAAATGGATTTCCAACCTGACTGATGTCTGCTGTTTCCGATGATAACATACTGGGTGATACTGCAAAGATGATGCGCTGTGTATCGTCAGTTACAAATAAATAGTAAAGTATAAGCAAATAAACAAATAGTGACTTCTTAACAAATTATTCATACTTTGAAAGTTTTCACTGCATCAAAGACCTTCAAATATTTTTTCTTTACTACAGCAAACTTTAAACTAAAAGAAAGCAAACAAAGCCAAACCCTGAGAGGTGTACGTGTTGTTTACATGTAATCACAATTCTGTCTTTTCCAAAAATAAGACAGCCATTAGTGTTTCGGTTCACGTACCATAGGCAATAGAGAACCCCAAAAAGGTCTACGGTGATAGAAAACAGGTTGTAAATAGTTTTTTTTTTTGTTTTAGTTCTTTCTTTGACTGCTGGAGAGTGATAAAGCAAAGCTTATTAAAGATTTTTTTTTTAATTATTTTTTTTGAGATTGACAAAAAGAAAGCACCTGCTCAGAAATGCAGTGGATTTTCTCAGCTGTCATAAAAAGTAAAGAAAAGGAAGATTTCATCTTCCTATGTTAGGATCATTATCTTACATGTTTTCAGGAGACACATGACAGGTGACAGTAGCTTCCTGGTTGTTGGGGTGGGATTTTTGTTGTTTTTTGTGGTTTTTCTTTATTCTAACATATAATAAACATTATAAAAGAGTATAAAAATAAACATCTGAATGTAAGACATTTACTGAAGCCTTTCAGATATATTTGGATATATATAAATACTGTAAAGCTACACACTGATAAAGCCAACTTTAAAATAGCATCTAATCTCACAGTGATCATTTCTGTTTTACAGTACGACATACACGCTAAGACTTAAAATTTTGCAAGATGACACTTAGCCTTTTTTATTAACCTATGCATTCAAAACAAATACATCCCAGGCAGCTGTTCATAACTTCCCCAAATTTGAATAGAGTGACTGAAATCTTCTATGCTTACTCTCTGCCTCAGGTTAATTTCTCAAAAAAAAAAAAAAAAAGAAGAAAGGCTGAAGCAAAGGCAAAACCAAAGGTTATTCATGGTATTGCATTTATGTGGCAAGGGTGTGGCAGTAGAGGGGCTTCAGGGATGGCTTCTTTGAGATGATGCCAGAAGATTCCTCTGTGTTACATGGGGCCAGTCCTCTGTTCTGATGAGTCTGTATCTGGAGTACTGGGTCTGGTTTTAGGTTCCACGAGAGACAAGAGGCACATGGACACACTGGGTCATGACCATATCCAGCACAAGGCCATGAAGATGGGTCTGGAGCATTTTTTATATGAGGAACTGGGGAGAGAAGCAGAAGTGTTCAGCTTGGAGAAAAGAAGGCTCAAGGGGATCTTAATCATGTACATTAATACTTGATAGGAGAGCATAAAGAACATGGAGGCCAGCCTCTTTTCCAGTGATGTCCAGTGACAGGACAAAAGACAACAGGCCCAAATTACAACACACAAATTTCCACCTGAACACAAGAAAAAACTTTCTGAAGTATGGGGGTGATTGCACACTGGAACAGGTTGCTCAGAGAAATTGTGGGATTTCCATCTTGGAAAATACTGAAAATGTGACTGAAAACCATCTCTAGATAACAATGTTTGAGAAGGGGGTTTTGGTGAAGTAGTCTCAAGAGGTGCCTTCCATCCTCATTTATTCTGTGATTCTGTGATTTTATGCTCTTGGCATGTAAATTTAAGATGATTTCAGATATATTCTGAGTTTCCCCATAATGTGAAGGAGAAATCTATGATCCTCCATTGACTTTCAGAGTACAATCTTGACCTCTCTCTCTTTATTGACTGTTTAGGGAACTTAAGCACCATCAGAGAATGAGCTGACACTTAAATTATGAAAGGTATGAACAGAACACTATAGAGGGAAAAGATTTTCTCTCCTATACTACAGTGTAGAGTCATTCTAAACAGTCTTTGTAGTAGAGACCAAAGTCCTATGACACCTTCCTCCTTTGACATCTTTATTGTTGGTTCTTCAGGAATCCATCTTTAAAAAAGAAAGGATTAGGAAGTACTCTTGGCCGCGTTAAATGTTTCCTAGTATTCGCTATGAACTTTTAGGTTATAGGGAAAATCTCTTGAGACTGAAAAGTACATAGACCAGATGAGTTCCACTTCCTGGATGACAATATTAACATCTTATCTGAAATCTCCACTGCTGAGATCTCTATGCTTTGCCATCATTGCACTCAAAAGAAAAGTCTTTTGCAAAATGTTAACTTTCTCCAAAAGTGTGCATCTTGTAACACTCAGGGCTCATATTCAAGGCAGGCAAGGCCTGGACTGCAGAGGAAAGAAGGTTTGTTTGCAATTTAGAAGGTCAACAAGAATTTAATCTGAAAATGAAACCTGTTTAGCCAAAACAGTATCTATCTGACTGGCAATATTTTAGCAACATGGAAAAAGCAATCTAAAAATTTTCTACGTGAAGTAGTGTATAATACTAAAATCCACATCTAGATGGAAAAGCTACTGTGCTTTTCAAAGACTGCTGCTTAAATGAATCTCATAGGACGTTTTTGATATACATTGAAGATGCAGTGTGTGATTTCATTCACAGTAGTTGCATACGCCTAAGGTGAACAGACTCTAATGCACCCTGCATACTGATCACAATTTTACAACTCCCAACTTATTATGTATGCAAAATACATTGACACACATCAAAATTAGACACTCCTGGAGTATACCTCTACTGCTAGAATGCAGAAAACAGAGGGGGTTTAAAAAATGCATAACATCTACATCCTTCTCCACTATACCTAGGTTCTCAGTCCGCATCCACGAATTTAAAAAAGAAAACTGCTACAGGAAAACTAACAGTAAACTCCCACATCTTTTCCCTTATCACTGTGAGAGCCCATTTCATATTTTGCTTCATTCTGCTTCAAAGTCAGATCACATTTTGGTATTGACCTCTTGGTTACAGTGTAAAGAAGTGTGTCTGTGCTGTAAAATCTACCAACTGGAAATCATAGACTATTTTAAAGGTTGTGGAAGATGATCAATAATAATCTTTAACATGAATATTAAAAGATGTATCTCAGTAAGATTGCATGACTTAGAAAATGACATATTTCAAAGCTACCTGCTCAACTTCCACAAATATTTGACAGGATGTATATTGTTATTATCGTATATTTATTTTATTTGAATTGTTTAAAGGCTTTTCAGAGTAATAATTTGTATTACCCCTAAAAAAAGTATTTTGTAATGCTACTAATGTGAATAGTTAGACAAGAGTTACAAATAGAAAACATACTGCTTTAGTTGGGGTAGGAACGTATAGAGCAAACACGAATTTGACTGTGATTATGTTATATGACAAAAACAAAGCTCCAAGATGCAATAGGTTAAATTATTATGGGGGCTTTAGAATCAGGATTTTAGTACTAAGCTTTATAAGTTATTCTCAATAAAAATTCAAAGTTCTAATGGATCAATGGCTGAACTGAGCCCTAATGACTCAATTAATTTACCCATATCCCCCCTCATCTATTGTTATTTGAAATACCCCAGGGTGTCTGAAACATCTATGAGGCTGAAATACAATATTTTATTTATGAGATAACTGCGCTTTTCTAAAAGAGTAGCTGAAATTATATGGACTACTCTAAGATATTTCAGATGACACTGGAATCCTGTTGCAAGTAAATAAAAGCCAGGCTGCATTGTACCATGGAAGAAAGGCTATATAGCTCGGATTTAATAAACCTGCTTAAAATTAAGTCTTTGGTGCCTTTGTGGGTTATCCCACATTTCCTCTATTGCTGCTCCATATAGTTTTCTATAGGTCCTTAGCATAATTGTGAGCTTCGAGTGGATTTATAGAATCCAGAATACACTGGTGGTGTGGTATAACCCCTGCTGGCAACTAAGCCCCACACACTCACTCGCTAACTCCCTGCAGTGGGATGGGGGAGAGAATCGGAAGAGTAAAAGTTAGAAAACTTGTGGCTTGAGATAAAGACAGTTTAAAAGGTAAAGCAAAAATCACATACATAAGCAAAGCAAAACAAGAAACTCATTCACTACTTCCCATCAGCAGGCAGGTGTTCAACCATCTCCATGAAAGCAGGGCTCCATCACAGGAAACGGTTACTTGTGAAGACAAATGCCATCACTTCATTCCCCTTTCCTTCTTCTTCCCCCAGCTTTATATGCTAAGCATGACATCATATGATATGGAATATTCCTTTGGTCAGTTGGGGTCAGCTGTCCAAGATGTGTCCCCTCCCAACTTCTTGTGCACTCCCAGCCTACTCTCCGGTGGGGTGATGTGAGAAGCAGAAAAAGGCTTCAGTATGAACTGGAGTCAAAGGCCTTGACTCTGTGTGAGTGCTGCTCAGCAATAACTAAATCATCTCTGTGTTATCAACATTGTTTTCAGCAAGAATCCAAAACAGCTCCACATCAGATACTATGAAAAAAAAGGTAGCCCAGTAAAAATCAGTACAATTTTAGTCATGTTTAGGCAATTACCTCAAGCTTTGAAAGAAAAGGTTTCACAAGAGATGAAGCAGCCAGGAAAAAATGTGAATAGTGGATGTTGTTACGAGTCTTTGAAAGAACTCACTCGCCTTGATTTATTTATCTAAATCCAGATTTCTGTTGGGTTTAAGATGTCCTGGGATATCTAAGATCAAAGCTGGAAGACAAACACAGCTAGAGGACCCATATCCTTTGGACCAAAAAGTAGAGGGTCAGATCAAATACCCTAAAATATCTGAAAAAACACCTAGATCTATCTGTTTGAGCCACTGAATGCAGCCTTCTATCCATGAGTCTATCAAAGACCAAATATCCGTGCACCGCATGAGCTTATGATAATTGACAACTGTCTGTGCTGACATTTTAAGAAAAAACAAGAGCGAGAACCTACTCAGTTTTCTCTGATCAGATGAGAACTATGTTCTGTAATATTTATGTGTAAAAAGTGCACATTTTACATGTGTATCTCGTATAACTAAAGCATCTGCAGAGCTAATTAGGTTTTAAGTGCTATAGTTTAGATATGGGAGAGATGTACCGCGTTCACTATACAAATCTTTTAATATATATAATCTATTTTTATTTAAAACTTAAACTAATTTGTCATGTTTATTTGTTCTTTTTTTTTAAGGTTAAATTAAAACAAACAAAACAAAAAAAGCACCTAGACCTGTGCTTGTATAATACGGAATTGGAGCCACTGCAGTCAGCAGAGTCTGTAATTAATTTGATATGTTGCCCATGACTAAAGTTGTCTTTCAGTTAGAACCCTTTCTTTGGCTACCAAATGAGGCTTTGGGTTTTGTGGGTTTTGTTGTTATTTTTTTCCCTTTTCGGAGATTATTCCACAAATAATTACAAAAATTTTGTTCATTTCTGCACATACAGCCATTTAATTAAGCAAATCTAGAATCTCAATTATTGGAACATGGAACTTGGCATTTGGTAAGAAGTTTCCTAGCATCAGCACTTTGCTGATACATAATTGCCTGATATGAAATCATTTAACTGAAGGCTATATCAACATGTATTTTCTCCTTTTAGAAGTTAATTTAACAATCTTAATATATCTTTAGTTTGCTTTTTAGTATATTAATGACATTATTCTGTATTGCATATGTAACAGAACCAAGAAGCATTTATGGTTAGATAAAGGTAACTAAGTATCCAACTATAAAACTATTGGAAGGAGTATTCTTCTAAGACATTAGAAAAAAATCTGGATTACTCATCCACATTTCATTCTATGAATCAGTAAAACCATTCCTCATTTTAAAAAATTGCTTTGAGGATAATTTTTTCAGTATAAATGGCAGTATAATTTAATTTTTTAGTAATCTGAATTCAGACCATATGTGAAGCGAAGATACATGCTGAAGGAGTCCATCTGTCCCAATTATGCCTAATCCATCACTAAATCTTGCTGTGAATACATCAATCAGTTTCAGGCATACACATATTCATTACATCAAACTGAGTAATAGTTACTTGCAAGAATGTGAAATCTGAGTATGCATTTTTGCAAGGTGGCAACACTTCTAAATTGTTACTCAAAGTCCATGTACAATTAAGGAGTCAATAGAGGCTTTTTAAAAGTGACTATGGAAGGTTAACCTGTTTGAGAGCAAGGAAAAGACAAGAAAGAGGCTGGGGGTTCTAAGACAGAATAAAGATGACATGTAAGAAAAAAGAATGATCCACAAACTGAAAGAAAAGGAACATGCAGGCCTGCCATATCAGAGACTCCTTATAACGAAGCATCAGGAGGACTTTTCCCGCCATAGATACAGACATTAGAAAAGATTTGAACTGTGGCAGACTCTGCCGTGGTCAGCTGACTAGGCAAGAACTGCTTTCCTATCTTTTCTTCTTCCTCTGTAAAATGGTGAAGTTACAATTATGAACGGTAGCAAATAATGTGTAGGATTGTGCAAGCTCTTTCCCAGAGTACAAAAGTAGTCAGTGACAAAGGCTGCAAGAAATTATGGCCACACAAGATTTTTGTGCAAGTAGGGAAAGAAAGCAGTCTGTTAGCAAAGGGAAAGCCTTAGGGAAACCTGCAGTTCATGGTCTTTTGAGATACATGTAAGAGGCACAAACAATGTATAAAGCAATAAAGTGGTGCAGACCTCTAACTTGATACCAATCATCTAAAAGAGCTGTCAGAACTGCTATAAATACGATGCTTTGTTATAATATAAACCAAAAACAAGCCCAAAATAGAAACCCGTGAATAAGTTAAAAGAGAATGCAGGAATTGGAAAAGAAATTAAATTGATCATTGATAATAAAAATATTGTTATGAGAACAACAGTCAAGATTACTGATATTGTTAAACCTATGCTTATTTTACAAAATTTGATGAAAAGTCAGTATTTGAACTCTGTATAGTAATACAAAAAGCAAAAGATTTTGCACTGTCTGTATAGTAATACAAAAAGCATGACAGCATAGAGGTTTAACACAATATACATATTGATGTGAATATTATCAGAAAACAAAGAAACAGTATAGATGCTGAGACAATATGTAAAGAAAAGGAAAATACGTAAAGAGAAGAAAGTAATAGCATGGAGATTAGGATCGTGATCACCTTGGACACCAAAAGAGGGTCTAATAGCTCCCAGTAGAGTATTGCCGAAAGACTCTATAGGGAGGTTGGGAGTAGACAGAAATTTGTTTGTATTATTAAAGATAAATACTGCCAGAAACTCTGTTTTCATAGACATGGTTCTTATTCTTAATAGAATTGAAGGAAAAAACAACACAAGAAAAAGCTTTATAAAAATCTGGATATAGACAAACTTCTTTACCAACAGTTATAAAGGGTGATGGTATTTTTCACATAGAAGTTCTCTTCGTAAGTGAAATTATGATAGACATCTTCATACCATGTGGTCACAAGCTACTTTTAAAATTACATGAAGTTTATTAATATTTACTTCCTAGGAGAGAAAAAAAAGGTAAAAATGAAATTCTATTCGAATTAATTTTTAAAAGATCAATATTGAAAAATCAAAGTAGTTAGCAAATAATTGTTCACTAGCATTTTAATTTACAAGGGATTTTTAAGAACAAATTTGAAAGCAAACTTCCTGTTCTGCAAAAAATAAGGTATTGTTAGATATTAAGATTTTTACTTTGGGTAAAGCATCCGGAAACTAGCATTTTATGTTTTGATTTTTAGATAGCTTTATAGACAATATAAAATAAGTAAGTTTTCGGTTTTCTGTGACTGAGGGTGTAGGTAAACTGTGACAATATGTTTCCCTGTAGTGGCCAGGAACAGGAGAGTAATTTTTGCCAAATTCTTCTCTTTCGCTCTCCATTGATGTTCCTTAAAAGAACTGAAATAGATGCTTGAGTTTCATGTCCTTCTATCGGAGGCTGGACATCTCTTGTTTTCATTAAACCCAACAAGCAAACACTAGTATTTGAATAACGAACAAGTTTACACTTTCTGTGAGGAAAAACATATGGCTGCACTTGCCAGTATAGCAGTTTCACAAAGACTTTAAAGTAGTGTATTATGGACTTTTAAATAAAAATCATTGATTTGAGAGAGAACTTTCACAAATCGAAAAGCAGACATATCTACACTGTAGCTGACATTATTCAAAATACGTTTCTCATTAGAGTAAAATCCGTGACGTGACTCCTTTGTTAAAGCTTAAAACTGAGCAGACTTGAAGAGCCAACTCAATGCCACAGTTTGACTAATGTTTCACAATTTCTGAGGTAGGGATTTTAGAAGGAATGATCACAAATGACCATATATTCCCTAGTGCTGGAAAAAACAATGGTGTTAGTTGGATGACATGGTTCTCTGTTACTGCTACTATCAGTAGAGCAGCCCCGCTGCCTGCCAGGTACCCACCGAGTTCCTCTCTCCCCCGACAGCAGGACAAGGTGAGAAAATAAGATGAAAACTTCACTAGTCAAGCTAGGATCAGGGAGATTACTAAACTTTTGCCATCACAGGCAAAACAGACTCAACTTGGGGGAAATCAGTTTAATATATTGCTGTTAATATTAGAGTCGGATAGTTAGAAATTAAAACAAGTCTTTTCTTCCCATGCTCAACCACTCCCAGTTCTTCTGCTTTCTTCCCCACAAGTAGTGCAGGGGGATGGGCAATGGGGTTTGTGGCCAGTTCAAAACACTGCTGCTTCCTCCTCTGTCACAGTTTAGGGTCAGGGTAGTCCTAAAACCTAACAGATGTTCTCTGTTAACCCCCCTCCCTCCCCAAAGGGGAAGAGAAAAGGAATAAGAGAGATTTATTGATTAGAAAAGGTAACTATAACAGCTTTAATGAAAAGGAAAATAATAATAATGAAATGGAATATATACAAATATATACAAGACCAGTATTGAACTCAAAGTCCTCTGATGGCAAGTACATCACTGTCACCTCCGATGTTGTGGAGCAGGCACCAGGAAAGTCCCAGACAGGGCCCAGCAGCAGACGGGAACTGTGTTCAGGAGCTGGGTTCTCGTACTGGATTTAGGAAAACTCTGATCAGGATAGAAGGCAGAACAAACAGAGACCTCCGTGGACTCCACTTGTTGAAGGAATGAGGAAGAATCAGAGCAAGGGCCCAGAACAAGAGCCCTCGAGCCAAGAGCAATCGAGCAAGGGCCCCCAGCAGCCGAATATGGCATCTATGGGATGGAATACCCCGTGGGTCAGTTTAAGGGCACCCATCTGTCTGCTCCTCCCTGCAGATGCGGCCTTTTACTTTCTGCACCCCCCAGCGTGGTACACAGGATCTAGCAGTGGCCTTGGTCTGCACACCAGTCCCTGGTGCTAACTCTAAACATTGGGTGTTATCACTGCCAGAAACAGGCCCTGCCTGTGAAAACAGGCTGCTAATTTCAGGAAGTGCAGTTAGTTAAAGGAACTGAGCTGGAAAGTAAATATCTCTGAACAGAATTATTCTGTTCTAAGTCAAACCAGGACACTTCTCATACTGTTCTCTTGCTCCAACATGGGGATCACAGGTTCTGGCAGAAAACCTGCACTGCATGTCCTCCTCTTTACAGGCCGCAGCTTCTGCAAGGAGCCTGCTCCTGCATGGGCTCTCCATAAGCTGCAACTTCCTTCAGGGCATGTCCACTGGTTCCCACGTAGGGTCCTCCATGGGCTGCAGAATGGATATCTGTGTCACCATGAGCTGCCATGGAATTTCTACTCCAGCTCCTGGAGCATGTCCTCCCTGTCCTTCTTCACTGACCTTGGTGTCTGCGTGACCATTTCACACTTTTTCTCACTTCATCTCTATCACAGCTGCCGTGCAGTGTTTTCTAATCTTTCTTAAATATGTTACCACAGCCTGTTGCTGATGGGCTCATCTTTGGCTAGCAGCAGGTCTGATCTGGAGCTGACTAGAACCAGCTCTGTCCAAGATGGCGGCAGCTCCTGATCCCTTCTCACAGAAGCCACTGCTGCAGCCCCACCCTAACTCTGAGTACAGAGTTATAGACAATTTGCAAATATGCTGAGAATCAAAATCTACTGGAAGACAATCTGCTTTTTACATTTACCTGAAAGAGCTCACAGAAGCCACTGCTGCAGCCCCACCCTAACTCTGAGTACAGAGTTATAGACAATTTGCAAATATGCTGAGAATCAAAATCTACTGGAAGACAATCTGCTTTTTACATTTACCTGAAAGAGCTCACAGAAGCCACTGCTGCAGCCCCACCCTAACTCTGAGTACAGAGTTATAGACAATTTGCAAATATGCTGAGAATCAAAATCTACTGGAAGACAATCTGCTTTTTACATTTACCTGAAAGAGCTCATCACAGCACAGGTGGAGAAGCATATAGGAAAGAATGAAATATGTTTTAACATATATGACTAGAAAGGTTTAATATATCACAAAAGAGAAAATGTAAAATCAAATTAAAAAGGAAAGAGATGCTGTCATGCACTGCATTTCACATAAATGTCCAACACATGCATGATGAAGAACCTTTGGAACAACAATCTTATTGAAATAGCTGAATTTGCAGAAAACAATCTTAATGACAATGGAAAACCACAAAAGAAGGAAGTGAATATAAATTATAAGAAAGTTATGTTGTTTATTTGAAAGAGATGTCCACGCTTGGCAAGATGACAGCTAATATGAGTACAAAGGTCACGAAAACAAAGACAGTGAAGTGATTATTCCTTCACAGTAATCAAAGTAAAGTGCATCTTGCAGTGATGTGCATTTATTTTAATAATTACTGTTGTCACTCTGTTCTGCTTTCTCTCTTTCTAACCCCACTGCTCTAAAAGGGAAGGAAATCTCAGTACTGATACCTGCAAAAATTCTTTTGTTTGAGTCAGTGATTTCTTGCTACTATCAATACATTCATCTTAGGATTTTTATATATATATATATAGATATAGATACACAATATTTTATTTTTTAAAAACAGCTCCTGATGATGTGCATTTAAGGAGAAGAACAAGGATGGGAAGAGACAACACTGATAAAGCAAGAAGATTGTATATGTAAATTCTGAACCATATATAGTGCATGCATAGTTACAGATGGTGCCCATCATGAAGAGCAAGACCTGAGGAGAGAAATATCAAAATTGTGCCATGCACTTCTTTGCTTCCAGACATGCTGGAGTCTGGTATATCCACTACCTCGGTAATGTACTATTGGACAATGAGGAGTTTGTGGGCATGAAACTCAAATACCTAACCAATAAAACTAGCAAGAAATACCGATGAATTATCCAAAATGTGTATTAAAAATAAGCTTTAGGCAAAATATTTCACGTTCCCTAAAGCTTGTATACTTTCCCTCTTGTCAAGAGATGTTATGTGTTTTTACGTCCTTTGGTCATCACAGCCGCAACAGCACAACCACAGAGAAATAAAAAAATATTCTATACTAAAACCATAGAACAGTTTGCATTGAGAGAGACATCCAGAGAACAGATACTTCAAATCCTGCTCAAATCACATCTAGTTGGATGATATTGCCCAAGGCTGTGTCCAGTCAAGCTTTGAATACTTCGAAGGACAGACATACCACAACCTCCCTGGGTAGCTTGTTCCAGTATTTGACTACCTCCATGGTAATTGTTTTCCTTATATTTAAGCAGAATTCCTGATTATTTTATGTCTCTTGTTCTATTGTCACGGCTGCCTTCATCTTCTTTATGTCATCCTGTCATCACTGCACATACAGAACTACATCTTTAAAATTTATATAATTTATGTTGTCAATTAGCTGTGGCTATACAGTAACATGGAATTGATGCCACATGGTTATTACTGACATCTGTGTCACAGATGGTACTTGGTGTCACAGATCTCTGCTTTGGCTATATTTGCCATGACCAAAATATGCACCACTGAAGAGCCATGTTGTATCTATCTCAACTATTAGGTCTCTGATGGTCTCTGATAGTGTGTACTTGTCTGTTGCATTTTGTCATGTTGCTGTTAACTTGTCACATAATATTTAGGAAATTCAGTTTTGCATAGTTATTGTCACTGACAGTTCAGGTTTTTCTACCTCTCCACTGGTTCCTGCCACATTACTGTCAAACCATCAATTGCATGAATGAAGTTCATTTCTGCCCTTCTTCACTGACTCACCACAACCTGTATTTCATGATCCTTTCATGTCTAAAGTGTAGATAGGGTATGTTGCTCTTTTTACTATGCTCTGCACACTCAGAGAATAAAAGAACCTTAGACATAAACTGGATCACTTTGTAGTGTTCTTCTGTCTCATGTCTCGCTGGATGGCTGTACATAATCTCCACATGTTCAATTGCTGCTTGTAGGTTTTCCTACTGTTTTCATGTCAGTATGAAACATATTTAGTGAGTTAGTTAGTTAGTTAGTTAGTTAGTTAGTCAGTTAGTTAGTTAGTTATTTCCCTCCCCAGATTAGGATATTCTGCAGGAGAGTTCTATATAATGTATTAAACAGAGAGTGTAGATTTAAAGACTGGTCACATATACATTAAATTCATGCTCCACTCTTCTATTAAACTACTTCCTTCTCCTCTGCTTTGTACGCAACTACTGTGTTGACTATCGCACACTTCACTGCCAGTATACAGAAGTACTTTTTTTTTGTTGTGATAGCTCCCTAATTTGCTTACCATAGGCAGTAGAATTAAGTCTCTCTGTATAATATCAGGGGCATCTCATCCAGTGTTTGCTACTGTTGATCATCTGTTGATACAACACAGAGTTTGAATCAGTAAATTTGAAATTAAGCAACAAAGCAAAACGTACTTCTGAACTATTTGAGCCTTACATATAATTTCCGATTCATTAAAAATAAAATTTCAATTTATGGACAATCAAAATATTTGTGATTTTTTTTATTCATATAGTAAATTCTCAATTCACCAGAAATTCCCAGCTAATCAGCTATTTCAGAAATGTTTCATGTTCCTCAACCCTTAATACCATCACCTAAAAATTGCATTAGACAAAAAAAAACACAACAAAAGCATTGTTTTTCAGTTGTAGTATAAAGAGCCTTGTAGAGACAGTTACAGAAGGAATGGGTAGTATATAGAGACACCAGACAAGTCTATGTGTAGAAATCACGAGGATCTACAGGCACACAGGAGGTCTTCATGAACATGAACTTTTCAGACATGAAACAAAGAGTCCCTTAACATTTCCTGTTAAGAAAAGGAATGCTTCATGGAGAGGTGAAACAGAACGATAAGATCTGTCAAGCCACGTTTTTTGTCAACAGGCATGTTACACAATGACACTTGGGTGTACTGTCAGTTCACATCAGTCTGATGGTACACTACTTGAGATACTGTTCAACTGCTGAGGGCAGAGCTGCATTTGTAGGGTCTATCCATGAATCTGTCAAACATAAGAAAAAAAGGGCTTCTTTAGATAACACAAACAGAACAACTCTTGGTAGAAAAGAATCAGGAAAATGACTGGTCTCACAAGACAGACCTGCAAAACTTTTTTTTTTTTTTTTATCTTTAACTACACAACGCAGCTGTTAGGACACTATGGTGATCTCTAAGCTCTTTCAGCCATTCTTCCACTGACCATTTAGCTCCTGATCTGAGCTGACATATTTTTTCTTTACTGTATTTGTGTGTATAGAACATATGTGGAGGAAAAAACCTTAAAATTCTAAGCTGTCAGTGTAATCAGAGTATACCTAGTCAGTATACTTAGAAGGGTCTGGAGAGCTATTCAGCTCACTGCTAGTTCATATATTGACAGCTATATTTAACCTTTACTATATGGAGCGGTGTTCCAACCATGCTATCATCACATCATAGCTTCTCTTTCCCTATCATTGACCAATAAAGTCATAGGCAGCAAGAGTATTATTTAAAGGGAAATGAAGCCATTACACCTAGCCCGTCATATTGCTGCATTCCCTCAGAAATATACACCTAAACAATTCCATCTTTCCTCTGCTGCTCAGGGTTACTGATGTCTGTCTCTTCCAATTTTTATTTTTTTTTCCACAGGCTTAGAATCCCGAATGTTCATGAAGCATTTTAAAATTTCTCTCAGTTTTGAGTTCAATTTAGGGGCTTTTCTGACTGAGAGCAGAAAAAATATGCATGAAATTACACTCTATGCATTCAGTTCAGAAATTTTCTGTGCATTTACAGAATTGCTAGTGACAAATCTACTGTGCAGGTACAATTTACATTGCATAGTAGCTCTTTTCTTGAAACTCCTGGGAAAAATGTTCTTAAAAGAAGAGAGATTTGACCACCTATGACAAAAAAATCAGTATCATATTTTGGTAACCTATCAATACTTGATGAGTCCTTGGGTCTTATGTTCATTGTAGATGCTTACCTCTAATCCACTGACATTTACCTTTTATCAATTATATAACACTGACTTTTTGCCACTGTAATTCACCACTATAATTTGCTACCTTTTCAAACTATTATTTGCCAAAATGCCTTTCTGTAATTCAGAAAGACTTTTTCTTACACTGAAGTTATTTTATTCCTTTATAACTCATTTCAGCCCTCAGATACTTACTCTACATTAATTTCAAGTTGTCCCAAATTATGTCTCCACTGATAAGTTTCTCTAATGCCCAAATAGTCCATCAATATATTTATTCACTAGGAATCTTACAGTAATCGTCCAAATGGCTTAGATAAGTGAGTTGGTTTAGCTTTGAAAGATTAGTTGGATTATATAAATGGGTAGTGGATTGACAACAAGCTGGAAAACTGGGCCCAAAGCCCATCTGGAGCTCAACTACTGGTGTAATACCCCAGGGATCAATAACGGGTCCTTCATTAATGACAATGAGTCAAGAGAGAACCCTCAGTAAGTTCACAGATCATGCAAAACTGGGAGGTGTAGTTGGTAAATCAGATGGGTATGCAGCCATTCAGACAGACCTCAACAACACAGAGAATAGAAATAAAAACCTCATGAGGGGAAGTGCCAAGTTTTGTGCCTATTCATGCTATAAGCGAACTGGTTGGAAAGTAGCTTTAAGAGAAGCATCTGGGGATTCTGGTGGACTGAAAGCTGATAAGGACCCAGTGACATGCCCTCACCGCCAAGAACAACTGTTGTGGTTCAAGAGTTAACAAATTGGGAGGGGGGGGCACACGAACATGGTATTCCCTCCCCTTCCCTTCCACACTCTATAAAAGGACAGGAAGTTGGGGCGTTGGGGCCTTCCTTTCTCTCTCCCTTAGAGTGTGGTGCTGTGGGACCGCAATCTAGCTCGGCTAGGCCTGGCTCCACGTGCTCGGCACAATCCATCGGCATCCCAGGACTGGTTTTGTATATTTTTGTATATCCCCCTTCCCTTAATATTTCCTTCTCCCTGTTTATCTGTTACCTATTAAATTTTGTTCCTAGTCTTAACTTCCAATTTGGTGTGAGGCGCTTCCTTCCTCTTTTCCCTTTGTATCCTCCCGTGGGAGGGAAGGGGGAGGGAGAGAGGGGGTGCACACCAATTCTGCTCTGTGGAGTTTGCCCTGAACTCTAAACGGAGACAACAACAGCCTCCTGGGCTGCATTAAGGAATGCTGTCAGCAGAGAGGTTATCCTTACTCTCCCCTCTGTCCTGGTGAGGTTACATCCAGAGTACTGCGTCCAGTTTTAGGTCCCACAGTATAAGAGAGCTGGGGGTTTACTCTATATAAGGACAGGTCCATGAAGAAAGTTACAGGTCTGGAGCATCTTTCATATGAGGAATGAGGAGAGAGGTGGAAGTGTTTAACTTGGAGAAAAGAAGGCTCAGGGGGATTTTATTCATGTGCATTAATACTTGATAGGAGAGCATAAAAAAGATGGAGCCTGACTCTTTTCAGTGATGCCTTGTGACAGGATGAGGCAATGGACCCAAATGAGAAAACATGAATGTCCACCTGAACACAAGGGAAAAAGGTTTCTGAGTGTGAGGGTGGTTGCACAGTGAAACGGGTTGCCCAGTCTAAACGTGGAGTTTCCATTTGGGGAGACACTCAAAATCTGACTGGACATGATTGTAATAACGTGCTCTATCTGGCTCTATTTGAGCAGGGATTTTGAACTAGGTAATCTCAAGAGGTGTCTTTCAACCTCAGCCATCCTGTGATTCTGTAAAATGCAATCTCAAGTTTATTGAAACAGAAATAAATGTGTTAAATAAGATTGTTTATGTCTGTGTAAAACAAACAATCTTTCTTTTGCTACCTAAAGTTTGTCAGACTTTTTATTATCTCCTTTATTTTGGATGTGTTCCCCACCAGTTTTCACAAAATCTCATTAGCCTGCCATCAAGAGAAAAATCTAACTTCCTTCTCCGACCATGTGCTTAAAAACAAAGAAATAGATAGAATTATGTCATCTTTGAGATCTACATTTTATATAAAATGGCTTCATTTTTATCATTTGTGTATAATACAATCTTGTCTTCCCTCCCTTTATTTGGTTATATTTTTCATCTCATCATTTCATTTTAACTAGTAAATACTAAAGCTCAGAAAAAGAATGCAGGATATAATAATTTTATTTTTAAAATTATATTGAAATTAATTGCAAAATTGTCAAGAAGTCTTATGGTACCAGATTCTGTAATTCTAATTCTATACTACTTCACAGGAGTGTTTTTTTTTTTTTAACAAAAACAATATGGAAACCTTACGTATTCATTCTTCCATATAGATTAATTGTGTGTCCATCCACATTGTTGCTATAAAAAGTTCTGAGCTCTAGGAAAGCTACTTATTCTGAACTTCTACAGTTTTGAGTGTGTCATACTGTCTAACTTACTTCTGGCACTTTGTTTTTGTCAGTGAACTGATACAAAGGTTCACGCCATTTCACTAAGACGAGGAACCACTTAGAAAGCAGACATAGGTGCAATCACAGAGGTTAATACAGGATCAAAACTCTTTTGTTGGGGCTTCTCACAGTAACATACAGATTCCTGCAGGTTTTCTTATTATCTGCTTAGACTAAACTACAGTAAGCATCCCTCTTCTCCCTTAGTGAGAATTAACAGCCTACTGCGTATGTGAATGGGTACATGGAGCTTGCTTTTCATGAGGTTTGTTAGCAAGGAGTCACAGGAAGATATTTAGTTTGTCAAAGAAACCCCTAAGTAAAAGATAAGAAAAAAGCAGACAATACCAGCAATGCCACATAGAGGTAACTCCAGGCTGTTATCATTGATTTTGATTTTTGCATGCAGAGCTATCCTGTAACAATATCACTACATGCCATGCAACAAACATCATTCATTGGTCATAATTAACGAAGAGTAACCAAGAGAACTACTATAGTGCGAGAAAAGACAAGCATCCTCACTCAGATGGGGTGGAGAGAGGTTAACCAGTAAATCTACCTTTTACTCTTTACTGGCAGAAGCTCAGAGGCACCTTTCAGAAAGCCTATTGTGGACAGAGCCAAAACTTAACAAATTGTACCAAGATATATATGGGGAAACTAGATTATTTTCTTGTAAATATCAAACACAGCATGCTACTGTTAACATGGTCTAATTGTAGAAATACATTTTTTTATCATTCAAAATTAATCTCTCATTCCTATTCAGTGGCAGATAGAAAATATTATTATGTCAGCACAGAAAAAAAAAATCTCTTAAGTTTTCCTTTGAATTGGATAGTTAAATTCAGAATAGAAACTCAGTTAAATATCTCCACCAAGGCAGTTCTGCTGCCTTGGTGCTTAAATTTCCTGATAAAGTTTTCCTGGACTTGTGAATTTGTGTTACTAAGCATGTTCTACTGAAAGCTTTCTAGGTAGTTTTTACTGAATGCCAGCTCTCACTTGTGGCCACCTGGCTTGCAGAAAATAAATATTCCAATATCTAATAACAGAACTACTGTGATTGCTGTTGTTACTCTCATTCAGAGTACATATAATTCATAGCATCATAGAATCATAGGATCATAACATCATAGCATCATAGAACCATAGAATTATAGAACATTTCCAGCTGGAAGAGACCTTCAAGATCATCAAGTCCAACCTTTTGCTAGCCCTAACAACACTACTAAACCATGTGCCTCCAACACAACATCGACCCATGTCTTAAACATCTCCGGGAATGGCTACTTAACCACTTCACTGGGCAGGCTGTTCCAATGCCTGAAAACCCTTTCAGTAAAGAAAGCTTTCCTAATATCCAATCTGAACCTCCCCTGGCGCAATTTAAGGCCATTTCCCCTTGTCCTATCACTCGTCAGTAGGGAGAACAGACCAACCCCCACCTCATTACAACCTCCCTTCAGATAGTTGCAAAGAGCAATAAGATCTCCCCTTAATCCCCTCTTCTCCAGGCTAAACAGCCCCAGATCCCTCAGCCATTCCTCATATGACAAATCCTTTACTAGCTTGGTAGCCCGCCTCTGCGCCCTCTCTAGCACCTCAATTCTTCTTGTAGTGAGGGGCCCAAAACTGGTTACAGTACTCGAGGTGCAGCCCCGCCAAAGCTGAGTACAGGGGAATGATCACCTCCCTACTGCAGGCAACACCATTTCTGATACAGGCCAGGATGCCATTGGCCTCCTTGGTCACCTGGGCACACTGCTGGCTCTTGTTCAGCCGGCCATCTATTAACACTCCCAGGTCCCTCTCTGCCTGGCAACTCTCCAGCCACTCCTCCCCAAGCCTGTAGCACTGCGGGGGTGTTGTTGTGGCCAAAGTGCAAGACCCTGCATTTGATCTTACTGAAGTTCATGCAATTGTCCTTGGCCCAGCAATCCAGCCTGTCTAGATCCCTCTGCAGAGCCTCCCTACCCTCAAGCAGATTGACACTTCCACCCAGCTTGGTGTCATCTGCAAACTTACTGAGGGTGCACTCTATCCCCTCGTCCAAATCATTGATGAAAATGTTAAATAGGAGTGGCCCCAGTACTGACCCTTGGGTGACACCACTCACAACCCCTCCAACCCAATTTAACTCCATTGACCACAACTCTTTGGACTCGGCCATCTAACCAATTTCTTACCCAGCAAAGCGTATGCTCATCCAAGCCAAGAGCAGTCAGTTTCTCTAGGAGAATGCTGTGGGCAACAGTGTCAAATGCCTTACTAAAGTCAAGGTCGATAGCATCCACAGCTTTTCCTTCATCCGACTAGTGGGTCATCCAGTCATAGAAGGAGATCAGGTTTGTTAAACAGGACCTGCCCTTCATAAATCCATGCAGAGTAGGACTGATCACCTGGTTGTCCTGCATGTGCTGCATAATGGAACTCACGATGATCTGCTCCATCAGCTTCCCTGGAATTGAAATCAAACTGACAGGTCTGTAATTTCCCAGATCATCCTTCCATCCCTTCTTATAGCTGCGTGTTATATTGGCTGACTTCCAATCAGCTGGGACCTCGCCAGTCAGCCAGGATTGCTGATAAATGATCGACAGTGACTTGGTGAGCGCCCCTGCCAGTTCTTTCAGGCCTCTAGGATGTATCCCATCTGACCACATAGATTTTTGGACATAGATGTGGAGCAGCAGGTTCCTGATCATCTCCTCCTGGATTATGGGGGGGGACATTTTGCTCCTGGCCCCTGTCTCTTGGCTTGGGGCACTGGTTTCCCTCAGTACAGGTGTTCTTATTACCAAAGACTGAAGCAAAGAAGGCGTTAAGTACCTCAGCCTTGTCCTCATCTTTTGTCACTATATTTCCTCCTGGGTCTAGCAAGGGATGGAGGCTCTCTCTGGTCTTTCTTTTGTTATTAATATATTTATAGAAGCTTTTCTTCCTGTCCTTAACTTTCAAAGTCAGATTAATTTCTAGCTGGGCTTTGGACCTTCAAATTATCTCCCTGCATAACCTAACAACATCCTTATATTCATTATGGGTGGCCTGCCCTTCCTTCCAGAGGCCATAAACTTTCCTTTTTTCCCTGATTTTCAACCAAATCTCCCTATTCATCCAGGCTGGTCTTCTATGCCACTGGCTTGTCTTAGGGCACATGGGGATGGTCTGCTCCTGTGCCTTTAAGAGTACCTCTTTAAAGAGTGTCCAGCCTTCCTGGAATCCTATACCCTTCAAAACTGAGTCCCAAGGGATTCTATCAAGCAACCTCCCAAACAAATCAAAGTCCGCCCTTCAAAAGTCCCAAGTGGCAGTTTTGCTGCTCCCCCTCCTAACATTTCTAAGAATAGAGAACTTAATAATTTCATGGTCACTGTTCCCTAGCCGGCCTCCAACTGCCACATCCTCCACAAACCTCCTCTATTCACAAACAAGTACAGCAGGGCACCTTCTCTGGTCAGCTCACTTACCAGCTTTGTGAGCAAGTTATCCTCCACGCACTCCAAGAACCTCCTGGACTGTTTTCTCTCTGCTGTATTGTATTCCCAGCAGATACCTCGGAGGTTAAAGTTCCCCACAAGAACAACTGGAAGTGATTTCAAGTTTTCTCCTATCTGCTTTGGATGGGACGTCTATAGCAGACTACCACAGTGATACTGGCTTTATTGGTCACTAACTTAATCCAAACACTCTCAACACTATAACTCATCACTATACTTGATTTCCGAGCTCCCATGGAATTCTCTATCATATGGGGCCACTCCCTCGCCTCTCCTTCCCTGTCTGTCCCTCCTGAAGAGCTTGTAGCCATTGATTGTGGCACTCCAGTCGTGTGAGTCATCCCACCATGTTTCTGTGATAGCCACTATATCATAGTTTTCTTGGTTCATCATGGATTCGAGCTCCCCCCGTTTGTTGCTCATATTGCGTGTATTGGTATAGATGCACTTCAGATGAGCTAACAGTTCCAAAACCTTTTTGTAAGCGTGGGTCCCATTTCCTACTAGACCTTTCCCAGTTGCTTCTATGGTTTCTAATGAAATGGTCTCAAATGAAATGGCAGAGCGAGAGTCCTCTCTAGTCCACCATCCTATGGGCCCTGGCATAACCCTTTTGGACTTATTCCTAACAGGCCAAGTTATCTCCCCTTCCCCCTTCATATCTAGTTTAAAGTCCTGTCAATGAGCCCTGCTAACTCCTGCCCCAAAACCCTTTCCCTCTCTGGAACAGGTGCATCCCACCCGCCACCAGCAGGCCAGGTGTCTCGTATAGCAGCCCACAATCAAAGAACCCAAAGCCCTGTTGATAACATCAGTCCCAGAGCCATGAGTTGACCTGTTGCCTCTTCCTGTTGATTTCCTCATTCATGACTGCCACTGAAGGGATAGAGGCAAACATAACTTGAGCTCCTGCAATTCAATTAAAAGCATTGTGCTCCTGCCTGATTTTGGTCATTAAACCTACTTATATGAAGAATATTTACTCCAGGAGTCAAGTATCTAGGCTATAAACAAGTCTCAGGCTAAGCAATTTGAACAAGCAGCTTCCTCAGGCTAAGAAAAGGTTTTCACTACCAGAATGCGGATTATCAGGGACAAATAAGCTTTTTAGCTCTCCAGTTGAAACAAGGATCCTATACAGAAAAGAATACAAAATTACAGGACACTGGAAGAATATACTAAAGAAGGGAAGCCGATTTTGTCAACTTGAAGTTATGACTGTCAGCTGGGAATGGGTTGTTACTCACTGAGCTATCTGGATGCTTCTTTAAATAAAAAAAATGAATAAAAAAGAACAGTGACAAGAACTTAAAATTCTACTCAACTTTAGATAATAGAACTGTAGACGTTCACAAGTGCTTTACTTTAATTTCCCTTTATGATCATTGCAAAGAAAAACATATTCGTTGTTAATAATCGGTTTCATTTTTCTATGGATGCCTCTTTAAAGTTGAGATGACTTGCACCCTAGACAAACTTCTTTCTCTCTGTTCAGCATGAATAAATAATGCAGTGACAAAGAGAGATGGAGATAAACACACTAAAGATGTCTGGATGTAATAGGATGATTTCCACTATTGCACAAATGAGACAATATACAGCATAATTTTGTCTAGCCATTATTGTGCATGTAAGCAGATAAATTCATGTTACATGGCTTCTTGTATTTCTACTAAATGCTTTGTTAAATGCCTGTGCAAACACTCAACTGCATCCTTAAATTCATAAATATGGTTCATGACACTATGCAAAAAGGTGGTTTTTTTTGAGAAACTGAACTTCTTACATATGCAAAAGCAAACAAACTGTTGCATTCCTTCTCAGTGCCATAAAAAGTACGGCCCACCTGTAGTTTATAATTTTCTTGGTCAACAACAAACAAACAAAGACCTGAAGTGCTCAATGGCTAATCTATCAATCAAGAGCAACTCAGAGCACAACACTTTCTCTAAGCAATTTCATTACCAGGGTTAACAATTGCAATCATTTGACTATATACTCTATTTTATTTACTATGGTATTAATTGTCATATGGAAAAATCATTAGCATCTTTATGGCTGCGATTCTGTAATCTCTTCTCCTAACTAGAAAAATCTGAGATTTGAGATTAACAAAATATCACGTGGCATCAGAAAAATTTCTTTGTTTTTTTATGTACTGACCCTTATATGGAATCTTCAGTAATCCCATAATAGAACGTTACAGATGGATTCATGCACTTCACTGCTGAGAGAGAAGCAGTAATATACTTTATTGAGTTAACCAAGTTAAATGATAAATGTGACAGTGGTTTAACAAGATGCGATGGCAAGGTACATTTGATTATTTACTGCATAGAGGACAAGGTCAAATAAAACTGTCAGGGAGATCCTCCTGTTGAATTATGAAGTTCAGAAGGGACCTCCTTGCTTTTTAAACTCCTTCACAGAAAGGGGTCCAGGTGCAGCTGGATCCACTCCTAGTCCCAGACTTTGTCAGTAGTTTATGTCCAAATGATTATATATGCAGAATCAATCCTTTATATCACTTTGATAAGATTTCAAAAATTATCATGCTTTTAATCACTTACTGATTTTTTTTTTTACTTTGTGGTAAAAAATCTCTCAGCCTTGAGGAGTAACTCTGATAGGCGTCGCTCTTCAACGGGAGATCCTGGCATGCAGCTCACTGCCGTGCAGGAGAGCTCAGCAAGCTCTGGGCTGTCCACTATTTATAAAGTAAGATGATTGACTTAGATTTGCATACTGGGAAGACATCTGGGTCACCGTTCCAGACAGCCCTTGGCTACCATGTTGCCATTCATCCCCCAAAGTCCAGAGTAAGCGACATGCAGCCATCACAACCCCCACTGGTGTTTATGGCATAAGCAGAGGCAGGGTATGTGTGCAGGGGCAAAATACCACATTGAAGCAAGCTGAAAAAAAAAAGAAAAAAGAAACTACAATATTGTATTTGTATTGTGCCAGGAATATTGAATTTATTGGACAGGTATAGAAAAGGTGAATAGAATGAAATTAAGAATTGTTTCTCTTTGAGACCAATTTCATCCTCTGACACTTGAAAATGTACTAGCTGACTTTGGGACCTAGAATTGTTGATGATCTAGGCGTCATAGAGAAACAGGCACTTCTTACCAAATTACTCAAATAGTCTGTGTGTAAATAACATATAAAGGACTGACTGAGCTCAATTCAGTCACCCAGACATAAGATACTTTCATGGACTGTGTGGGGCTAATCAGTATGTCACATACCCTGTGGGAAGCTCTATGGGAGATCTTCTGAATAAACAGGCAGAGAACTCAAAGCGAGGTATATCTAAAGAGCACTAGAAAATTAGCTTAGGCAGCTGAATCTCAGCTCAGGGATTAATTGGAAAGCTACAGTGCAAAAATGCCAGAAGAAAAGCTATTCCTAAAAAAAAGGAATTTCTTACGCTGGATAAGAATTGTTGCTTACAACAGTTAAAATAAATTAACAAAAGCATATATAGATCAGGCCACATGTAGCATCAGGTGACTGTTTCTCACTGGCTATATCCATATCGTCAAGGCATTTAGAGGGAGTAGGAGAGAAGCAATAGACCAAAGTAACCAGGGTTGGGGATGCCCTATGTACACCAGGTGAGGTTCAGAGCTTTTACTCCTGACTAGATTTAGTCTGATCCGCTTACTAAACATCCCCACCACACACATAATATAAAGCCGTCTGAAGGTTCAGAGCTTTGTTTTCCAATGAGAAGCTAAAGCATGCTAGTTCACTCACAAAATATAGTTTCTGATTTAGCTTCCCTTCACAGAAATCTGCCTTGTGGGGAGCAAAATCATTCCGTAAATTTAATCAAAAAATGGTAAGTGGGGTCAATTAGAAGATTCATTTCAAAACTACAGTCATTTTGAAACAAAACACTAATGAGGAAGAAGTCAATTGTGGGAATAAAATTACTTCATTACACTATATGCTTCATACAATCTCAGAAATTGAAATTACAGTGAATGGTATCTACTTTAATTCCTAAATAGGAGCAGCCCTATAAGAGTCCAGTATGTTTTACCTAAAGAATTACTATGCACTTCTACTTAATTTCTCTTAACTATATTATTTTGTAGAAGTCTATCGCATTTATTTGGTAAGAGAATGCAAGACACTTTCATGTATCCTATCCAGTCTATCTAGTAATTTTTTGAGCGCTTTTATTTAACTTGCGGTGGTGGAAGTATGTGCATAACTGTCTACTGGTCAGAAGATTGTTCAAGGTACTTCATCCTGCTGTGGTAAAATCCTAATCTCAGCAGTGTGACATAGCACAATGTCTGACACACCATAAATTTCATTTTGTGAGATAATTTTCACTTATCCTCATCTGAGCTATTTGTGGCCAGGAATGCTAGAATGATGCACCCAATCATGGATATTGATCCATCTATATGTAAATAAATAAATAAATAAATAAATAAAAATCCCCAACCTCAAAACATTATTTCATCTTAACACTTTAGAGTTTTTAGTGTGATGACCAAAACTGTGTCTTCATACGTATTTCCTTGAAATGCAAGTATATTTTATTATTATTATTATTTTCTATTAGAACACCATTGAATAAAAAGCCAAAATTAAATCTATTCCGCTGTCATGCAGAGAATTACCTAACTATCTTCCAGTTTAATCAATTTTCTTAACCATTCATCAGTCAGTCTTTATCTTGTTCTCCATCTGATCCTATAACAAACTGTTGCCTAACCCTGAGTTGCAATCAAAGCTTTAAAAGTGGACATCAGTTGTCTTATAATAGACACCTCTATCTGTGTACAGACAAATAAATCACCAAGGATAATTTTAGGCCCATTTGAGTATGATATCTTATCCCAGGTGATGTTTATAGTTCAAAAAACTGAATGCTGTTTAAGTTGTGAACTACTATTTTAATTTTGAATGCCAGTGGATATTTTTCAACATTTCAAGTTAAAGAGATCTTTGAATTTTACTGCTTAAGTTTATTATCATCTTAACTCTGCAAGTAAAATGTTTGTAGATTATACAGATTAAATAAACGATCTGCACTGTAATATTATACATCCAATATACCAAGTAAGGTAAGATCTAGGCAAAATGGATTCAACCTGTAAACTTTATTGTCTTTAGTGATTTAGATGTATAGTCTCTTGGGAGAAAATTAGTTTAAACACAATAAACATACACATTTTAGCCTAGTTCCTTGTTGCTTGTTCAGTGGAAATTGACTATTGATATTACATCTAGACAATTGGATTAGTATATTGTACTCTCCTGTTGAGTTAGTGCGCAGCACGTTTTCAAGTCAACAATGATGAGTTATTTGCCCAAATTTTAGGCAGAACATACAGTGAAATTAAAGGCAGTAAGGAACTTTTTTTGATTTAACTTATTAAGGTATATCATATCCACATGGACAGAGGGAGTTATTAAGAAGATATAATCTTTGAGTTAAAATATAGTAACCTGGAATATCTTAGTAATGATACTGCCATGGCAGTCTCTCAAGGAAATCTGATTTTAAGGTTTAGAAGAAATTTTACAGGAAAGGAATATTTTAGTACACACACACACAAAAAAAAAAGTGGGAAAATATCTTTCTATTCTGCTCTGACTTCTCTAACTTCAACAGAAACAAATACGTTGACTAAACAGTTAAATCAAATGCCTCTGACAAACAATATAATCTCTAGTTCCTAGCAGGCACTGTTCCTGGAATCATGTGATAACGGTTGCGAGTTAAGCTCTCTATTCTGACAGGAATATTTTTGCACAGTTTAAAAGACATCTTAGCAAAAGAACTTGTTGATCAAAAGGATAACTATAATAATTAAACCTATCTCAGAGAAAGAATTTACTCAAGAAGCTTTCTTTTAGATCACCAGTATTCCAGATGTTCACTTCCTACCTACCATGGAAGATGCCTTCTAATAGACTGAATGGTATCCGCTACTCTCTCAGGTGTATCCATCCTGATCTTTTGAAATGACACAGTAGCTATGAGATATCCACACATTCCTGAAAGAGTGCTTAAACTCCATGGAGGATACCTAACTGAGGACATTTCACAGTACTCTGTGAAATTCACATCATTTTGCAACCTCCTGCACCCTTCCGTTTTCAACATTTTGCTTTCCACCAAGTATACTTCTGTGCAGGATAGATTAAGATTCTCTTAATAGTAAACACTTCCATAAACGGCTGAAAAAGTTACAGTGCATAGGTAATATTTTATAAATCATGATGACATAGTACTCTATGAAGCAATGAATTCCAGACGGTCAGAGTCTCAGAACTCAGAAATAGGATTGACTAAATATGGTTTTGTGGATGTGTAACTTTTAATATATACTTCTTCCCTTTGCAGGGTGAAAAACTGTGTTAAACACTTAATATTTGACACTATTTTTATAAGATTCAAAAATTTCAGTCAGTGCAATATTTTTGACAAGTTTTTATAAAAATAAAATCAAACTCCAGGAATTTAATATTTCTCATGAATATTTTGAGAGCTAGACCGATAAAAGATTTCTTACTAGAGTATTACAGTGTAAACCAGTAGACGAATTTACAACAAAGATGTTAAAGAACTGAAAAGAGATAGTCCCTAGGAAACTACATCTGTGAGAGCAGTCGTGGTAAAAGTATAAAGATTGTTCTGTAAAAGGGAAGGTGGTTCCCTCTCAGTCTTCTCTACATCCTGTGCATTCAGCACAAGAACAAGAGAAAGGTTTTAAATATACACTCAATTCAACATTCTGGATATAGCAGCATGTAAAGTTTTTTAGATATCAGAAAAACTCAGGTAATATAGTTACCAATGAGTTCAGTACAAAGATGCACAGTACCAGACTTCTATATCTTTAAAAAACCAAACTAAAATAAAATAAAATA
>VWZK01016281.1:0-37371 GCA_013396935.1 Baryphthengus martii | reverse complement strand
AATAAAATAAAATAAAATAAAATAAAATAAAATAAAATAAAATAAAATAAAATCGAAACAAAAAAACAAAATCAAAACCCAAATCTTGGGCACTGGATCAATTCACAAGTTCATGCTGCTTAGTGATGTCTTTTTCTCAAAAACAGTTATCCATGTTCACACAGCTTACCATATACATTCGCTTCTTGTGTTTGGTTTTGCTTTTTTTTGTGGGTGGAGGGCATTGTGTGTGTATGTATGTAAAGTTGTTTTTGATTTTGATTGGTTTCATATGAAGCTGTCCAAAATAATCAAATGACATACAGCTGCTCACTCGTTGTTGTTCTTACAGCATGAAATTAAGAACTAGTTAAACAAAATATATTTTAGCATAAAGGTATGAGGACATATTTGAGAATGCAGTTTGCTGAAAGTGTTAGAGGAAAATTTATGGCAGAGAAGTTTCATTAACAGCTCCTTTTGAGAAGAGATATTTGAAAAATCTGTTCCCAGATGTGTCTTTATCTTGAAAAGGTTTAGTTGAAATGGTCTAAAACAAAGTGAAATTAAAAATAATGAGGGTGTTTCATTCTCCTGCAGTTGAGTTTGTTCTCTGTCCTCTTCACATTTAATTTGTTATTAAAATCTTAGAGCAAAGAAGTCCCAAACACAGTCAATGGGCCACTGCTGCATTCTTGGTGTAGTGTTTTCTCTGCCTGGATAAAGAATCCAAACACAGGTAAAACCTATAGTTTTACTATTTACAGTGATTATTTAGGTGCTCTACTACACTGTTTACTACAACCTCTAATCAGGACATTGAGTTCTCTTGTGTAGGTTAATACATATAATAAATACATGAAGGCATCTTGAAGATCTCACCTTCTGGTCATATATAGAAACAAAAGCAACACAGAAACACAGATATATTTGTAGTATTCCAGAGGACAACTGAAATAAAAACTAGTAGAACAGGCAAGCATTTAATCAGAAATAGTGTGACCCAGATGGTATATTATGATAATCATTGTCGTTAATATTTTTCATAACGACACACAATACTGTACACAGTATGATACACAACTGTACTCTTATAAAATATGCTGTAAAAACTGTACTTTTTTTCTTCTCTGAATGATCAAGGGAAACATTTATAAGCTAACATGTCAAAATACATTGAAAAGAATCAAGATATTTAGTGACCATTTTACAAATATAAAAGTATAATTAAATTTCTCACTTTATCTTGTATTGGGTTCGTGTGGTGAGATTTTGATAGTGGAAGAGCTTCAGGCGTGGCTTCTGTAAGAAGACACTGGAAGCTTCTCTTATGTCAAATAGAGTCAATTCCAGTGGACTCCAAGAGGAACCTGCCTCTGGCCAAGGCTGACCCAATCAGCAATGGTGAGAGCACCTCTGGAATAGCACATTTAAGAAGGGGGGAAAAAAGTTGTACAACAGCAACAGAGAGAGGAGTGAGAATATGTGAGAGAAACAACTTTGGCTGGAGCAGAGGTCCCCCTGCAGTCTGTGATGAAGATCATCGCGAGGCAGGTTGTCCCTCTGCAGCCTATGGAGGCCCCCATGACAAAGCAAGTAGATGCCAACAGGAGGCTATTACCCTGTAGGAAGCCCACGTTGGAGCAGGCTTCTGGCAGAACCTGTGAACCCATGGAGAGAGGAGCCCACATTAAAGAATGGCGGTTGCTGTCAGTTCATCACATGTTGTCTCTGCCATTCCTTCTTCTTCAGAGCAAGGACTCCTCACTCATGGGGTCTCAAATTCCTCAGGTTCCATGTGAGGTACCAAAAAGGACTGTGGTGGGTTGACCCTGGCTGAATGCTAGGTGCCTACCAAGTCACTCTTATCACTCCCCTCCTCAGCTGGACAAGGAAGAGAAAATATAATGGAAGGGTTGTGGTTCAAGATAGGACAGAGAGAGATCGCTCACCAATTGTCATCACAGGCAAAACAGACTTATCTTGGGCAAATCAATTTATTACCAATCAAATCAGAGTAGGATTATGAGAAATAAATCCTAAATCTTTAAACACTATCCCCCTCCTTCTTCACTGATCTTGGTGTCTACAAAGTTGTTGATATATATTCTCATGCTCATATTCTCACTCCTTTCTCCAGTGTTGTTGCACTGCAGATTATGTTCCCCCTTCTTAACTAGTAGTAAATCATAGAGACACTACCACCATCACTGATGGGTTTGGCCTTGGCCAGTGGTGGGTCCATCTTGAAGCTGGCTTGCATTGGCTCTGTTGGATATAGGGGAAGTTTCTAGCATCTTCTGGCCACCCCTGTAGATCCTTGCTACCAAAACCTTCCCATGCAAACCAAATACATATGTACCATGAAATACATTTTTTATGAAAGTTCCTTCAGTCATACTACCACAGTTTATATTACAAAGCAAATTGTTCTGTGTGTCAGTCAGCAGATCTAACAGAAAAGCATAGGGCTTTGCGTCTCTCCTTCACACACACAGATATGTCCCATAGACACGGACATATTTAGCAGTGTAGATGTAGTTTAAAAAATAACCAGAACTCTCCAAAAGTTTGTCAGTTCTGTTGGAAGAAAAGGTTTGCTATAGATACTAAAAAAATCAACCAGCAGCAATAAAGATAACTAAATAGAGAGGTTCTGGAGAATCTGTATATGTTTGGTCTCCTTTAATAAGATCCACAAATGCAACTGCACATACAATGAAGCTGGTTCTTAGCAAAAGGTGTTAGGAAATGGTTTCTTAGCCTTGAATTTAAGAAGCACAAAGGTCAAAGTGTCTTGTAGTTCGAAGTTAAAACAAGTACAAGAAAATGAAAAAAAAAAAAAGCAGCACTGTTTTTATGGCTCTCCCATGTGCTAAACTGGAACACAAATTCTATGCATCAGAGATTTAAGATAAAATAATGAAGCTAACTTTCTGTTAAAGTACTCCCTTTTAATCAATACTGGTTTAAGGTTGTTAGCTGTTTCAGACAGCCTGGTTTCTATTTATCAAAGTCAAAGGACTTGGAAGGTTTCCTTTTGAATTGCGAGAGCTAGAAATTAACTTCTCTTCCAGAAAAACTTCCTGGAATAATATTGTTGAAAATAAACCTTTTGCTTCAGTTTTCTGATAAGCCTGAAACATGGAGTCTGAAAAAAAATATCAGATTTCAAAGTCACTGTTTTGTACCTGTGACAGCCATGTAAACATTTTGCAGATTTAACAACCATGCAGAAAGACATTCGTAGAAACTTCTCTAAATATTTGTATCGCTTTGAAATAGATATAATGCTATTGATCGCTCGTTGATTTGTTCTCAAATTATTCTATTGATCTAGAAAATTTTTCATTAGTTGCAGCCTCTAGTAATATCCATAAACTCATAAGTGAAGAGAGAAAACATCATTGGTGATAGATTTTCTCTGCATCTTACTCATTGTGGAGTAAAATTTATTTGGAGCAACATATATATTAAATATATCTAAAGTCATCTACAGATTTTGTCTACAAATGTAAAAAGTACTAATATGGTTATAACCAATGATGAAAAAAACCCAAACAAAACCAACAATAAGTCAGTTTGCAATTTTATGTACAATTTTTGGGGATAATGGAAGTGATTCCAGTATGAGTGCAACAGGCAAAACAGGATTAATCTTTATTGCTTTAATATTAATTTAATTTTGAGACAGAATTTATAACCTATTCATGCTTTTACTGCCAGAGTGTTATAACAGGGTGTTCATTTTTAAAATTGTTGCATAGTACAAATGCTTGTTTTGTCTTGGGTTCATGGTTAATCTGGAAAACTTGGAAGGGTCAATGAAAAGGACTTGAAGTTATTTCTAAATATTTTAAAAGTTAGTAATAATTAAAACAAAAGTATACAATAAATACTAAAAACTGGAATGGGCAAGGAATACTCTATTTTGAAGTATTACAAACTAATTGTCACAGAACTTCTTTGAAACTTGTTTTGCTCAGAAATCACGTTTCAGTGCAAGATTACTTGCTTATGACCAAGCTCTTGAGCTCTGTAAATGATAGCAGATAGCAAAGGTTATGAGGAATAATTCTTGTGTTTTTAAGATAGATACTTCAGTTTAGGACTGGAATCTAGGATGGTTCTTTCTGCAAGTAAGGCCATAGTACACCTATTTCCTTTTGAGAAAAAAATTCTACTGTAAGGCAAAAACGCCACTTTAACTAGCATTCAATTAAAAATACAGCATCTGAAAAAAAGAAATAGGTATCTCTTTAGCTTACACTAATGAAACACTTTCAGCTGCTGCAGTGCAGCACTTTCAAGTGTTCACACATCATTTTTAATTTTCAGTTCCTCTTTCCTGTGCTCACAGAGCTTCAGCTGAATGTGATCAAATGCATAATAGTACAAAGGGTGTGATCTATGACACAACATCTTTTAAAGAGAAAATAATAAAGACTTTAAATATAGTAGTTATGTTTGCATCTGCTCACAAAACACTCCCAAGTTTATTCTCATTTGTAAAACATGTCAAATATGCTGTCTTGCTATAATACAGACACTGGTATCAGTGACTTCCTTACATATTCTATTGAGTAGGTGGGAAAAGCTTGTGTGGGTGCTCATATCAGAATATAAACTAGATGTCCTTACTCTAGAGTTTCAGGTCTGTTTCCTAACACCACTATGACATACTGTGCTTCTGCTTGCTGAAAACACGTAAGTCTTGATAAAGAAATAAAATTGTTGAACTTTGAAAGCTGTGTAGCACATCATTAGGCTTCTGATTTTAGAAGGAAAAATAAATTGACATATATAGGTTTCAACAAACTCTGCATCTACTCATCCTGGACATACATACATTATGGTCAAGATGTTTCTTACACAATTTATGCTGAAGAAATCTGATATGAAATAAAATGCAGACCTTATCTTGGGTTGTAGCTCTCAAATTGCACAGTCTAATGATGGAACCCTAGCTTCATGATTCATAGTCACCACTTATAGGTGTAAAAAATAATTTAACAACATGAATAAAATTACATTGGACCCAATTTTAGATGCCTGAAATTTACAGGTCTAACTTAGCTTTATAATTCCTGAAGACTTTATAGCCAATGCACTCATAGTTCTTAAATAAGAGCTGATTCTGTAGAGATGTTGTCCTGGTTTGAGTTAGAACAGAACAATTCTGTTCAGTGATTTTTAGTTTTCAGCTCAATTCCTTTAACTAGCTGCACTTTCTGAAATTAGCAGCATGTTTTTGCAGGCAGTGCCTGCTTCTACCAGTGATAACACCCAATGTTTAGAGTTGGTACCAGGGACTGGTGTGCAGACCAAGGCCACTGCTAGATCCTGTGTACTACACTGCAGAGTGCAGAAAGTAAAAGCTGCACCTGCAGGGAGGTGCAGACAGATGGGTGCCCTTAAACTGTCCAGTGGGGTATTCTGTCCGATAGACACCATATGCAGCTGCTGGGGGCCCTTGGTCAGTGCTCTCAGCTCAAGGGCTTTTGCTCTGGGTCCCTGCTTGGATTCTTCCTCATTTCTTCAACAGCTGGAATCCACGGAGGTCTCTGTTCTGCCTTCGATCCTGGTTGGAGTGTTCGTGAATCCACTACCAGAATTCAGCTTCTGAACACGGTTCCTGTCTGCTGCTGGGCCCTGTCTGGGACTTCCCCAGTGCCTGTTCCACAACATCAGTGATGACAGTGACATAATTGCCATCAGGGGCATTCGGGTTCGATACTGGTCTTGTACATATTTGTATATATTCCATTTTATTCTTTTATCATTTTCCTTTTCATTAAAGCTGTTCTAGTTTCTTTTTCTAATCGATATATCTCTCTCTCTTATTCCTTTTCTCTTCCCCTTTAGGGAGGGATGGGAGGCTAACAGAGAGCGTCTGTGATAGGTTTTAGGGCTGCCTTGACCCTAAACTACGACAGATGTCTTCTTCTCATTGTCTACAGAGAGATCTAGAGCAACTAGGTCAAATCTACACATTTACATGTCTGAAGCTAGTTTGTGTAGTTTTTCTCAACGAAGTTATGTTTTCTATGAGCAAGTAAACACTCAGACTTGCTCAGAATTTCCTCTCAAATACAATAATTATTTTAATGGAATTACTCGTAATTTAATTTCCTATAGAGAACTTTATTGACTTTTACAGGTTGTGTGAGCAGATGCAAAATACAGGAACCTTTACAAATATTTTGCAAAATACCAAGCTACAGGGAAAAAAAAAAATAAAAAATTAATCGTCTGACATATTTCATTTTTACCAGCAAATATTGTAACAGAAAGACCTTAATGATAGATAACAGTGAACACTGACCAGAAAGGAAATGACAACCTCCTCTTCTGCTCCCTGGAGCAAATAGAAACCATCAGAGGAGTACAACAGTCTAAATATTGGATTTATCATCCTGCAAGGAATAAAAATGAAAGCAGACATTGCTGAATACAAGTAACAGCCATTCTTATTAATGTCTGCCCATTATCAAGAAGATAAACAGTGGAACAAGAGCAGTATTTATTCCTAGATCCTGTCATTTAGAAAATGACATCAACAACTCTAAGCAATTAAAAATAAGTGGTTTACGAACAATTCAAGATAACCTAAGGCAAGAAAACTACCGTTACAGATTATAGCTTTTTAAAAATAGTGTAACTCCATCACGGCACTTTTAGTTTTCATTATAGAGGTTTTAGAGCACATTCAATTTCTAAAACTCCTAAGGAAACAACTTGCTTTGTATTACATATCCCAGAATAGGTATGTCTTGAAGCCCTTGTGGGTAAAAGAACTACATTTCATTATAATTCAATCTGTGCCTCACGTGCTTGCTTTGACCCTCTTAGCGAAATCATGACACTCAGGTCAGAAAAAAAAGCAATATCTTAATCTTCTGCTAGTTATCATCCTTCCATTTATCTCATGTACAGACATCTTTGGGTTTTTGACAGCAGGTTTGAATAAGTTACTACACGTTGTGATGCTATTCATAGTTAGCATGTACATGATATATGCAATAGCTACAAGTATTTAATACAAAAGAGTGTAATAAGTTTTTGACGAGAAGACTCTATCACATAACTCGAGAATTTCTCAGTTTAACTCTTCAAGAAACTACATTTTGGATGATGTGTCTATTTTCATGGTAGTACAAAATACTTGGTACTTCCAGAGTTAGTGTACTAGTGTCGATCTTTATCAAAGTATAGGAATAAACACACAAACATTTATCCAAAGAATACTTGTTCTGACCATCTGTCTGTGTTGTGTCATCTCTTGATGCACAATTGTGCTTCTCAGTAACCTTAGAAGTAATAAAATCAAATTTTAGCATGTTACTTACCATCTTTGCTACTAACTGGTTTTTACCAAAGTATCTGCATCAGAAAAGCTGATCTAAGACATTTAGTATGATGCCAATGAACAGCAAGAGAAAGACATTCAAAAGCCTTAAAAAAAATCTGCATGAAATCTTAGAGTTGCTAATTCTTCTCCATTGGCTATGGAAGAGAATATAACAAATTAATTCCATTAGATTTTTGCTTGAAATTTTGTGGTTAGATATATACCCTAAAATATGTGTGTTTATTCAGCTTCTTATATCTTCTACTTTATCAATATTCTGATAAATTTCTGACATATTTACAAAATTTATTTGTTTTAGACACCGTTTTTGGACCTGAATAGGAAAAAATATAAATTGTTTTTTTGAACATTCTATCTACCTTTATTCTATAAAACATTATCTTTTTGTTAAGGTGAAAATAGAAAACCTGCATTGTCATGACCTATAGTGTAATGCAATCATCTGGGTCTCATGAAGTTATGAGGAAGCAAATCCATGTAGCTAAACTATCAGCATCTAAATGATGGTCTGGTTTATGAAAAGAGCAAGTGGGAACAAATTTTGCTTAGTTCCTGAATTTTGAGTGAGGTTCCTTAATATAAAAAGTGATCACATTTTAGGAAAGACAATGGAATGATAATGCCAAATATTCTGCTTTGGTTGAAGCTATACTTTGCCTCCTATTGAGAAATAAAAGTGTCTTCAGCTGTACCATGCACAGACACAGGCACATGAATTATTTAGAGAGTAAACAAATTGATTAGTTTGTTTGTAAGTAGTAACACATTCAGACTTATACAGCTAAGCATATATTCAACTTAATATGTTAGTGGAAATCATGTCTACTTTGGAGGTGAAAAAAACTAAGAGATCTGACATAATAGTCAAATTAATTCATAAGGCTGAAAAAGTTAATATGTCAATCAGTGTATCCTCAGTTCTTCTAGGACACTTCTTCCTCTTTATCAAGAAAATATGAACAAAATAGTGTCTAATTCTAGTTTGCAATAAATGAAAAAAAAATGGATTATTAATGTACCTTGTTTCAATTTCAACTAAATTTTAGTACACCAAGTATTATTTGAATACATGCAACTTATTCTATTCAGTAACCAATACTGTAAAACGAAAATCTGGGAGGAGGGTAAAGTGCTGGGCAAGAAAGGCTTTTGGGGAGTTAATTTCTTTAACCTACTCAACAAGATTGTTTAATGAATCTGAATCACAGTCCTTTGGACTGTGGACTATGGTCCAAAGGACAATGACGAGGATGCCCAGACCTTATATACACATAGGTACCTCATGGTAAGCAAAGAAGTCTGTTGACCATACACTGGGGAAAAATTTATTTGGACTACAATTTGGTTGTATTTTATGTTTATATTTCTCTATACAGAAAGAATAAAGAAGAAATAATATTAATCTGTCATAAGTAATCAAGTATACAGATGTCAATAAAGTAATAACAGAAAAAAAAATACTAAAAGATTGATATCCTCAAAGTGAAGAGTGTCATTCAAAGGACTGACAAATTGACAGAGAATATCTCTTTGATGCCTTTGCTGTTATAATATTATGGAAAAAAAAAATCATAAACATGTAATTTAGACAAAAGATCTTTATAATCTCTGTATGACACAACCGTAGTTTTATATGTATAGCAGTAACAAACAATTATTTTGTGAAGAATGAGATATTTATGATTCCAACATAATACTGTAATGCAGAGAAGTACAGGCCTGGTATGACAGCAGAGGCCTTGAAAAGTGAGGATGCAGAAAGTAGCATAAAGGGAAATGGGGGGATACCCTCATACGTGTGTGCAAGGATAAGGCATGGGGTTGGCACATGGTTGGCACTGGAGACCTCAACGCTATGAACAACTCATCCATGGTCAGTTACAGAAATACAAATCTGGAGCTGGACAAACCTGGTTTTGGGGATAACAGAACAAAGATCAACTGTGAAAGGCACTGTGTACAGTAGATGAGCTAGAGATAGAGATGCAGACCAATGAAGAAAGATAAAGGTGTAAAATGTGTTAGAAAACATTTTAAATGTCCCCATTTGGACCCCGGAGTGAGGAAGAAGAAACCATTATCACAACCATCATATTTCTCTTGGCAAAAGACTCCAGGTACTGATGACTCTTCCCAACACCCTGCTACCACCAAGCTTATAATCACTAGCCTTATGGCCCTGCAAAACATTGGAAGCGAGACCGTAAGTTTGGGAAAGAAAGGTAGAAAATAATTTGCATATATAAGAATTTTAACTGCATTGTTATTCTATCTTTTTCTGTTACAATTAGATCTGGACTAACTATTATGAGATTCGTAAGATTTCACTTATATTAACAATACGTTTTTGGATTTAGGTACATATAAGTCGTGGTTCTTCTTTGCACATAAGTAAGATTTTGAGTGTAGCAGTTTAGATTATGATTATTATTTTCCAGAAATTAATGGAACAGAACAGTTGACATAATAGGGTACTACCTAGTAGACCAATATGCTTTTTAAGATAGGCATTTCAAATATAAATGGGGAAAATGGTTTCATCATTTTCTGAATGTTCATGAAACCAATTACCAATAAGTAGCCTGAGGCTTGCTGTGATGAATACTTTTTCTTGCTGTGGCATCTGACATTGCATCAAGTGTCATGTCTCAAGGTTAAAACTGTAAAATGTTTTAGGAATAACATACAGTAAATTGTTACTGGTCACTATCTTTATAATATTAATCACTTTCTGTGCCTTGGTGAAATGAAAATGCTGCTCAACTTATCTGACACTGGTGTTTGAAGGACTCTGCAATATCAAAAGAATGATCTCTGTATAAACCATTACTCACAGAAGATTCCATCAAAGAGTCAACATCTTTACCACACAAGGCATATGTGGAGACCCGACATTGTTTCTGTCCAATTCAGTGGATTTGGTTGGATTCTTAACTGATTCCTTTAAACACACCCTCAAAACAGAGTTCCCTGTGCTACCTTCCTGCTCTTATCTAATATTAAAGCAGCGCTAGGAACATAACCACATGTGAGCAGAAAACAACGGATACCATGGTGATGTTTATGATATGAAAGCTAATTGGTACATATGTTCTGCTGCTGAAGGGTTGGCTTATTGTTGTTAAAAATAAACAGCTAGATTTTACCTGATTAATTACTACTTTATTGAAATGTAGACATGTTGGTATGTTTTACTTAAAAAAAAACCAACAACATTCCCCCCACACCTATCAACAATTCAACATTCAGTTGAAATGTCTCTTATTTTAGCTGTGAGTGTGTTAAAAGACTGTGTTACTGTCATGGCCAGGTGTGCCAGGGTACTTTGTAGCTCTGAGTATGAATGTCTCCAGAAAGGAGCATGATTTATTTTATCTTACATTCATGTTAGAACAGAGGTTAACTATATTTCCTTTGGTTAAGACAGGGCTACAATTCTGGAAAAAAGATAAATACTTTTAAAAAGTAAAAGGACATTACATTGTGAAGAAAGGAAGTGGAGCACATTATATTAAAGAGCTCCCATGTGACGCCACTTGTACTGGTTTTCAGTACAGAGAGCTTCTACAATCTGCCATATCCTTCTTCAGATATGTAATATCCCTGCTACAAGAAAAAAATGTTATCATATCTTAATAGGGGCTTAAGAGTCATAGTAGAGAAGTCAGATTAATATTTTACTGGCATCTTTGAATAGTAATTATCTATATGCATGTTTGATTATCCTGAAGGAATAAGTTTTTTTAATTTTGTCATTTTTACTAGATTGTCTGCCATACTATCTTTTCTGACACAGTTTATCTGGAGCTGACATGGTAATAAGTGGAAACTGGAGTGAAAAATACTGAGATGTCATTCTCAGAAATTAAAGGTATAAATTAAACATAAATGCTTATGTTTATCTGTGTTCAACAGTAGCTTAATCATGGATTATTGTCATTTATGCCATTTCAAGACATATAGTTGTGTTTTAAGTATTTCTGGGTATGTTTTATACTGGAAGCTTATTAAGACATAAACTATTATTTATTCGATACATACAGTAAAAACTAAACACTCATCAAAGAATTGTTATTTTTGCAGTTGTGTGGGCTATGTTCCTTAGAATAATTACAGTAATGCCCTCCATAAGAGGTACTGTTTATCTGTACTCTGAAGGCAAAAGTTCTGATTTTTTAGAGATATTTCTCTACTGAAAATCAGAAAGATATTCAATGCCAAAGTAAGACATAGTGCTTCTCCTCATAAGAAAGAGACCATGTTAAGATAGTAATCTGGTTATTCTATGGAGAACATAACAGTCTTGCAAAATTTTCTTCATTTATATTTTGTGTATTTCATTTCTCACTCATCTTACATAGTGTACCAGATTTTACATAGCGTACCAGGACTTTCAAAGAACATATTTGGAAAAAGTGAGGCAGACTAAGTGGTTACCATCTTCAAAAGGAGTATTTCAAACACAAGAGGAGAATGAAGAAACCCTTGAAAATGGAGGAACATCTGGAATGGATGAAGGAAACAAAAGGGTGATAAAGAAACAGGAAGGAATTGAGAGGGAAGAGAGAAACAAAAGCAGATGGCAAATAACTACAGTCAAACCCATCAATCTGTGTTGAATATAAACTTAGACTGAATGTAGTGATTAATCAGTGATACAAGTTCTTCACTTTTATGTGCCTATAAACTGAAACTATTCCTCAGTTGTGCACATACCAAGCCTCTTTTCTTCTCTTTCCCAATTTCTTCTTTCCTAGGTCTTTATTTTGGCAAAAAGGCTGTGTAGAGTACAAGACATGCAGGTATTGCAGCACACCCTGCCCAGGTTTCTGATCTATGTAAGCAAAAAAAAACAAAACAGAGCATCTATAGTCCTTCAACTCTCCCCTGTAGCTGATGTGGCCTTAGTTTGATACTTCCATTAGGGCCTTAGAGAAAAAATGTTATCTATTTGTACCATTAATGTAATCAGGGGCAAAAAGGATGAAATTTAAAAGTTAAATTGACTGCTCAGGTATGATAATCAGTTCAATTATAATTTTTTTGTGTCAATATTAGGATAAAAAAATCTTCTGAGCTCATTTTGATTACATAAAATCATGTATATATTTACATATATATTTACATATATATTTAAGAAAATTTTAAATATTCATTCAATGTAAAACAGATTTGAAATCATGGTATTTTCTTCTACAGAGTCCTCCACTCTGCTATGGAAATTTATATGGCAATGATATCAGCCCTGACCAGGCTGTAACAGTATCTTTAATCCTGCTCTACAAGAGCTTCCCCTTGTCAGGACTTTGCTTACCTGTGTTCAGGGTTAGCTCTGATATGGTGCAGCTGAACCACACTTCTTGGAGAAGAGCTGTGAGAAGCCACACCTAGTACTTTCCTCCATCATCTCTTTCAGCCCTTGCCCTGGCTCTTGTCTGGGCTGTCCGGTGCTGGTAAATATGCTCTGCCGGCCTTACACCTTGCTAAGCCTGACCTGATTCATTACCATGTCCAGTGATGGTGAGACTCTTGCCAGCCCCCATTACCAACAGCCCTGCTCTGCTCTTCTTGCTTAGGTGCTGCAGGTCGGTCCATGAGGGCGCTGCCCTGCCCAACTTGCTATCACTATTGGCTCATTTTTCCTTGCCTAATACGTCAGTGAGGGGCTTATATTAGGTGACTAAAGTGACTGTAAACAGTATCCTTATGTGCAGGATAAGAGCCTTCAACATTCTCTAAACTTCGTATTACTTACTAATAAGGTCATACTTTAAAGAAATTATGAAAATAATTGGAGACTTATTAGAATGCATGTAATTCACACTGTAGAGCTTATAATAAACCACTACAATCTATAGATGTGTTTTTATTATGATATTTATCATTGGGCTACAGCCCCAAAGCTTATGGAAAATGAGGCAAAAAAAATGTTAATGAAATCTATCTGAAAAAACAAGTGATCAAATGCTATCATTAATGTTGCCTCAGAAATTATATTGAAAAGCGTTTCAACAAAGGTCATGAGATAATGTGGGCAGACTGTAACCTTTTATAGCCTGAATAGGGTTATGGAATGCAATTTGAAACATAGAATGTAATTGATCATATTTAAATGTATACATTTAGGCCAGTATTCAGTTCCAGATTATGATATCTAGATTCGGTGTCTACAGGTATATATAAAATTTCATTGTAGTTAATGGAGATCTAGAACTAAACTGGGTTGTCCAAAAATAGCATTGAGTGCTATTGAGGTGCCCAAGGACATATCTATGTGGAATTGAGAAAGCTGACACAAAATCTATGGGAGAACTAAATCTTTCCAGTGTAGTAACTGGAAATCAAGTGAGATATTCTACAGATTCTAAATGGCATCAATGAGCTAAATCTTAGATCTGTACTGACTCTAATAATATTTTAGACATTCAGTTCACATGTCGAAGTATCGCTGTAGATACCCAAATGAAGATGAATTAATCTCATTTGTTTAATCTCAGTGCTGGAGAGTTAAGCATCTCATCTGAAGTAGTTATGTAGACTTCTTGGATTCACTTAGTTTCCCACAAATAGGTGTCCAGTGATAACTGAGATGCTTTAGGGTATCCCATCTACCATCTAGTTATTCCTTCAGAAGTATGTGATTCCCATAAACCTTGTTGCCTATTTGTCAGTTCTGTGAAGAAGTCCAAAATACTGTGAGGCATCACAAATGCCACTAGATCTTTACATCTGGGATTTGAAAACCCTGTGCAAATACTGGATACAGGAATCTCCAGAAAGCAATTTTTCATGCCTGCCTGGAGCATCTACCTTAAAGCAGTTAATTATTTTTCAGAAATTACTGTTTCTGATATCCCTAGAAGTTTATATGACTAACAGATTGTGAGAACTGAACTTGGATGAGTCATAGTCATTATCTGAGTCATTACCTGAAAAGTGCAAGAATCTCTCCTGGAATGTGAAACTGTTTACCATACTTCTTTCTTTAAGAGGAGAATTTTGTAAACTTTTCTCCTGTCTTAATTAGTAAGTTCAAGTTACAGAATCAATTTTGTAGACTTAAAATAATGAGAAGCAAGGAAAAGTTCTGCGATTTCCCTGTTCAGTCATTTGTGAATCAAAAGTCTGCAGGAACAGACTTTAAAAAGAATTATGCCAAATACTGTTAAAATCAAGACATCTGACTTGATTCATAGAAAGAATTTAATTATTTACCACTTGAAGTTGATGTTCCTGAAGTTTTTTTTGAGGATTTTTTTTTCTACTTTCCTATTTCTTTGCACTTTCCTATACCACTAAATCTCCTCTGGTTTTTTTTTTTCATGTCTTTCTCAGTCTCCATTCATCTTTTTTCCTGTCAATCTTCATTTTACATTTCCTCCCCCGTTTTATTAATCATCCTCCTCTAAACTTCTTTTTAAATTATTTTTTTTTTTATTATATATATATATAGCTGAGGTACCCCATGTATGGAAATGTTGCCAATGAAGATGCAGTCCTGCTAGGGTTTTTCTGCACTTTCTGCTTTTGCGAAGAATGGATCTACATGCACAGCAGGAAAAGCAGAAGGTACTTAGAACATGACAGAGGGGGGTAGAGGAGGAACTGATGAGGTTTTAGCTTCTTAATCTTAATGGACATCTCCCAAGTTCCCGTTCCTACTCTACTGTCTCTTTCCCCTTCCCCCAGTAGCCAACACTACTAAAGGAGTAAGTGTGCAGTGCGTATGCCCACAACTCTCACATTTGCAATAGAAAACTAAAACACTGTAATAGCATGTGCAATCCTCTCACACAGTAAGGTAGAAATATTAGGAAAAAGGTACCTAAGCAGAAAAAAAGGCTGAAAGGCAACTTGTTGCACTGGCCCATGGAAAATCACAAAGCATTAAGAAAGACCTTGGAAGGAAGTAAGTTATCTACATCATTAAGGGGTTGTATCAGAACTAGAGACATCCAGATTCTTTGCATGGTCTACCCACTGACACAGAGCTGCAGCAGTCCTGAAACCAACAAACCATAGATGCTCTATGTCTGTGTGTCTTTCCTTATCTTTTACAATCAAATATTGGTTTGTTGATGATGTGCTGTAATAATTTTTGTTCTCTACTTCTTTCAGCAAGGAAAAAGGTCAAAAGCAGGAGAACAAAGGGATGATCTGGACAGCACTGCATGAAGTTCTGGTACCTGCTAGGATTCCCACAGGTACTCAATGCATCTGTGGCAGACCAGAAGGAGAACTGTGCTTTTCTAGAAAGGCACCTAGAAGTAGTAAGTGCTCACGGTATCACTGCAAGATAAAGAAAAATGAAGCCTTTGTAGCAAAGGAATGGACCTGAAGATTCATTTTCTGATTCTGGGAAGCAGACACATAACCGCACTCTGCCCATTTCTTCCCCCCAGCCTAAAAAAGTATTATACAGCCATGATGAAAACTGTGACTCAGAAAATGAAACTTGAGCTGTTTTATAAAAGAATCAAGTTCTGGTAAATATATTCAATTTTGTCTATAAAGCTAAGTTTATTTTTTCATTCTATGTGTACCAGTTTTAGAGTTACACTTGCACAGCACTAACTGATGTGTTTAATTAAAACCAAGTCTGAAAATGTATGTGTATTGTGGGAAATTGTATTTTAGACCTTTTAGATGCTCTTAAATAACTTACTGAATTTAAAAAAAAAATAAAAAAATAATAATCCTGTTTTCTTCATTTCTGAAATAGTTAGACATTTCCAGTCTTTTATCTTCACAAGAGAGGCAGCTGTCCATTGAAAGTATGGGTGATAATTTTAGGGTTGATCAATAACAAGGCTTTCCCTGTAGACAATGATAAAAGAAGGAACAGACAGCACTGATATTTCTCAGAAAAAGCAGAATGTGAGTCTTACATTTGCACTTTCTAACAAACTTAATCAGTGCTGTATCATATTAGTTCATCTCTCCATTAATGTGCTATGAGAGTCACTAATATAATTATCTTATTAAAGCATTAGATAAAATTAAGACTCATTTAAAATTATGAGATTTAGTTGCTCTGATAGAAAAATGTGAAGATGAGCAAAAGATCTCATAAAATCATACATGCAGATACTTCAAATTTGTATGTGGGGTTTTTTATCTATATTCGGCATGGAACTGAGGGTGATTGGACTCGATCTCCAGAGACCCCTTCCAACCCCTACCATTCTATGATTCTATGATTCTATGAATCCATACTCTCTATCCACAAGAATTTAAAAGAAAAATAAGTTAACACACAGAATTTCATTGTCCACACCAGAATATATTTCTACTGATTTCTTGGGCCTTCATATCTGTTTCAGTGTAACCTGCTTAGTTTTTTAATTCTCTTACAAAATATTCGTGATTTTTACTTTGCCATTAGCTTCCCAATAGCGAAATCTGGATCATAAGAAGATCATGGGAAAGCCTGACTGCTGTATGTCCATATGTGAAAGGCCACTTATCACCAACAAATCTAACATATCAAACTTAAAGTACCCAAGTCATAACTCTACACTGTTTGAAGTATTGTGCATGAGTAAGTCAGCAGATCAAACAGCGCAGCACCTGAACACCAAGATAGACAGGTCTGGTATCAAATCAAATGTGAAGCAAAAGTTCTCAGACTTGTCTGTAAAATTCTGCCTGGTTGGAATTTACCCTTGAAATCAAGCTCTGAATTCTCTGAAAACTGGTGTTCCACAAGTTTGAGTGCTAATGCCTTCACAAAGTCTATAAATTAAATGAAGACCTGTTTATGTACAACAGCTACAAGATTTTCCAGGGATTATTATCATTTACATGCCTACATTCGTTGTTCTCAAGTCTTCATTGCAATCTTACAAGTAACTGAAACAGGAACTTCACTGGCTTGCCCAGGACCACTCAGAGAGTTACTGTAAACGTTTAAGAAAGAGTACAGAAATTCTTAAGTATAGTTCTTGTATGGTTAATATAAAATTTTATTTGCTACAACAAAAAGTATTTCTATACTGAGGAAATGCTCAAAATTAAAAGAAGCTAGCCAATGGGCTCAGGTAGAGTACACTAAAGTTAGGAAAACTTCTGTTTGAGTTATATGGCTATTTTTTTCTTTAATAGACTTTAATAAGTCACAGTAAAATAAGTAACTCTGTGTGATCAAAATAAAAACAGTAACAGTGATGGAAAATCACAAACATGGAAATGTGGCTATTATGTCATGAAATGTATTTAGCAGACTTGAACTTTGCAAGGTTTTATGGTTGGGATTTTTTTGTTCTTTTCTTGGTCTTGTGTTGGTTTTATTTATGAAATGTAAAAAGACAAAAGGAAAAATATATGAAATCATTATTTTCTCCCAACTACCTTTACTCTTAAAGCCACTGTAAATCATAGTAGCCAGGAAAAAAAACAGTATATATACATAGCAATGCTAGGAAGAAGCATCAGGAAATATGAAAACCAAATGAAAAATGAGAAAATAAATACTAGAAAAAACCTCCATTGTTACATACTGTCTTCAAGAGGGATAGTAACAGGTATCAAGAGAGATTCTTACGGCAAATATTGTGTTTTGTGATTTATAATACTTGTCTATAATTTTCAAACATTTGTACATTTCAAAACTGATTAAAGAAAACATCTTCATTTTCTCATAGGAAACTGAGGAACAAAAGCATAGATTATCTTCAGAAATTTAGCTATTTTCAAAGTAACTGAAAGTAGAAATAGTGAATAAAAATGAAAATTGACAATTTTCTATAAGCCTGAGGACTCTGGACCTACTTCAAACACAATTTAAAATAGAATGGAATAGAATAGAAAATTAGATTAGAATAGAATAGAATAGAATAGAATAGAATAGAATAGAATAGAATAGAATAATATTTCAGTTGTAAGGGACCTACAATGATCATTTAGTCAACTGTCTGACCAATTCAGGGCTGACCAAAAGTTAAGGCATGATATTAAGGGCGTTATCCAAATACATCTTCAGCACTCACAGGTTTGGGCCATCAGCCGCCTCTCTAGGAAGCCTGTTCCAGTGTTTGACCACTCTCTTGGTAAAAAAAAATGCTTCCAAGCACTAAGTTCTTCTATGACTTCTGTAAGGCCTTTGACATGGTCCCCCACAGCATCCTTCTCACTAAATTGGAGAGATACGGATTTGATGCATGGACTGTTTGGTGGATGAGAAACTGGTTGGATGGTCACATCCAGAGTGTGGTGAGCTTCATGAGGTTCAGCAAGGTCAAGTTTAAGGTCCTGCACCTGGCTGAGGGCAACACCTAGTATCAGTACAGGCTGGGGGATGAAGAGATTGAGAGCAGTCCTGCAGAAAAGGACATGGGGACTACTACTAGGCAGGCAATCTTGTCACAGAACAGTGTCAAATGAGTTAAAAAGGACTTTCCTTTTGTGAACTCTTACTGACTGTGCCTCATGATTGCATTATTCTTTAAATGTCTTTCAATAATACCCAGTGTAATCTTCACTGTAATTTTTCCTGGAACTAAGGTTAGACCAACGGATCTGTAGTACCTGAGGTCTTCCCTTATGTCCTTTTTGTAAATTGGAATAACAATGGAGAGCTTCCAGTCATCAGGGTCGTCCTCAGACTTCCAAGACTTTCAGTATGTGTTTGAGTAGGCTTCTACCATAACATCCACTAGCTCCTTTAGTACTCAGGAATGGATTACATCAGTACCCATGGATTTATGAATATTCAGCTGATACAGCTGATCCCTTACAATTTCAGTGTCCACAAGTGGAAAGTCACTATTCCCACACTCATGGTCCTCTGACTCAAGTGGCTGGGTAGCCCAAGTGGCTGGGTAACCCTATGAGTATTATGATTACAGACTGAGGCAAGAAAAACATTGAATACCTCCACTTTTTCTTGATCCCTATTAGTCAGATGACCATCTTCAATAAGTATCTGTCTAACGTTTTCTTTAGACCTGCTCTTGCTACTAACATAAATAGCCCTTTTTTTTTTTATAAAACACAATACTGGCCAGTTTCAACTCTAATGTAGCTTTGGTCATCCATGTTTTCTCCCTGCATATGTGAACCACAGCTCTGTAATCTGCCTGCAAAGTCTGACCTAATTTCTGAATTTCCATTTGACTCAAATTTTTTAGCACCTCTTCCCAGGTCCCTGAAACCTTTTTTAATTAACCTCTGAATTTTTCTTGTGACATCTTTAGCACCCGCATGAAAGAGCAGGAACGGATAATAGTTCGAAGGTTGTATTAGGCTCTTCAGTCTTGTGGATATCATGGAATTGTAGAATCATAGAATTGTTCTGGTTGGAAAACACCTTTAAGATCATCCACTCCAACTGCTAACCTAGCACTGCCAGGTCACTATTAAACCATGTCCCTAAGCGCCACATCTACACATCTTTTAAATACCTCCAGGGATGGTGACTCCGTCACTTTTCTGGGCAGCCTGTTCCAGTACTTTACAACTCTTCCTGTGAAGAAATTTTTCCTAATATGCAATCTAAACCTTCCCCAGCACAACTTGAGATCATTTCCTCTTGTCCTCTTGCTTGTTACTTGTGACAACAGACCAACCCCTATCTTGCTACAACCTCATCTATCTCATTATGAGCTTCATCTATTGCATCCAGGATCTCATACCTATTCTGTAAGGGTATCTTACAGGGTAACTTAGAGGGTAAGGAGGAGCTTCTTTTACTATTTTATGCTGTAACATTTTTCCATACCTCCTTATGTCTTGTGATAGTACCCTCCTCCTGGCACAAACCAGATCCAGGATCTGCCTCTATAGTGGCCACGTTGAGCTGGTTTCTGTGCATCATAAAGAGCAGGCTATGGCTCCATCGATCAATCTCCCTCTCAGACCCTCAAATACTCTTCAGTCTGCCCACCTTCTCCTGCAGCTTGGACACCACGCAGAGCACTTAATTAATCTGGTCAAACTTCCCACAGTCTTGATTGCAATCACTTTCCACCTCTAGGAATATCCCTTGACACATTCAGCATCTGGAAAACTAGGTGGTTGCATGCTTGAACATGCATGAGCTCTGTCTGTGCTTCTGCACTGGTTATACCAGATGCTGGAAGCTCAGGAGAAGCAGAGGACACTGCTTCTTGCCAGGTGCTCGCCACACTGCCACATGGCTTCCTGCTGGGAATGTATGTGCTCATCCATTGCAATTTCTGAAGACCTTTCCTGCAGACATGTGTAGAATAAGTTTATATCCCATTAACACTACAGCACTTCAATAAGAACTAGAACAGTGTCCCTGACTATATTTACATCAAATCAACAAAAACTGAGAATTTCTGGCACTTCTGATACATGGAACTATCAAAAACTCCACCTGAAGAAACTCCAGCACTTAGATGTGCCATATGGTATAGAAGTACTTTGCAAAAAGTAACATATTGCCTATTAAGCTCACCAGACAAACCTCCACTGCTTCCATATATACATCATTCTCGCACTGTGCCAAGCAAATGGAAAAGCAAAAAATATATATATTGCTAAAGGAAATATAAAGTTCTTACTTTATGATGTTACCTTCTGTTGGCTTCAGTACTGTGCAGTAACAGGTTCTACAGACACAGAAGAAGTTTTAATCTTCTCAAATTTCTGCTGATGGCAGCCCTCTCCTCACACCATTGCAAATATATACCTGTTTACAAGGACTGGAAGTCAGGTGTGAAGTCCCTGGTGACTGGAAGAAAGGAAAGATTGCACCCATTTTTAAAAAGGGTAGAAAGAAAGACCCTGAGTACTACCAATCTGTTAGCCTCATCTCCTTGCCTGGGAAGATGATGAAACTGCTTCTCCTAGAAGCTCTAATAAGGCACATGGAGGACAGGGAAGTGACAAGGGAAGTGGACAAGGGAAGGTCTACAATTGTCATCCACTTGGACTTTGGTAAGGCCTTTAACATGATCTCCTACAACATCCTTCTCTCTAAATGGGAGAGATATGGATTTGATGGATTAATTGTTTGGTAGGTGAGGAATTGGTTGGATGATTGCATCCAGAGGGTAGTAGTTGACAGCTAGATGTCCAGATGGAAATCAGGGACAAGCGGTGTCCCTCAGAGGTCTGTATCAGCACCAATATTCTTTAATATCTTCATCAATGACACAGACAGTGGGATTGAGTACACTCTTAGCAAGTTTGCAGGTGACATCAAGCTGAGGGGTGCAGTTGACACGCTGGAAGGAAGGGATGTCATTCAGAGGGACTTTCACAGCCTTGAGGAGTGGGCCCATATGAATCTCATGAGGTTCAACAAGGCCAAGTGCAAGGTTCTAAACATGAGTTGGGATAACCCCAGATGTCACTACAGGCTGGGAGATAAAAGGATAAAGAACAACCCTGCAGCGAAGGATGTGAGGGTACTGGTAGATGCGAAGCTGGCCATGAGCTGGACGTGTGTGCTTGCAGCCCAGAAAGCCAACTATATTCTGGGCTGCATCAAAAGAAGCGTGGCCATCAGGTCAAGGGAGGTGATTCTGCCACTCTTTTCCACTTGGTGATACCTCACCTGAAGTACTGTGTTGAGCTTTGGAGTTCTCAGCACAAGAAGGACATGAACATGTTGTAGTGGGTCCAGAGGAAGACCATGAAGATGACCAGAGAGCTGAAACACCTCTCCTACAAGGATAGGCTTGTAGCTTTCCCCAGGGAAATGCTATTGTGGCCTTCAAATACTTAAAGGGGGTCAATAATGAATGTGGAAACAGTCTTTTAGCAGGGCCTGTAGTGACAGGACAAGGGGTGATGGTTTTAAACTGAAGGAGGTGGATTTAGACTAGATATAAGAAAGAAATTTTTTTTACAGTAAGGGTGGTGAAACACTGGAAGAGGTTGCCCAAAGAGGTGGTAATGTCCCATCCGTGGAAACATTCAAGGTCATGTTGGACAGGGCTCTGAGCAATGCAATCTAACTGAAGATATCCCTGCTCGTTGCAGGGAGATTGGACTAGATGCCCTTTAGAGATCCCTTACAATCCAAACCATTCTGTGATTCTATAATTCAATGACTGTATAGAAGGAATGATAGGCAGGTAGAGATAATTCAGGTCATTTTCCTGTGTGCCAAATGTACCACTACTGTATGCTACATAGCAATGGGCCTTAGAAATGGCCCTACCAGGCCAGCACAGACAGCTTGTGTGGGGGTTTTGTTGCTATTGTTTTTCTTTTGTTTCTTTGGGGTTTTGTTTGTTTGTTTTTTTCCCTAGAGGTTCAAATCACACATTACAATTGCAATTCCATAGCTTTTTAGTTGATGGGAGTCTTCCCCACATTGCGGGCTACTGTACAGGCACAGTTTGTTTTGTTCCCAAAGTGTATTTCCCCTTGTGGGAAAATAATGGAGAAGGATTGTAAACACACTCAAGTGTGGGAAAGATCAAAGAACAGTGGTAAACTATACCTGTGTGAATCCTTGATATACAGGTGAAAACAGCAAGTTCAGTGATCCTCCAGCAAGGATCAAGCTCCACAGTGCCTGTGTTCCCACATTTGTGCTTCTACCCCAGTTCTGCTTCAGGGATCCCCCAGTTCACATGGTAACAAAAACAAATTTACTCTTTGCATTTGATTCGTGGTTCTCTGGTTGTTCCTATGTCCACATACCTCTTCATGCATAGTGCCAGACTTCTTGCAGGTATGTTCATGACTGCCATCTCTGCTTACTGTAAGAAGAAAATAATTCAGAAAGTTTTTACCAAAGTGATACTTGGTGATGGAGATGGGCCCAAATAACCCTGGCATAAGAGCTGACTCAATCCACTGTAACCACGGCATTTAGTACTTCAAGCTATGTAAACTATGTTCTGCCATAGAATTAAAATTCTAGAAAAAAATATAGAAAAGAGTGTAGTAAGTTTAAAAAACCTAAAACCAACCAATAAAACACTTTTATTATTATAATACGAATAACACACTCTTGCTAAAATTTGATTGTACAAAAGAGAATGTATAACTTTGTACTAGAAGGCTTAAGTCACCAAGGCCTACCTTCTTCTTAGTGAACATACAATGATTGTTAAATGATATAAAACCAGAATTATAGCATTAGAAGAGGTGGAAATGTCTCTGCAAGTTGCAGGACACAGAAAAGCAGCACAGGCAAATGAGGTGGTATCATGAGGGACTTCTCTTAGTTGTTTTTTGACATGAGAATGTGTCATTTCTGCCAGCATTGGTTAAATAATATTTGATTCTAGTCTCATATGATTCAGTATGATGGTTTTTGTAAGACTAAAATGTAACTCATTTTGATATATTCTGTGTTTCCTGAAATATGCATTAGAAGCAGTAAGTGATGATGCAGAACTACCCCTGGGGAAGTTGCCTTTAAAATATTTAGCATTACCTACCAAGAATACCTCTGCTCTACCTTAGGGCCGCCAGTTCTTCCTATAAAATACTACCTAAAAATGCAATTTATAATTCATTTACAGTATTTTTTTTAAAATATTAATTCCAAATTTCCCATTGTTTATACAAAGTGCTAAGTAGCTAAAAACATATTTTTCTATTAATTTATTTATTATATCTGTTTGTAACACCAGTACTATCCTTTATATTTCCTGACTCAATAATTTTTCTAAGTTGTTTAGATCAGATGAGAGAGTAAGTGGTACTCAGGAATCAACAGTGGCTATTGTAATTATTTCAGGCCCTATTTCACTCTGATGAGCTGGTTTTGCCAAAGAACTTCCCTTTTCCTTTTCCATTTCATATATTTTTTAAGAAATGCTAAAGGTACAAAGTTCTAGTTTTCTCTTTTTTTATTTAGGTCATCTATGCTTTACATACTTCAATGCTCATGCTTCTTTTAGCTGTGTTATCAAAATACAAAATTTCCTTTTTTTTTTTTTTTACTTTCTTTTTTCTTTTTTAAGTTACTAAAGGAAAAGATTCTACCAAAGTTGTTCCAGACCACATAGCTATTTTGGAAAGAAAATGTTCTATCCAAAAGACTAAAAAAGAGGAGACAAGTCAAATTTCCCTATAAAAGTACTGCTGTGGAAATGAAGAGCTCTTTTTTGTTTTTTTTAATTTTCTATCTCCTGATCTATTTTTAATGATGTCCATAATGAGGCCTTCTGCACCTATTTCAGTGTGTTCCCAGTAACTCTCAATCCCACGGTATTTATTATGATGTATATATTTTATATATGAACAATACTGTTATTTTGATCATTTATTTATGTTAAGCAGTGGCCATTATAGCAAAGTGTAGCATCTGTGGTTTCATTTCTGGTGCAGAGGCAAAGTGATTACGGAATTATGAGCCAACCATGCTCAGGGGTATTACAAAACATGAAATACAACGAAGTTCAGTAAGTTCTTCTAATTTTACAGGGATGTGATTATCTCACAGGAGCTACATCTTGTAGCTACCAGATGTTTCACAATAACAGTAACTCTGGAGTTGCTTCATTGTTATAACAAGAAGATTTTACTGCGGAGAGAAAGGTTGAAATTTTCTCTGCTGGATGAAGATGAAATTGGCAATTTGAAACAGCGGTTTCAACTGAGCTATGTGGTTTACATTGATTAATCTATTGCATTAGGATATTAACCTACCAATCAGAGCTCCATCCTAGAAGTTTTCTAGTCAATGCCATATGTCTGGGGCTTAATAAACATTTTCTTTAATTCCAGCTACAACAAAGACTATTTATTAAAGAAAGAATTGAACCTTTCTCTAAAATATTAGACATTTGGGCTCGTAATTTTCTAAAGCAAAGTTAGATTTTTATTCATGCAATACTAAGAATCACCGTATATCTAAAATTACAATGACTTGGATGATATGGATCCTGACACTGTACCTAAACAAATCAGTAGTTCACTAAAGAGGAAGTCCTGTTAACATGAATAAATTACTTGAAATTGTGTTCATGCTGAATGTTCAGGGACAACTTCTGAGACAATTATTCACTTTGGATGGCAACTTCTTGTGTTAAATAAGTCCATTGAGATGATGCTGTCTAAGATGTGTCAAATCTGGCCATGGAAAAGGATAGGATGTTTATGGAAATGAACACATTCACTCAGAAGGATGTCTTAAACATATAGAGTTAAACATATACAGTTCAACCAGCTAATAGACAGAGAGATACTGCTAGATGCATGTTATTCCTCAGAGACAAGCCTATCACTTCCACTCCACAGGAATTGTGCAGCTTTGCTCTATACGAATCGTAAAGTAAAAGAAAAACTCTTGTTTACATAGCCCACATCTGAACAATAACTAGGAAAGTATTTCTGTGTCAGGATTGTCATTAATTGAAACCTAGAGAAAGTACTTCTTTGAAAGTGTTGATAATAGGTAGCTACTTTTTATATTTATTGGAAACTTCTGACGTTATGTCAAATACTGAAACAAAAAGGGAAAATAACACTGCCTTGCTCCAATGAAATGACATATATGTAAAAATTCCGATCCAGTCATAAGAAAAGTTAAGAAATCCATCAGCTGAAACTGAGAAGCATTTGCTCGGTAAGATACCGAGAGATTACTTACTGACTGTCTTAATAGTGTCAGGAGAACCAGGAATTAAAAAAGATTATAAATAATGTTATAACAGAAAGCAGGCATGCATATTATGAATATTAATAGGATTAGTCTAGACCTTCAGCTCCCTTCCTAGACTGCCACAGAGATAATAAAATTTATGCTAGCTTAAGAGTGTGTCTAATGCTATGTTTTAATTATTTTGAAAAATTCTACTGTTTATGATTACATGATTGAAATGTAAGCTGTTTGATTACTTTAAAGTGTAGAATGTGATTTCTTCTATGTATAACTTAATTACCAATAGTTACTTCTTTTCTTAATTGTTATCTAAAATTAAACGTACTGAATTGGCTTCTAACTAATGAATTCTAACGACGGCTTGTATTTCTTTTTTCACTCCTTAGTGGCAGGAAAGCAGAACTTCATTTATGGACCATAGATTTCTTTATCCTGAAGGAAAATCTGTAACCGAAGATAGGGAACATTCTATCCTTTAAAAAAATGCATTAAAAACCCTCAAAAAATAAAACCAGACACAAATTACACCCAAAATAAATAGTTCAGAATTTTTATTTAATTTTTTTTTATTATCTGTAACTCTTGAGTTAATTTAAACTAGTGTAATTCATTTACCTCAAAAGAAGTTCATTTATGCACAATAAATGAGAGCATAACTCAACAGCAAATCCTTTTTCTTTATGCTATTAGTCTTGCGTACACTTCACAGTTTTTGTAATCTTGAACTTCTGTGTACAATTTTGTTAAAATAAATTTAACCTGAATATTTATTTGATTTTATGAGTAATTAAGGCTAGTGATGTAATGTAACCAGGTTGAAGGAACATATCTTAGTACATATTTCTAAATACTATTTATATCTAAGTTTGGCAAGATTATTCACAGCTAAAGTAACCCGCTACTTTTATAATCCAGAATGGAGAATAGCCTCCACATAGCTGTTTCCCTTGCTTCATCAAGGAAACTGTCTTGGAAACAGGTACAGATTCATTAGTTCTTTATTCTTTAACAGCATCAGTTTGTATACTCAAAGTGTGTTCTTTTGAACCATAGAGTCACGGAATGGTTTGGGTTGGAAAGGGCCCTTAAAGATCATCTAGATTCAACCCCCCTGCCATGGGCAGGGACACCTCCCACTAGACCAGGTTGCACAAGGCCCAAACCAACCTGATCTTGAACACATCCAATGATGGAGCATCTACAACTTCCCTGGGCAACCAGCTCCAGTGTCTCACCAACCTCAGAGTTAGAAACCTCTTCCTATTATCTATCTAAATCTACCCTCTTTTAGTTTCAAACCATTACCCCCTCATCCTATCGCTACAAGCCCCAGACTACTTGTAGAAAGTCCCTCCCCAGCTTTCTCACATGTCCCCCTTCAAATACTGGAAGGCCACAATAAGTTCTCTCCAGAGACTTCTCTTCTCCAAGCTGAACAATGCCAACTTTCTCAGTCTGTCCTTGTAGGAGAGATGTTCCAGCCCTCTACCATTTTTTTCTGGCCCTCCTCTGAACCTGTTCCAACAGGTCCATGTCTTTCTTGTGCTGTGGACTCCAGAGCTGGATACAGTACTCCAGATGAGGTTTCATGAGAGCAGAGTGAAGTGGCAGAATCACCTCTATCGACTTGCTGACCACACTTCTTTTTATGCCGCACAGGATATGGCTGGCTTTTTGGGCTGCACTCTCGCATTGTTAGCTCATGTTGAATTTTTCATTCACCAATACCCCAAGTCTTTCTCCTCAGTCCATTCTCCATCCAGCCTGTATTTGTGCTTGAGATTGCCCTGACCCAGATGCAGGATCTTGCACTTGGCCTTGTTGAAGTTCATGAGATTCACAGTCCCATGTCTCAAGTCTGTCAAGGTCCCTCCTCTCTTATGTGTTAACTGCACCACACAGCTTGATGTCATTGGCGAATTTTCTGAGGGTGCACTCTATCCCACAGTCGGTATCACCAACAAAGATGTTAAACAGCACCAGTCCCAGTACCGAACCCTAAGAATGCCACTTGTCACTGGTCGCCTCTTGGACATCAAGCCACTGACCCTTTGACTCTGAGTGAGACCATCAAGTCAATTCCTTATTCACTGAGCGGTCCATCCATCAGACTCATGTCTCTCCAATTTAGAGATGAGGATGTTGTGCAAGAACAGTGTCAAAGGCTTTGCAGAAGTCTGGGTAGATGACATCAATTGCTCTTCCCTGATCTATCAGTGCTGTAACTCCAACATAAAAAAACATCAAATTTGTCAGGCAGCATTTGCCATTAGTGAAACCATATTGGCTGTCACCAATAACCTCATTTTCTGTGTGCCTTAGTAGAGCCTTCAGGAGGATCTGCTCCCTATTCTTGCTGGGCACAGAGGTGAATCTGACCGGACTGTAGTTCCCTGGGTCTTCCTTTATCGCTCTGTAAAAATGAGGGTTATGCTACCGCCTTTCCTGTCAGTGGGAACTTCACGAAACTGCCACGACTTCTTCAAATATGAAGGATAGCGGCTTAACCAACTCGTCCAGCAGTTGCCTCAGGATCTGAAGGTGTGTCTCATCAGGTTCATTGGACTTGTGCATCATCAGGTTCTTTGGATGGTCTCGAACCTTATTTTTCTCCTACAATGGACAGTTCTTCCTTCTCCCAGTTCCTGCTTTTGCCTTTTGTGACTTGGGCAGCGTGGCTGGAGAACTTGCTGGTGAAGACGGAGGCAAAAATGTCATTGAGTATCTCAGTTTTCTCCATATCCCAGATAACCAGGTCTCCCATTTGCTTCTGGAGAAGGCCCACATTTTCCCTAGTCTTGTTTTTATCACTAACATAACTATAGGAAATATTGAAGATTTTATTGCTACCCTTGATGCACCTTGCCAAATTTAATTCTATCAGGGCTTTACCTTTCCTAACTTGATCCTGGCTGCTTGGACAACTTCTTTGTATTCCTTCCAGGATACCTGTCCTTGCTTCTACCCTCTGTAGGCTTCCTTTTAGTCTTTGAGCTAGTCCAGGAGCTCCTTGTTCATCCATGCAGGTCTCCTGGCATTTTTGCCTGACTTTCTCTTTGTTGGGATACGTCACTCCTGAACTTGGAGGAGGTGATCCTTGAATATTAACCAGCTTTCTTGGGCCCCTCTCCCTTCCAGGGCTGTATCCCATGGTACTCTACCAAGCACATCCTTGAAGAGGCCAAAGTCTGCTCGCCTGAAGTCCAGGATAGTGAGTTCTTTGTTGCCCTAAGGATTCTGCCGTTTTGTGGTCACTGTAGCCAAGGCTGCCCTGGAGCTTCGCATTATCCACCAGCCCCTTCTTGTTGGTGAGAACAAAGTTTAGCATAGTACCTTTTCTCATTGGTTCCTCTACCACTTGGAGAAGAAAATTGTCGTAAATGCATACCAGGAACCTTTTGGATTGATGGTACCCTGCTGTGCTGTCCTTCCAACAGATACCAAATGGTTGAAATCCTCCATGATGACTGGGGCTTGTGAATGTGAAGCTGCTCCTATCTGTCTATAGAGGGCCTCATGCACTTGGTCTTCCTCATCAGGTGGCCTGTAGCAGACCCCTACCATGATATCACATTCCCTTGCCTTCCCTTTAACCCTGACCCATAAGCTCTCAGTCAGCTCCTCATCCATCCCCAGGACAAGATCCATGGACTCCAGCTGTTCACTGGTGTAGAGGGTGACACCCCCTCCTCTTCTCCCCTGCCTGTCATTCCAAAAAGAGCTTGTACCTATCTATTCTTACACTCCAGTAATGAGCCGTCCTACCACGTCTCAGTGATGCCAATAACATCATATCTCTGCAGGTGTATGCATGTCTGTAACTCCTCTTGTTTGTTCCCCATGTTCTGTGCATGAACTAGATATATCCTTTTTGTATTAGGAAATAATAGGGCTGATTGACAGTATACAGCAAACTCACCTGATCCTTCACAGTTCACAATACTGTCTACACAAAAGCAGATCAGATATAGTTTTGTTAGCTGAATATGGCATCTGGCCAAGACCCCTAAGATCCAGTTGTAGTTGTGCCATTAACAGTTTGTTTCATGCTTTTGATGAAGAGGCATTTTGGCAATGAAGAAGAAAATTCTGTGGAAGACTAGCAGTCTTTTTGACTGAACTTCTGCACAGATACTTGTAGTAAAGATAATAACGCTGAGTAGTTGTCATGTCTACTAAAGCTTACCTGAGTTTATATCCTTTCCTGGGATAGGTACATTCTACCCTTTTTCAGGGTGAAATGGTTAAGATTTGAAAAATATCATTTTTAGTATGTCTCTATTTCCCTTGGAGTCAGATGAGACACACTGACTTTAAAATGCTAAGGGTCAGTCATGTCATTTGGAAGACAGTCATTTCTAGCATGAAGCTCCTGTGGGGCTGTAACACAGGTATTTAGTTTCTGAAGAGTAGAAAGGTCAGAGGTTTTCCTATTTCAAATATCTTCTTCCATAAGAAGGTAGTCAGCACATTCATCTTTTTTTTTTCCTAGATGTCTAACTCAATTTACTTCAGAGCTGTAGTATTTGCTCAAAGATCTTGTGTTGCTTCAAATTTACTGAAGAAATTTACAAGAAAGAGGATATCTCACCTGTGTTGCATTCTTACTGTCTCCTGCTCCCCTAAGCTTTACTTACAACTTATACATCCCTGGTGCTGCAGGATTGCTTTGCCATGATCCTACATGCTAGTTCTAAGAATCAGGAGGAAAGACAAGGCCCTGTGGAGAGGCAGGCAACCATTTCTCATTATGCTCCTGCACAGACGGAAGGATAAGCTGCTACTGCAAATGTGTGCTCATATAAATTGAGAAAACAGAAATGGATAACTGTCTTCCATTCAAATTTTCTATCATAGAAAATAAATATAGGGAGAAACCAACAGACATTTACAGAACCTGTAATCTATTTACTGCAAACCTTTAGAGTACTTCTATCTACTCAGAGAAAATTCCTTAGTGAACTGAAAATGATTTGAAAACACTGTAGATACCTAGCATGTAGCAGAAAAAAGTGATGCATTTGGCACAGAAAGTAAAAACTAAACTTATCAATGGATAAATTGTAGAACAAATTTTACTGTAGAAATCCTTAATGAATTTCTTATTTCCATATATGTAACAAAGTATTTCTTCTTCAATAACAATAAAAATCTTTGAAAATAATGTCTTCTCAAAAATATGTTAAAAGAGTTTAGATAATTTTAAACTGTTTGTCCCTGATATACTTAGTGTCCAACTCCTCTCTCTGTAAAAAAGAAAATGAAAAGGAATGAAAAATTGACAATTAAATAGCTACTGTACATGAATGACCTAAACCTGTAAGTAAGGACACAAGGGAGCTATACACTTTGATTGATATAGTTCACATTTTCATTAAATACTGAAGCAAGTAATTCATCCCTAAGCAAAAACCCAGAAGGACATGGAAAGACGAATGTAAAATGAGGAGATACAAATCTTCAAGCAGGCTAAATATCCAAGGATTTGGAAGGACAACTATTTATGTTACTTGAATGGGCAAAAGGTATTGAAAGGAAGAAATGGGATCCAAGGGAAAATGAGGTCTCTACACCTCAAGCTTTTAAAAATAGGAAAACTATCTGGACATCAGTCAGACTGATGTGTGAATTTTATGTACTCTCTTTACAAAGACTTTTGAAGGACTCCTCTGAGCATGTCGTGTCCTTTGATGTGCAAGACTTGTTAAATCATGATGGGTAAAATTTACTTCAGAGATGTCTTCTTGGCCTTGTTATGGTGAGGAAAATATTTTACTCACACTTTATCAAATGAAGAAACTGATGGCTTGGATTTAAGTTGCCAAAATTAAACATGTATAACAAAAATATCCATATTCAAATTACTCATACCAGGCTCTCTTTACAGTTGATACTCTGGGAACAATTCATTTCATTCTAAGGTAGGTCAGATAAAATGTTCTCTAAGAGTATCTGTTGCTTGTCAGCACACATGAAGGAAATCTTGTTTGGTAGCACACGTACATATTGCAAGTGTTCAAAACCAAATGAACTTAATCCCACCCACTCATGTATGTTCTCATCATGTGCTCTACTCTAGCCTCTCCACTGTTTTCAGGCATCACCAACTGCTTGCTGTTCTTTGAAACAGCTACTATTCAGCCCACCCTTGTCGGAACCAGTCCTCGCAGAGCTTTCACAACCTCAGCTTTAGTGACTTGTTTCTCCTGGCACAGCTGCTCAGAGTCTGTCTTGCAGATACATCATTGATCAGAAACATTCTCCAGTTTGGAAAAAGTCCACCAAGCCTGAGAAAATGTCATGAACCTTTTTCAGCTGATGGACCTTTTTTTTTTTTTTTTTCCCCTGGCCATTGTTATTTCTATCTAGTTAAGTCACTTAAAGATTTGTTCTTAATTCATGTGTTTGAAATACACATTGTTAATTAATTTGTAAGTTTTAAAACTTATTAAAAACATAGACTTTCTCAGGCAAAAGAGACTTCATGAAATAATTTTGTCCAACATTTTACTTTAGAATTTAAATTATGTTGGGTAGAAGAACAGGTTTAATTCATGTAAAAGCTCTGATGGTATTTGCTTGAATTTCAATGCAGAATATATTTGATATATTTATGTAATTCCTTATTATTCTATCTCACTCTTCAATGACTAAGTTAGAAAGTGTCTTCCTAGCATTGACAGAGACTTGTTTTCTGATGCAGATAAAAAAATCACAGAAGGTGAGATTTACCTGTGTTAGATTCCATGAGTTCATTTTCCCTAAATGAAGGGAAATAACTGCTTTCGAACTCAATTTGCCTGACCTAATTAAGACATCTTCAAATGTTTTAGAATAAGATTAAACCTCAGGTACCTAACGTAAACACTAGGGCTGCACTGAAGACAGATTATAAAGAGAACCTTTCTATATCAAAATCCCAGGATAACTAGCTCAGATACAGCAATCTAAAGTTAGTTGGGATGAATGCCACTGTCTCTGTCTCTATGCCTTCCTTTCCTCATTTTTAAGACTTGGCATAAATGCATTTACAGCAGAAAAGCATTATAGATATCTGCACTATAAAACAAATGCAATATAAATTACTAAGCATTGTGGTTAATTATAAAATATATAATTTCTTCCTAGCACATACTACTTCCTTTTTTCATTTTCTTCCATCCCCACAAACTCAACATCCATTATGTCACGTTTTTTTACTATGTTTAAAAGAAAGATATTTTTGGTTTTTTCCCCATTACACAAAGCAATTCCATCCTTTATGGTTGTGGGCCTTAATTTGCAATCTTTAGTTATATAAAGGACTCACTAAATGCAGCAAGGCTGATCTTTCATATCTGTAAAAATAAAATACTTCTGTACTTGGACTTTGTACAGGTAAACATTTCATCTCCTTTTAGATAACTTTATGAAGAAAAGGCTTATTTTCTTACCTAAAGCTTGGAGATTAAGAAATCTGTGGAACATATTATAGTTCCAAGTGATTTTTTTGCTTATGTATTATAGCTGACAAAATGCAAATTTGGGTATGGAAAATGATTAAATTAATGTATAGTGTTAAAAGGCAAGATAGGCTTTCAAAGTCTGTTGAAGAAGAAGGCATTAACCTTTATATACCTTAAAATACTCACTAGAATTTTACTGATGAATCTTATCTGCATCTAAGTCAATAATAAATTTTAAGAAATGAACATTACTTTAACACGAATTAGCATATCATGTACCAATAAAAGGAAATAAATACCCCACTGATTGCCTCCTGCCTTTTGGTGTTTAGTTATTGCATTCTGTCTCTGCATTCAGCAGGGCATAATGGAAGGTTTTATTTCTTATGTGATTAAAGTCACAGCTGTTCCCACTTATTGGATTACTTTAACCCACAAAGTGTATGAAAGGGTTGATTCTCTATTTTATAAAGTAGTTTTAAAGTTCCTCACAGTAATACTGAATGAAAAAATATCACTCTTAATGAAGTCCCTCAACAGTGTCTTTCATTACATTCACATGGTGATGATCACATAAGGAAAGACTTGCATTCATCCCTGGAGTAACCCCACTGTGTGGATGTTTTTTTCCCCACAACACTTTAGGACTATATTTTGTAATTCTATAGCAAACATAGCTTTACTGTTTTAATCTAAGTGCAGATTTTTCTTTGTAATGTGGCATATTTATTTAAGCTAGGGCAATGTACAATAACCTACTTTAATAATGTGGGAAGGTAACAGATGCCAAACAATGTGTTAATGGAGTGTTGCAAATACCTTAAGAGACTATTGTTTCTTGGCTAAAACTAGTCCTTCCAACCAAGTTGAAGCAGTCAGTATGTGTACTGTAAAAGCATGACAATCAAAATCGTTTGTTAAAAGTAAGTATACCAAAGGTATCTGCAGGGTATCTGCAGGTCTGATCAGCAAAGACTTCTGTGGCTAAATACTAACATTCACAATGGGTAAATATCCCCCTGGCATTAGATCGCTCTCTCAAAACTCTTTCGCCTGAAGGTAATCCATAAATAAAGCCAGGCAGTCTACAATCATCACACTATTGCCTCAGAGTGAAAGGAATGGATAATTTAACTTGGACCACTGTAACAGATTATCTGAGAGGAAAGCCATCTTTCTGTACAAGCCTACTCATTTTATTACTTGCTTTCTCCACGACAACCCTTCAGCCAATTACATTTTCCTTTGAATTTTAAGACAAATAATCTGATGTCTACAGTTTTGATCAATTTCTCATGCATCTGAAATTCCTAAAAAGCTTCTTTAATGAATAAGCACACACACTCAGGACATGCTCTCAGTCTTTCTGCTGTCACCATCCATTCTTAGCCTACTTCACAGAATAATCATTGTGAAAAAGACTTGGAGTATCCAAACTGTTCCTAGAAGATGGGAAAGAGCTCTTGGAAACTCTGACATAATTTGCCATGGAGACTGGGAAGAGGATTTGCCCTATTTCTGGTCCACGCTCACTACAGGGAAGAAATGACTTATATCTATTGTTACCTAAGTGAATTCTAGTTAAAATTGTTTGATTGAGTTAAAAAGTCATTCCTAACATATTGTTCCAGGACACCATATATTCTATGTCAAAACATTTATTTAGTTAACCAGTTAGTTAGTTAGATTCTCAGATTAGAAAAGAAAAAGAAAGGAAATAAACCTCAGTACAGATAATAAAACAAGTTTAATATAAATTTTCTAGAAGTTTTCCTTATGCAATAGGACATCTAGAAGAGCATAGTGTGTATCTGCTGATAACTGAGTATTATAAAGGTGCAAAGGTTGATTTCCATTGACAAAATAATCTGTTCTGCAAGGTCTTGTGCATTTTCAAAATGATCAGTGAAGCTTTATTAAACCAGTACTTCTACTTCAATCAAGAGTGAGCATTCTCTAATTCCTTTATAAAGGTGCAACACACTCACGAATGAGGTGATGAGTAATATTCTATTTATATATAACTGATGTTACATACTGTTTGGATAAATTGTGCTTGATAAAGAGTAATTCAGTTGTAGTAGAGTCCTCAGGACTAACTGCATTTCAGTAAATGAAGTCTTTGCCTTTAGTAGTACAAGGACGTAGGCTTGACATTGATGTAGCATTACAGGGTGTCAGGACTTGTCTGGCTTTGGCTTCATCAGAGCCAGTGTTAGCTTATTGCAAAAATTTCCTGGTGATCTAATGACTATTGTGTGACTTTTTGCAGCAGAAGCCCTGGGAACACTATGTATGGAAAAAGGCTCGCATGTAAATGTGGTCACTCACTGCAAAAACTCTTGTGTCAATTGAGGCCAAGAGAGGCTGTTGAAGAGCTTCTAAACTTCACCTACAAGTGCCTGAGAAGGAATAAAAGTGTGATGAGAAAACACATGAAAATAAATTCAAGCTGATGCCACAACTGAGAGGGAAGAATCAAACCTCTCCCCAACTTCTTGAACATCATATTCTTTTCAGGGAAGATCTCAAGGTGCTGTAAACTTATTATTACCCACACCCTCACCTTGCTTGAGGTAGATTGGCAAGTTAGAGGATCCAGAGTGACACTGAAAGGGTAAACCACACAGGAAAAAAGGTAATCAATATGAACAATTATTTTGTACAACAATTTATGAATAAGCCTCTTCTTATATTAATAGGACAATCTGTAATATTATACTGCTTCAATATTAAGCAGGTTAACAAAAATTCATGGCTCCATCTAAGTTACACTTCCCCTTTCACCTGTAGCAAGATTTTGAGTATAGCTTTGTCTCCAGACTAATTTCTAGAATGATGTTCTCTGGTGTTAATGAGAAACTGGCTATGGCAAGAACAGTATTTCGTTTTTTCCCACAATCAGTAAGACCAGGTTTCAGTCTGCTTACTTTTCTCTTCAGAATACCTTGAAAATGTACGATGACAAGGAACCTCACAGAGCAAAAGGAAACTGCTATGGTTATACAGTTACCAAAAAAAAAGTTATGCATTTCTAGAGAAATAAAGAAATTGCATACGATAATATTCAAAACAAAACACTAAAATTAAGAGTAACTTTAAAATGCCTAGGAAGACATGCCAAGATATTAAAGGTAGGTAGGTAAATTAGTGGTACATCTGAGAACAGTATTATGCAGACACATAATTTAAACTTTTGAATTAATTTTCAACAGAAACAATTTCTCACACTTAAAGTTTCTGAATCAAATCAAATCAAGACACTAGTACTTCTTTTTAGAAAATATTAGCTTATTTGACTGTTCTGAAATTTATGTTTTTTATTTATTTTAAAATAAATAGAACAAAATTTTAAAGTAAATAGAAAGTAAGCAAGCAAATATTAAAAAAAATAAAAATCCCCAAAACAAATAAACCGACAGACTTTTAAGAGATATTTCCAGATATAGCTCTTAAAAGTGTTACTAAAATAAGAAGTTCTCTACTTATTCTCAAAACAGCTTGGATCATTGTTCCCATTTTTTCTGATCTGTCAGATTACTCTGGAGGACTGCCTTATTGAGGCAAATACCTGAGGGGAATTTGTCAAGTGTACACCAGTTTATGAGCCATCCTCAGGCACACTGCCTATATTACTGTCCTGGTTTCAGCTGGCATAGTTAATTTTTCTTCCTATTTTTTCTTCCACTGTACCTGGTACAAGTGCTGTGTTTCGGATTTAGGATAAGAATAATTTTGATAACACATTGATACTTTAGTTGTTGCTAAGCAGTGCTTACACTAAGTCAAGGATTTTTTCATCTTCTCATACTGCCCTGCCAGTGAGTAGCTGGTGGGTTGGGAGGGGACACAGCCAGGACAGCAGACCCCAGCTGACTAAAGGGTTATTCCCTACCATGTGATGTCAAGCCTGCCAGGGAGCTGCTGCTTTGGAACAGGTTGGGCATCAATCTGATGGTAAGCATTTTTTTTCCATTTGCATCACTTGATTTCCTTTGCTTTTATTTCTTTCTCTTTTTGTTATTTTCCTTTTCATT
>VWZK01016280.1:0-59696 GCA_013396935.1 Baryphthengus martii | reverse complement strand
TTTTTTTTTTCTTTAAATATAGAATCATTAGGGTTGGAAACAACCTTCAAGATCATCAAGTCCAGTTGTCTAATAAACATTATCAGGACCACTAAACGATGTCCAGAAGTGCCTCACCTACATGTTTTTTGATCACCTCCCTGGGCAGCCTGTTCTAATTCCTAACCACTCTCTCAGTAGAGAAATTTTTCCTAACTTCCAACCTAAACCTCCCTTGGTGTTTCTCGATTAGGGTTTTAGATTACACTTGATAAAAATACAGCTTGGATTTTTCCTTTGTGGACTTGCAAATGGCCGAGTCGTTATAAAGAAACACAAAGTTGTTAAAAGGGAAAACACTGAATCTATGTTACAAACAGAATCTGCTTTGCCAAGAAACACATCAACACATACCCTCTCAGTAATGTCTTCAGAGAAAATATGTGGGAGACCACACATTAACTTCAGTGTTCCCGAAAAATTACGAAATTTTCCGCTATTTAGTAGTGCATCAGAATCCCAATAGTCATCCTCATCTGTATAAACACCTAACGTTCAAAAGGGGATAGAAAAGAAAGGAAAAAGTTCCAGTTAGCAGAAGTATTGAAACAAACAAAACCAAACCAAATCTCTTGACTTTCTCCAGGGTGGCTTTCTCACAAATTTCCTAGGTAATGACTGACTAGGAGGGACAGAAAGAAAGTGCAAATCACTGAAAAAAAGTGATAGCACATAGAAGTCAATCACTCTCCTCTGTTAACAAAAGTCAGTTTCTTTAAGAGGCTGACAGGCACTGACACCACTTGAGAGAATGTCAGTCGTGCATTGAGCTTATTGCAATGTTACAAGCATCATTTCCATCCTCATTCCCAATTCTGTTCTCATAACATTTTCTCACTTAGCTACAAACTGGAACTGCAGTCTCATCAGGACATAAGTTTTTTTCTGCCCGCTAAAATAAAAGCTTCCACCATCCTCTACTCAATACCCTCTGCAGTCAGTATCCCAGTCCCTTCAGCAGTTTAGAGGAGTTTAAAGGATGCTACTGTTAAATTTATGCTATATTAGATCGTATGTATTCTACATTTGTATTAGAGGACAAACTTAGAGTGTGATACTTACTGGAATAAAGAATTAGGCTGATGAGAATTACCAGAAAGAGTACTAGAAAAATTGTAGTTATAACCATCCATAGTTTACACTTCCAGAAAACTACATTTTTGCATGATTTCCAGTGATCTTGCTTCTAGTTATAAAAGGAAAGAGTGTATTGATTAGTGAAAGTAGGTAGGAAAAAATACAAAAACATGTCTCTACGTGTCACATTTAGAAACAAAAAAACCCATATAGATGGTAAAGCCTCACTAGTAAGCAGTGCTCTACACTAGGGGTGGGAACATAGACCTGCAGAAGGCAAAGGGCATCCACAGGCAGGCTATCAAAAGAAAGATGCATGATTCCCCATTTGTGCATGATTTCCAACTCCTGAATGGCCCATAAAGCTACGGTGCTACGAAGCTGCTTCCATGGCTTCCAATTTATTTATTTTTTTTTTAATTACACCAATTTGATTTGCCTGTTGTCCTTTCAATGTTTCCCATCTCTCCCACCTCTTCCAAAGCTGTCTGTGTAGGAATGTCCAGAATCATTCACTTCTGCAACGTTGGTGATATCAATCTGCATAACTCCTGGTTGCCAGCACCCAAAGCAAGCAGATTGCTATTCATTAGATGCTATTGCATTGAAAAATACTGTAAAATAATTCAGACTTTTACAGATGACTCCCATTTTCTTCAGAAGATTGGAAACTTGAAGGCTATTCAGTACATTTAATAGAAAGTTTATTACAAATCTCATTTGTTCCAGGACATCACAAGGAAACTCTCTTCAAAGCAATTGTGCACGAATGTACATTCCTATGGGAGAGAAAGGACAATACTTGCCTTTCATTTAACTTTTAATAAGATTTAAGACCGTGTCAGAAATCGGTGTTTTAATCAGTCACCCCAGCAGTACTAATATTTAAAAAAAAACAAAATAAAAACAAACCAAAACTTAAGTAGCATAACAAAATAAAAAACTGCAACTGCTTTGTTCCACCTCCAGAAGGTTGAATAAAGAGCATGAATTATTAAGTAGACCATGCTGCCTTTTTAATTCCTCTCCTCCCACCATTCACCACAAATCTGGTGGTAAACTCCATGTCCCTTTTGACATCGGTACCAGGCAAGGAAAAGCACATACTGTAGGTTGTCTGGGCCACACACATGCAGATTGGCAGGAACCGGCTGCTGGCTGGAGGCGCTAACCCAGGGTAGCTTTCTTCACTTTTTGAACTTCCTAAGAATCCAGCGTAATAAAAAGTCCTTCACAGAATTTAACTGACATCCACCAGATGGCTTAGAGTTTCTTTGGGGGTGGCAGATGAACAGGGAGGAAACTAAACACTCACAGAAAGATCTTCGAAAAGTCGTTTCTCCAGGAGTAGGGACAGAGAAAGGAAAAGTGCTCTCTACACGCGGAATTTTGCTTTGGTGGAGACTGAAGAGCAAAGTCTGAATAAGATTTTGCTTACAGCACGCTTTCAGCTGTGATCATGTTTTTGTTTTGTCTTTTTTTTTTTTTTAATTTGATTTAATTTTCACAATCTATTACAAGAATGAAGCTTCAATTTAATACCTGATATTAGCATATTGTTTTCTGTTTGAAAGAGAAAAAAGCCAGTAACTACTGCTTCAAGTACAACTATGTAATCAGCTATAGCGATATCAGTGGAGACAGAGAAATATTAAGCCCAAGTTCTGACTGAGCCACCTATTTAGATCATCACAAAGCATAGTTCGTAATCATGCATAACAGACTGGCCCAATCTCAAGAAAATATTCAGCTCCCCAGCTATCCCAACACCCTCTGGTCATTGTCCATATACATCACAAGACTGTTGGGAGGGAGCAACAACAGAGAAAAATCTCTCCTTGGTGGGCAGGGTAGTTCTGACTAACCTGCTATCCGACCAAAAAGCAGAGCATAATAATTTTCCAGCAGTCCCTATAGGATAGGAAGCCAGTTCCTAGAATCATCAGAAACTGAGCCCAAATGGAAACTCATTTCTGGGAAGAGGAAGGCTAAACAGAAACTTAAGGGTGACGTTTCTCAAGATAGCCAAGCAGATCTCTCTCACCCCCACCTCTCCTCCACCCTTCTGTTCCTCCTTGCACCGCCCTAGAATTTGGCTGACCCTGCAGCAAGTTAATTCAGTTTACGAGACCGGAGAATTAACTGGCCACTGATACAGTCGAATAAACGGGGCTTTTGCCTATTAGCCCACAGAAGTGATCAGCGGGGCTCGCACAAGGAAGCAGTCGCTGTCGCTCTGCCGGGAGCAGGAAGGGAGGGCTGGTGTGACTAATACAGCCGAGCTCTCGGCAGGGCTCAGCCATCCCTACAGAAAAGTGGCAAACTTCTTAGCTCTACCACAAGTATTCCCTCTGTTCTTGAGTAAATAATGAAAATCATTGTACAACAGTGACCTGTGAGTGTGTATTACTCCTCTGACAGCGTTAGTCTGTTCCACAGCTTTGAGCTAAACTCTGGGAACTACCTTTCTCAGGACTCACATAATGGTCTTAACTGTGGCTTTGAGACATGCTCTTCATACTAATTCATAATTGTTAGCAACTGCAAATTACTCAAAGATAAATAGAGAGAGAATCCAGCATGATTTGTAGCAGGACATCCTAGTTTTGTTTTGACAATAAAGTTTCCCAATTAGTTTTTTTTCTGAAAGGAAGCCTTTTTTTTCAGTATGGGTTTCAACTTTTCTCCTTACTGGCTTTAAGCCCAATACCACTGACAGCATGTGAAAAGAGAAAGCAAAATGCAGCATACTAATTACGACTTCATTTCCAAAGTTCACAAACTGCAAAGTACAAAAATTAAAATGCTTAAAATCTCACTCCTGTATTCGAATACTTCATTGAGAGAATAGAAATATGCTTAATAGGTTTTCAGCCTTTACTTTCAAGTGAATAACCTTTCCCTCTCCCTCTAACAACAAATTAGATCAGCCCTGTAAGATGTTTCTGCAAAGTGTCATTTCTCTTTCTGTGTGGTATTTTCCTCAAGAGCAAGGATCAAATGAGCAAATGAAATTCCTACCTTTCTTGATTGAACATTTAGAGGCTTGTCAGCCTCATTTTCCTCCACATTATCTTCTTGCAATTCAATAATCTCACGCTCCTGACCGGAGCTTTGCCTTTTCATAGCTTCTGTCTCTGCGTGAGAACCTCTGTCTCTGAAGCAAGCATGGAGGCAACTCATTTCCTTCTGGTTTCAGCTGTAGTTACAATCAGTAACAGCTCTGGTACGAGGCTGGAGACAGCAAGAGGAAGAGTTAGGATAGTTTTCACAGGAGTGATCTCAAAACACTGATAAACAAGAGAAATTCCTTGGAAGGACAAATAACCTCGCTTGCATTAGCTACAGAGAAACAGGAGGCGGAGAAGTATCGCTTTGCCCAGTCGTCAGAATTACAGCTCTCAGCTGTGCAATACTGGGTTTTCCAGTTAGTCTACCTTGCTGTACCCAGCCCTTGACAAGCAAGTGACTAAATCTTCAGCAATGTTGCCATTTGCTGAGGTGATTTTGAACGGAACTGGATTGCTTTCCCTGTGGCTGTTAGCTGAAACAGTAAAATACTCTCACTGTTATCCTAAACAACCAGATGTGGTTCTGAACAGCACAAACTGAATAAAGGACCATGTAGCCTATAGTTCGGCTAAGCCGTGAAGGGAACTTATGATATACATTAACACTTCTAATTCTAGTCTCCCTGTATGGTCAGTAAAGAAATTAATATCACTGACCTTTGCGCCATGAATTGTTCTCTCTCTAGCTGTTATGCAACCCAAAATCACGGCTGGTGTTAAAGAACCATTTATGTATATTCACATGCTATCCAACCTAAACCTGAGAAGCTGCTTCCATGTGAAAAAATAAAAGGAAAAATCTGAAGATAAGAGGGAGATGGACTTCAACTTCAGCCTGTAGTCTACCGGGCATGCTTTTATGAAGCAAATCATGGTGCAAGTTGAGATCTGGTCTGCCCTAGCTTCCCATATGAACTGTCCTGCACTAGAGTCACTCATAACAACTCACTGCCGCCGGGGACTGATTCCCCCACCCCACCTCTCCAGTATTCTTTCTCCTACCTCCTCTCATTTCTTCTGTTCTGATTCCATCCTCACGTTTCTCCTTCTTCCCCACTGAATGCCTCTCTCCCCTCTGGACCAAAAGGACTGGGCAGGCAGCTGGTGACTACACTCTTGCTCACTCTCTCATCCCAGCACGGAGGGGATCATGCATTAAGAGGGAAGCAGAGCCTCTCTCTCCAGCTCCTTCCCCTGCTTTTTCGTGCCAAAAGCTGAGAATTCTTCCCCTCCTCGATTTTCTCTTTGTGCAATTCATCTGGCCACTGATGCCTGGAGCATTCCTAGGGGTTCAGATTTCTGATGTCATGTTGCAGACATCCAGGAAATGGCACTCCATGAAGCTGAGCATGCAGCTTGGTTTTAATCAGCAATTGAAAACCAAATTGGATACCCCACCTTTTGGTTCCAGAGAATCCTTAAAACTCTGGAGGACTGAGGATGAAGCTGAGCGGTCATCAAGATTTTACCTGGGACATCTTCTCTAGAAAAGCCTTTACCTGAAGTTTCTCAGTACTCCTGCTGGAGATGAGCTTCATTTATTTCATTTCCACTCACAGAAAAAGGCCTCACCTTCCTACTGAGCTGTCTGAAACTGAAACAGTTTTTCCAGGTTAAATGAGTTAATAATTATAGAACTCACCCTGCGGATTCAAAGTCCTTTAATTCATACCAGCGAAGGAGTACCTTATGAAATCTTCAGTTTCTTTCAGCTGGGCAATTGAACTTCCACACTCAGTACCTCCCTGGCATGGACCCACCTCTCCAGCCTGTCCAGATCTTTTATTAAACTGAACATCAGCATTCTTGAGTAAATCAACTAGATTTGGGCTGATTGACTCATCTTGAGATTTAAATTATCAAGGCTAGATTTACAAGGCTAGATTTACTGTTACGGTTAAAGATACGCAACTGCGATTTCCTTTTCTACTTCTCTTTGAGTTCAAGGATTCATCCAACCAAAGAATTCCTTTTGTTTTCATGTTACTTTCAATGTAGTGTGGTCATGTGGGCACAGCCCAGGGAGACATAAAACCCCAAAACTCTGACCCTGAAACTCTGCTTTCTGCAGACCAAGTACATCAGGAAAAGCAGTGCAAACCCACCAGGAGCAGGCTAAATATTCACAAAGCAGGCCAGAAGCAGAGCTGAGAAATACACTTATATTGCAAACACTGGGCAACAGGCACAAACTAGAACACAGGAAGTTCCATATGAATGTGTGGAAAAACTTTACTGTGCGGGTGATGGAGCACTGGAACAGGCTGCTCAGACAGGTTGTGGAGTCTCCTTCTCTAGAGACTTTCAAAACCTGACTGGAAGTGTTCCTGTGCAATCTCCAGAGGTCCCTTCCAATCTCTACTATTCTGTGACTGTGACCCTACAGCTATGTTCAAATTGTGAAGAGAATGTAAGTAAGCACTAAAGTTTTCCTTTGTTTGTTTAATTAAAACGGAGTATTTCTCTCCTCTTATTAAAACATCATTCCAAGGAAACTAAATGATGCTCTTCCAGTTCTTTAATGAAAATTTCTTGCATCCTAACACTTGTGAGCTATGTATCTCATGTTTTTAGGAAAACACAGGAGATAGGCCAAAAATTACAGTCCAGAAAGGAACAGTCATGCAGTGGCAGCATAACTAGAGGAATGAATTAATCGTAACTTTGTACACTATACTGATTAATGTGTTTGTATTTTCAAGAAACATTATGTAATTACATACGTTTAGAATCTCTAACGTCTCTAAGGTAATATATATGTGAATTGCGTATACATGGAATGTGACCATGAATATCCAGATATCTGTATATGGAAATGTATATAGACATATAGGTAACAAGGAAGATGAGAGGAGGGAAGAAGATTTATGAAAGAAAAGTTTGGCTGGATTTTTGTTACACGTTCTAATCCATTTTATTCTGGTTTTAAGACAGTGCTGTTTCTGCTGCTGGGGATAAGCAAGATGATTCCATAAGGAATCTGAACTTGCTCTGAATCTGAGCAGTTGCTGTTAGTTGAACAGCAAATAATAATGCATTTTCTTTACAAAGTGCATTCTTTCACAAACAGTCAATGACATTTTTCACATCATGTCATTAGAGATGGACATGATAGTCTACATTAAATGGAAGGGAAATGACCTGAATTTTCTCCTTGGCACATCAGTTTGTATTCTGACGAATCCAGTCGTGAAGTGCTGTCACCTTAGTGTATACACCAGGACGATTGCGTCGAGCACATCCTTCCCCCCAGCTCACAATGCCAGCAAGGTACCATCTATTTCCATTTCCTGTGCAGACCGAGGGACCTCCAGAGTCACCCTAAAACGGAGAGAGTTCAGCCATTAGTGCATGCACATACGCACAGAATCCTGTAACAAAACGCAGGCTATTTAAGGACAGTAAATACCTGCCCTTCCCCTTCTCAAACTACATTTTAATATCGTATTTCTATTTCTGGATAGAATGCACCCAGCTAGATGTCAAATTTATTCAATTTATTTTAGCTTATTAACACACTAATCAGTATAAAGCAATGCAAGGAAGAAGTTTAAAAAGTTACTCATTGCTAACGTCCCATTATAGGATTCATAAAGCAACCGATCACAGGCTGAATGGGGAGAGAGGAAGACAGGATTGGAAAGTGGAAATTCTTCTATAACTGGGAATTTGGCCGTAAATGGTTCACAGCACTCTTACACTGTCTTAAAGAAGAAGAGAAAGATAAGACACACCTTCAACCAAAAAAACTCCACCAGATCCAAAATAAACACAAAACCAAAGCCCAAACCGGGCACAGCTAAGTAGTATCAGTAGTTTCATAATCAAGACTCTGTCTGAATTCATAGAGGGAGAGGAAGGAACAAAGGCTAAGGAATGTGCAGATAAGAACCGACTTCTTAAAGGGAACACGCAGCTCTGTACAGCGACACAGAAAAGTGAAAAATGCCGTTTAGTTCAGCTCGCAGGATCAAAATGCCTTTGGGCCCACAAACGCTTTGTGCCCTTCATTCTCTTAACCTTGCATGCCTTCTGTGGACAGACCAGTTCACAGAACTCTGACCAGTTACAAATGCAGCTCATCTCTGCAGCTGTTTATTTTGCGTACAAGGCAGTCAGCAGCCTCCAAGTTGACCCTGGAGTTTGTTTGCTTCCCCTGCTTAGACCTAAAACATGGAAGAGGTCAGAAGAAAGCCATGTAACAAGCAAAGAATAACAATAAAAAGCCTTCATCACTACACCAGACAAAATTATCTTGAAATAATAAAAGAAGCCAGGACAGTTCTTCCTCTTTCTCAGGCTTTTGACATACTGTCAATCTTGATAGTCCAAGAGGCTGATCTCAAAGTGACTTGAGAAAGGAGCTATATAGTCTGGCCAGTTACACAACTGGTTTTGAAAGAGTGGAGGGGCTGTATGCTGGTGGAGAGAGGAAGGATCCCAAGAAGAGGAACCAAGATCGAATAACATCCTAGAGCGATAAGCCTGAAAGAGTAAATATTTCATTTCTCATTGTAAGTATCGCATCCTCTCTTGACGATAGGCAGTTGGAAGCTTCACGTGACCTGTGCAGTACACAAGCAGCTCATGTGTCCATGAAGAAATGAAACAAATCAGTATGCCCACAAGTCTGGACCTGTAGTAAAAGTGTTTCAGGGTGCTGTGGAGGTTTCCTGAACTGCCAACATAATTCCTTTTATCACTGCACAGGAAATAAACTAGTGGCAGAAAAGAAAGAGATAGCAAAGATGATACCCAGAATAAGACCCTGAATGCCCAGAGGGCCAGCATGCTGGGACTCAAACACAGCATAGTATGTTGGAAACTGGATTGAGCAGTACGGTATATAGCTGAAGCGGTTAAAATGTCCATCTGAAAATTCAAGGGCATTTCTTAAGCAACACATGTTTTGAAGGACCATCAAACCTCTAAAACAACACATTTTAGCAAAATAAATTCCAGAGTCTAAGGTTATAGACAAACTGCACATAAAGTTAACAAAAATAGTAATTCATTGAATTGAAATTTAGAGACTGCAGGAAGATACTGTAAACAATCTATTGCGTACAAAGAAGTTTGACCTATTAGGAGTATGATCTTGCAAAAACTATCCTACTACAATAAAATAGTAAAATTCTAATTACCACTGTCTAAAACCAGTAACACATTTCTCTCCCTTTACACAGTAAAACACGTATAACAACCACGTTTGCAATTTTGAAAGTGGATATTCATTATAATGATTTTAAATACTGATAAAGTACATAACGAGTTTAATAGCTGAGAAAGAGAGAGAAAGCAGAGTTGAGAGAGTTGAGTATGTTCAAAAAGCAGTTTCTGTGTCTGCAAATAAACTAGGCCATACATCTTATGATAACATGATAAAACCAAAACTTGCAATTATACACATGAACGAACATGTGAAACTAAAAGGCAGCACTGCAACTGCATTTACCAAACCTAGCTTACTTTTGCTTTTTGTATTTCTTTGTAACTGTAATACGATAGTTTTCATATTGTTACAGTATTATATTAATCCCACATCCCGACATCAAAAAAGGAAGAAAACAATACAAATAGCAAAATTTGCAGATAGCCCTAACTTTATTCTCTTTATTCTTGTACCTCTGTTACTTTATAGGAAAAAAAAATTTTGAAGAGGAAAAATAATTTTTTAACACATTTTGCTCCTTGTCTTTGTAAAGCAAAATTTCTGAAGAGATTCAGAGATTATCTATGCCAAATTTCTTTCCTTATTTTGGAGAATCTTTGTCATGTTAAGTTAACCATACACTCAAAACCACTCTATTACTAAGAAAAAAAAAAAGAAAATAAACCACACAAACAACCCACGACTCTTAACAGTTTACCAATGAAAGCAACTATTCCTTTGCAGTTTTTCTACAAATTCCAGATTACCTGGCATGCATCAACACCACCATTAAGGTTCCTAGCGCACAGCATACGTGACGTGATAAGATCATCATACAGCTTATTGCAAACACTTTGGTTAATTATTCTCACTTGAGCTTCCTGCAGTGTTTTGGCAAGATGACCTAGAAAAAGTACGAATAGTATTGCAGAGGTTATGATGGTACAGACTTCTAACAGAGATACCACTTGTCATGAAATTAAGAGGGAGGAAAAATATTTTTTTTTTTTTTTTTTAAATCAAGCCTGTAAGTCACAAGTGCTGCTAAGAGGTCAGTTTTGTACTATAGTATTGGCACAAAATGTCATTGTAAACTAAATATCCTCAGTCATATTTTGGTCCAACAGCGAACATAGCCTCTTCAAACCTGAATGATCAGAAGTAGTACGGGGTTTTGCTCATTCTCTGAGATGGGTAGGAGATGAGACAGGTAAGATAGAAAAATACGCTTTTTTTTCCACATACCATTACAGTGACTTTTAAATATTACCTACATAATTTTGTTAGAATGCAAGACATTGTAAGAAGGCATCAACTGTAAAGCCATTTACACTTGTTTAGGTTATTACATTATCTAGATTTAAATCTTTTTTTTTTTTTTTCTGAGAAAGTTAGCATTACCGCTGTGTATAGCTTCTGATCAAACATGAGGAATCAGGCCTCAGTGTGATTGTGGGGACTATGCTGAGGAGCTGTCTAAGCCCAGGTTTCAGAGCTGGTTTCAGTTTAACGCTGAGACAGGGTCAATATCCCATGGACTCCAGCCCCAACTCCTCTCCAACTCTGTTTTGCCCCCACTGCAGCATGCTACCTCAAGCTGCACAGAGGCAGCACTCTTCATGAGGCCTACATTAAATTGCCTTTGGTTAAGACAAACAAAAGAATAAAAAAAAATCTCCACAGTATTTTTGCAATTACTGCAGTTCATGGCCCCGTGTTGTCAAACACGGTCTTAGAGACAAATTCTCTGCAATAGTTGCAGGTCGTTATTTTCTTTACCGGTAAGTTTTCTAACGACCTATTCACCAAATAAAAATCAGCTATGAGCATGAAAATAGGCACATTTTTGTAACTCTATGGTCATTTGCTGTCTGATGATCCGAGTACTCTATTGTCACTTATCACATGTCGCCCAAGCAAACATTCAGAATTCACAGACCGTAGCTAAGGGGACATTTTCTAGCTTTTTATAGACCTACTAGGTAAACCACAGATAATTTTTCTTATGACTAAAACTAAAATTCATTGTTAGAGTTTAAAACTAAGCCATATTTGCAAGAAGTATATCCAGGAAATGAACATACTATTTTCTTTTATGGCTCCCCAGCCAGTTACATAGCAGACAGTTCCATAAACAAATACTCTAGAGGTGCTGGGTAAACAAATGGGCTGTACCAGCTCACTGAAGAATACAGACACCTCCGTTTCCAACAAGGCAACGTCATAGTCTGAGATAGATTGATCGTACCATGGGTGGACAATAATCCTTTTGATTGATCTCACAGCTACATTGCTCTTTTCATTAATAGTATGTAAGCCCATATATGCTCTCCATCCCAAAGCAAAGGAGTATCTGTAAAGAGAATGTTTTTAGAACGTCCCACTGGAAAGAAAATGGAGTGAATTGACACTGTGTTAAACTACTTCTCGGTATTTGATGAGATTCATCAAGGTCACAGTGAATGGAGCAGAATACCACTTAGAAAGATTGATGCAGTATAGTCTCTGTCTCCTAAAACATTTATTAATATTTTTACTTGCTATTTTGAAAATGGTAATTTGCTGGAGCTATAAGATCAATTCCTTGCAACACTTTGGATGTCAGAAAAGTGTATTATTCAACTCTATTTCCTCCTTGCCACATCTAGGGGGTATGTTTATTTCAATTTACAATACCTAAACTGAACATTGGTGAGTTCTACACTCCACTTATCGATAGACAGTCCTTTTCTTGGGAGAAAAGGCCATAACTTCTACTCATATAATCCCTGCCTTCTGAGAAAAACAAACAAACAAACAAACCCACCCAAAAACCCTAAAAAAAAAAAATAAAATAGGGTTCATGTAGTGATATCATGGCACAGAGTTTTATACCCTGAATCAACTTATCTAGTCAAGGAATAGCTACTGCAGCCTTTTGAAAGCACCATTGTCAGGTTATTAAGCAGTAAATACCCTATGACAGTATAACTCCTTCATACCTGACAGAATCAGAATCCAGAAAGCAATGGGCAGCAGATATGAGCCACCTATTGGAAACAACAGAAGCGCCACAAACATGACCGCGTGTTCCCATCTGTAAACTTGCTTGCCAAGGCCACTTTCCAGATCTTGCATCTTCACCTCCAACAATTCTGTTTTTCCTAAGTTGATGTCTTCCACAAGCTAATAGAAATAATTGAATAAAATAATAATAAAACCAACAAAATTGTTTCTCTTTGTTATGCTTCATACATAGACTTTTATCCATAGACTTCAAAACTATTGTAAAAAAAAGTATTTCTTACTGTGCAATTGGTAAAAAGGTGAGAGTACTCACCCATTTTCACTCCATGTTCAGGTCAGGAGTAAACCAGTCATTGCCTAAGTTTTCTAAAGAGGCTGGTAATTCAATGTATTGGGTTTGGCTGAGATGGAGTTAATGTTCCCCATGGCAGCTCTTATGGTGCTGTGCTTTGTATTGGGAGGTAGAAGGTTATTGATAAGACATCTGTGTTGTGGCTGCTGCTGAGCAGCACCCGCACAGCACCAAAGCTGTCTTTCCAACATCTTCCCCCCTCCCAGTGGGATCGCGTGGGCAAGATCTTGGGAGGGGACAGAGTAAGGACAGCTGACTCGAACTGACCAAAGAGATATTCCACACCATATGATGGCAGCTCAATTATAAAAGGGAGAGAAAAGAAGAAAAGGTGGGGCATCCATTTGAGAAGACACTTGTTCTCTCTGAACAACCATTATGCATACTGGAGCCCTGCTTTCCAGGAAAGGCCAGACATTGCCTGCTAATGGGAAGTAGAGATTAAATGCCTGGTTTGCTTCTGCTTCGCACACACGGCTTGCTTTTTGCTTTTCCATTGAACTGCCTTTATCGTACCCCACAGGTTCTTTCCATCTCATTCTCTCCCCCTTTGTCATGCTGAGGGAAGTTGGGAGGAGTGGTAGAGTGACTTGGTGGGTACCTGGCACTCAGTGAAGGTCAACTCACCACATTCAAAAAGACATTTAAGCATAATTATAAGCTGAGTTGTTTCCAGAAGTTCACTTGAATAAAATCTCATGTCTTTTCCCTTCTTGTATACATAGCTCCTTGACGGCATTTCATTCAGCTGTAACAAGCACTAAGATCTACCCACTTATCTTGCATGTTTGTATTGCTTGAAATAAGCCATCACAGACAGAACAGACTAGTAGATTTAAAATGAAACAGTACAATGTTCAACAGAGATGTTTTTATACGGATGTTACCAGGAGATTAATTTTTTTAATTTGTATCCGATTTAATCAATTCTTAATCCAGTAATGTTTGACCATAGCACAGATTCCTGACTCAGTTTCCCAAGTCTAAGGGAGTTAAGTCTAATTAGTCCCAATTTTAAATAAATGTTACCACACCACAGTTCATTTCATCAGATCCATCTTCACAGTCTTTTTTCCCATCACACTCAGGATTTGGGTTTAGCAAGCATTTTCCATTGAGGCATTTGTAGGCATAAGGGGGACAACCTTTGTAGGCTGAAATAACAGAGAGAAGATGTGTCACATGTTTGGAGCCGTGGTTTGAAATTATTAAAAGAACTTGCACATTCAACCTACTCAGTGAAAGTTGTTCAAAGCTGTATCTTCTAGTCTGCTTGAAGTCATACTCTGTACTGCTATAAACAGGTCCCTCTATGTGCAGAGGACAGGGAGTTGTTCCACTCTGATTAATGATCACACTAATTTCAATCTCCGCTGTCCATGAGGAAGACAACACAAGATCTTTCCACTATCCTCACTCCCATTTTACTGAACTCTAAACTGAGCAAGATAGGCTTCTCAGACCTGTCCTTTTACCTTCACCAGTGCTACTGGCACTACAAATTATAAATCTTCACAGCAGATATCATCTGATAGTCAGCCTTTTTGTTTTTAAGTGAAAGTTGAGAAAGTTGTGAAAGAGCTTTATACTTCCCTCCAATAAATTTTTGGCTAAAGACTATCACAGTTCACTACGTGGAAATCCTGAAAGATCTCAGCAATAGGCTTCTATTACTATTGTTCTTATTATCAGTTGTTTACAGTGATCTCTAAGCAGTGATAGGAATTTAATTCTTTTCAGCAAACAAGGACATACTCCTGGCTACCACAACGACCTGAGCTTCAAAGCAAGGCAAAAATTTTAAAGGCAAAATGCAGTGAGTCACTAGGGAGATATTAATAGCACCAGCCACGTCCATAACTATGGTGGATCTACAATAAAGAGACCAGGCATGTAGCAAAGAGCAAAAGATTTAAAGTTGTTATGTCTCTTACATTATTTGGTACTGATCTGGCAGCAGCCCTCTTTAATAGGATCACCAGCATGCTGTCATTAGTCATCTAACAAAAATCACTGTTATCATGTATTTTGCTTCATTAATTTCTTATCTAGACTCTTCCAAGAACTAGTTATATTCTGTATGGCTTTTTTAGTTATTATGAAACTTGCACTTCACACTATGAAATAAAATACGTAGAAATACTTCATCAATCCATTAAAATAAGCATATTCCTGCTTCTGCCTTCCACTATCTTTTGGAAAATAGCTAAAAATGCTTATATATGTATTGTGTGTGTGTATACACACACACAAAAATACTTACAGCAGTTGTTTTCATCACTGTCCTCCCCACAGCTGTCATCATCTTTACAAGTCTTAAACTGAGGCTTACACTTCCTATCACCACAGTTCATCTGTTCTGGAATACAATCTGAAAAAGAAAGATCTGTAAATGTTTTATAATCTAAATAGCTGCCTAGCAGCCACGTGCTACGCTCCCTGCCAGAGGTCACCTTGGTATTACTGTGCTATCTCTGCCAGACATTAGTCTACCTTGGTTTCGATAGTCTCCGCTGACAGAGACACCTGCTGCATCATCGAACTTGCACTGTGCTCTCTGACTTTGGATTGCCTTCTGGTCACTCTTTATGGCACCTCTTTATTGTTCCCTATTTTCTTTGATGAGCAATGCCCAAGTTGGATACAGTGCTCTAGCTGAAGCCTTCCCACTGGTTCCTGAGAAGATCTTTTCAAATTCCTATTTTACATCCTAGTGTGACACTTGAAAAAAGAAAACAACAAAGTACCAAACACGAAACACACAGAGAAAACTGTATGACTTTGTGACTTTCAAGTCAGCTTTTGAGTCACTATTACTCCCCAGCCATTTTTTTCAGCAGAAAAGCAACTTAGGCAATCCACGTGTATATTTGATTACCTAAGTTCAGATCTTGCCTTTATTAAACAGGATATCATTTTCTCCATACACATTCTTCAGCTTGTGAAGATCGCTTATAAATATATCCCTCTTTTAATTGTGTGGCACTTTTCCTATTTTATAAGCGTCTTCTCTAATCCATCATTTAGATCACTAGCAAAGACTATGAGATATCCCATAACAGATACTTGCAGAATGGCAACGAAAGAAATATTCTTCCGTTTTGGTAAGAAGTCATCGGCAGTCATTCTCTGGAAACATTTTTCTACATTTTTTTCCTCATTGTACTTCCTTTACTTACTTATAAGTTTGTCACACAAGACAGTGTCAAAGTACAACTTTTCTTCTATTTATCGTCTCATAGCAGAGAACTAAAACTAAAATAAATACTCCATGCTGCTTTTTAATATCTTTTTCACTGTTTATAAATATTTTACTTCAACTATTTGTTGCTTAACTTTTTTTTTAAGCATAACTTGTAAGGATTGGTGTAAAATTCCCTTCTTATTTTTTTCTGTTCTCCCGCTCTTTAAAGAGAAGCATTGCAGAGCCTTTTTTCCAGATGTGGCTGAAAATCTAACATCTTCCATGGGATCTTAAAGGTAGTCATCAATATTTTAGGGATAATTTCAGCCAGCCTCTAAACTTCCTGGAATGAACTTTTTACAGGAGAACACAAACAATTGCCCTGCCACAATCTAATTCACCACTGGTATCCAAGCAGTCTTTTTGACCTTCAGACTGAATGTGTGAATAAATGCATGTTTTATCTGCATATCTAAGCTAGAAAAATAAGAAATTAATGACACTAGAAATGCTCTTACAGACTAAACACATTCATGCAGAACTATACCATGAAGACATATTAAAATGCCTACTAAAAAACAAAGCTAGTGTCATTTATAAATTAAATTGAATGTTAAAAAGGGAGATGCTCTCTTACTTGGTATATCTGTCAGAAGCTTATACCAAGTAGTCTGAATTAAATGAATCAACATTCCTCTAAATGAACTTAAATTAAATTCATATGCACTGCCTCAGTCTAAGAGTTAGAAGTGATTCAGCACAGATATATAATTACCAACAAAAGAGAACACCTCTTTAATTTGTTACGGTACTACGTTTTACACAGGAGCATCTAAGGAGAGGAAAAAATAAAAATAAAAAACTAGGCATTCTCTTCAGTATTAGAAATACAATACAAATTTCCTGACGTTAGAATATTTCAGAAATTTATCTCTATGCTACTACACACCAACTTCCTATCCGATGTCCTTTATCTAACACATCTAGCAATTTCATTATGAAACAGTCTTTCACCAAGAATCTCTTCTACTAAAACTAAAAACTAGTACTGGTGCTTAGGCGTTTCTTTCTGTTTCTTTCCAATATATTGGAGGGGAAAAAGAAAAAAAGAAGAAAAAAAAAAAAAAAGAGAAAAAATGATCTGTGGAAGAATAAGTAGCCAAAACCCTTCAACTTTTATCCTTCTAGCACCACAGACAAATTAACAGCTACATCAGATTGAAGGACCAAATACATTTGTCCCTCATTTGTTTGAACAATTTCAATCTGGAGTCATTTACTCCTCTTCATTGCCTTGCATGTGATGCCATTAGAGAGGAAAGCAGGCACTACCCAATCAGCACTAGCTCAAAAGAGGAGCATCTCCGTGCTCATGCTCTCTTCTCTTCACCAGGCACTGAAAAAAAACAACTGATGGCTTTATTTAGTTGTTTGTTTTTTTTTCTTCCCCTCTCGCTCTTACTATTGCGACAGGTAAGGCTGCTATGGAAGACTAGTGCTCTGAACACATTCTGCTCTCTCAAATAGCCCTCCACAAATGCCTGTGCTGTATTGACTTGTACTGACACATCACGGCCAACCTGTGATGTGATTAAGGGCAGTGATTAGAGATTGATTACGCGACTTTGAGCCATCTGCTTGCTAGCTCAGTGCTAGAAATGGAGCAAAGCACACAAGGAGAGACTTGTACACCCAATAGAGACCAGGGATTTTCTGTTAAAAAAGTATTGTTGGGCTTTGACTTCTCTCTGAGATGTTTTTGAGGCAGTAACCAGAGTAACCGCAGGACACAGTACAGTTTGTAACTTTTTCTGGTAGAAGGAGACACACTGGTAGAAAAAGAAAATATCTCTGAAAATATCTGAGTCCTATAGAATGACTGACCACAAAATCTGCCACTTATTTCTAATGAAAGGCATGAAGCACAAATCTGTACCATAGATCTTAATACATAAACACCTCTAAGTGTACAGCCACGAACAGAACTACGCTCAGTAGGCAACCTCACGATCTGAAGAGGTTTCACAAACTGAATGGGTCTCCTCAAATCACAGAGAATGTTACCTACCTAGATATTAATTGGGTAAAGGAAAGAGAAAGCATTTTAAAAGCGTGTTTTGCAGGTGTGTATGTACTAAGAAGCTTCACAAGTAAATATGTGCATTTGTTCAATTAAGTATGTAATATTGTAAATATCTGTCTCTTGCAATTAGGTTAAGGAAAAAAAAGGCAAATCAATTTGTATATGGTTAGTCTGTCAAGCATGATTTCTTGAAGGTTTCTCCTTAAAACCTAAAGCACATGCTTATTCACTTACGTTCTGTGTGTCTGAAAGCTTTGTATTCAATATAAAATCCTCTGTGGGTGACCAGTTCATCAGAATGGAAGTGGATTGTGACAGAATAGCCATACTCTCTGAATGTGTTTTCTGAAAGAGCTTTACAGTATCTAGCAAGGCAAAAGTGAGAATAATTAATTTCTAACTAAACTGACCATTAATTACCATCCAAGTACCTCTCCTTTTCCTGAAGGGTATCAGTGTCAAAAAGCTTTAAAACGATACAATAAAAATAAGCTATTTTTTAGTGGTAAACCAGCCCAATAGCAGTATTAGAAAGCCAATTTATGAGTGCCTTCCACTCCACAACTTTTCTGGACTAGCAGACTCTGAAACAAAATGCAGCAAGACAATCAACATCAGAATCTGCCTTTTAACTACAAACTGCTTCTAAGCACGCTTGATTTCAGATTTCCCTTTCAGGTTTGCAAACCCAAAGGCTACATATCCAGTAATAGAAACATACAGCCAAATCCAACAGCTTCAGTACACTCCTTTCAAGAGAAAAATTATTCTAAATACTATTTTTTTGAGGTTAGTTTAAAGTTGGGTTGGGGGGGAGGCATTGGGGGGGTGGGAGTGTTTCTTTGTTTCCTTTAAGCACTTTGTAATTGGTCTTATTTACAGGCAACAATTACAATAGCGGAAGAATAACTGATATAGAAAAATGAAACTTCAGAAGATGCAAGCTCTTCACTCATGTCTGGTCCTTTGCCTGGAATTTACAGTTCAACTGCATCAGCTGCATAAAATCCTGTTGTTTTCTATGTCATTGCTTGTAAAGGGAAGAGCAAGCTAACAGAAATGCCTGTATAGAAAAAGCAGGGTGCTTAAAGTAACTTCATGACAAACGTTCGATACTAGAACAGGACTGAGAACATTATTCTGCTGAAATTCAGTGTAAGCGTGTCAGTTTTTGCTGAAAGGCATCGTTATGCACTGGAAGCGGTGAGACATTTTTTCTTCAGTACATTCTGCAGAACATCAAAATGCAAACTAATATGTCAGAAAATAGCATATTTACTCACCTGACCCTATCAATTTCTAACCAGTCTTTATCACATTTACTGGACTCTGGCGACTTCTCTTGAATTTGTATTATGAGGATTTTTAGTGAGAGCTTATAGCCAGGCAATGGTGCCTAAAAAATGAAGGATAAATATCCTGACACACACATCCACAAAATAAAAAGGCTTATGCTTCTATGATGGTAAATCTTGTTTTAGTTATCAGATTGAAAATACTGGATTTTTATTATGCAAATCAGCACCTTTGAAGAATAAAAAACTTTGCTATTTTAAACACGTATAGAAATCTTTACTGTGCCAGATAAAGGAGTGTAAACCTTCCTACAGCCAGCACAGAGCACTACATCTGAGGTTCATGCTGTGTTTATACTGCTACATGTTCCAGTAAGTCAAATAAGAGATCTCAGACATCTATGGCAGCTGGTCACTCAGCTGCATTAGCTATCACCTCTGTTTTAGAAAGCCTTTTTCTTCCTTTTTGTCCATATGGAGGAGATAAGAATTTTGTGCAATAAGCTGCTAATAGTTTTCATTGAGCATGCAGGTAGAGACTGTTACCAACTCATAGACATGAATATTATCCTTTTCTGGGGCAAGTTAAAATAGTAGTTAAATGCTTAATGGAACAACAGGTAAATACACTAGGAGGTCGGTGGAAACCACAAGCAGATTCTAAGTCCTGTGAGAGATCTTGCTGGAAATTCAGAGCTGAATTTCTGAGCCAGAGAAGGTCCTGGTTTTTCAGACTTCAGGGAAATACAATGCGGTATGTGTCATATGAGGCATGATTTATATGACTTTTTTTTTCTCTTTCTGACACTGGAGCAATGTTCTGATTATTAGCAATTTTCTCTTGCTGCTATGAGGTGTCACCGTAACCATCGCTTTGTCATGAATAATACTCAAACTTTTTGAAGCTGATAATATTTCCCTCCCATAGCTGACACTTGGACTTAGGACAGGACAAAGAAATATGTGCCTGAAAAGATGTCTTAGTATGTTTTCCCTCTATTTCCCCCACACTAAAAACCATTTCTCTCAATTTTATGCCTATATCACATTAAGCAAAGTCATCACTACTCAGAGGAGTTCCCAGCACTTACTCTGATGATCCAGCTGCAGTCAATGTTTGGTGGGTAGTAACTTGGGTAATAAGGAGAACTCAGTGTCCCATTCCAGGAAATATAATGACCGCCACACACTGGGAGAGAAATACATTATCAAGGAGTATAGTTATTTCAGTTGGACTAAAGTGTGGAGCCTACTTCACCTGCTAGGACCCTTCTCTATGTATAGAGTTAGAAGAATGAGTACTAAACTCAGGCTTTGCCCTTGTTAACAGAAAAATCACATAACTTCTACTTCACGCTGAATTTCTCTTGTTCTTGGATCAAGTTACAATTAAGGATAAGTACAAAACATCTCTGACTGAATCTTTTTTAAAAAAACACATTATTTTATGGTAAGTGGAAGAAACAATTACATGTGGACACAAGAGACCTCCCCTCTCCAATTTACTTCTGATCTCTCTGTAGACATTTTCAAAAATTAAAAAGCAATCAGACCAATGAGGCAAAACATTCAATTAATTTAATGTAAACCAGGAAGTTTGTGTGCCAGTTCTCAGTCTGAAAATTCATGCTACATTTTAGTAATATCTTTGAAGTTTTATTTTCTACCAAGAATTCTCCTATACATACGATCTTTAGTGCTTTTTGTTTTCTATAGGTAAGGCAGTTAATGCAAACATGAATATAATGGAAATTAAGACAATTTTGAAAATAGCAAAATTTCATGACAAAGCCTGGACTATAAGCCACTTGAAGTGCCCATCTTCAGAATAATGAAGCAAATCTATTTTGTATTGTGGATGGGAAGAGTATTTGCCTAAGCAGTATCCACAGAGACATTAGCCAAAATGTGTAAATCTTTTGAAAAATTTATCCTCTATGATTTGTTCCACAAATTAAAAAATAGTCACTTGCTTGTCAAAATTCTTTCACTTAGACCTCACCAAATATCTGTGGCTGAACTTTCACTAGTGAAGCCCCTATATCTCTTGTGAAATGCTGCATTTAATCATAATTCAAAATATTTCACTAATCACACAGAAGTCCTGAAAAATTCATGGTATTCTGTAACATAGAAATATACTCACTGGGCCTTGAATACATTTTTCTTGTACAGCTAACTACAATGAGCAGTGCTTTCATAACACAATTATAGACCTATTAGAAGCGCTTGTTCTTGTTTTCCGTTTTATTAAACACGCATTTGCCAAGCTGGGGAGAGATTGCCAAAACTGATAAAAACACTGCTCTGTCACTGGATCTAGCTAACTTTGCCTAGACTGGCTGGCTCCTCTGCTTCTATTAGTCCACACAGGTAACACTGCACAGTGCGTGAGAAATACAGCTCAGGTGGTAATTGGGCAGAAAAAAACCCAAACACCACCTCCCAGGTCTAAGGATAGTCTCTGTTCTTTGTTCAGCCCTTAGACATTACTTTTAAAAAGGTCGGAATGACAATTCCTTGATTTCTATGCCAATATTTCCTCCTCCCAGATATATTCAGGCAATGCTAACTATCTTAGAGGCAACAACAGGAACAAGTGTGCCTACATTAGATGCTGATTTCTATTAATGACTTACTGATTTTAGGAACAGCTTGGAAGTGAGATTTTAATATGTTACTTTCTTCTCTTCGGTCCAGTGAGAAGGTAAGTAACATTACATTACTTGATGAAGTTAAACGTACAACAGAAGGATTCCAGGCCCCAGGTCCACACCATCTGAAATGTTACGGAAAATTAATTTGAAAAACCCAAACCATTTCCCACATTCCAGCCATCTTTGCTGAGAAACTGGGCAGAATTAACAATAATCTGGTCATCTGAGTTTCAGAAGTATTCCCCAGACTACCACTTCCTTTTCATTCTTCCACTCAGTTGATACTACACAAGATAACAGAGTTTCCTAGCATTGAGGCTTAGTGACTCAGGATCAATATTACAGATGTTCTTGCCTGATAGGTGCTCTGGAGTTCTCAAACCTGTGGAAGTGTCAGAAGAGCAGTGCCAAATTGTGTTACTTCAGTAGTGACAGTAGCACTGAAAAGGCAACAAGTGCCAGTGCAGCAGTGTTGAGCAGCATCTGCATAACAGGTAACAAGCCCAAAGCGTTTTCAATCCATTAACATTCAGCTTGGTTTCATGTCACAAAAGCTGTCACACAAGATGTGAAATCCCATTCATGACAACTATTTCTTCTTATTGTCCTTATTTTATTTAAATAATGCTGAGTTAATTTGTATCCTGAAGCTTGAAAACTTACTGCCTCTTATAATGTGAGATTTTATTTCTTGCATCTGTAAATTCACTCTTCTTTTTTTTAAATCCGTATCCTATTTTGTATTTTTTTTCATCAATGTACAAAGCTGTGTGAAAAAATTCTAAGTTCTCTCTTTTCCTCGGTACAGCAAAGGAAATCAATTAAGATTAAACCTCACAGTAACAGAGTATTTCCATCACAGCCCTGTATCAAGTTCTTTGACATCACTGAGATCCTGAGTGGCAGCATTAAAATAAAATTTTCGAACCTTAAACTGAAAGAAGTCATCTTCTACTTGGAGCAGGCTATTCTCTGATCTCATTTTGTGTGAGACACTAGACAACGGATCTGTGATTTGCCTCTTTTTGCAGACATTATTAAATCCATTTTTTTCATAATATTTGTCAAATCCTTTATACGATAAACAATTTGAGTCCCCTTCGCACTGCCACGAGGAAATCTTTCAGCATCTCAATCTTCTACGCATTTGACAGCCTGGCTTATCATCTAGCAATACCTTTTGTCACAGTATCATCAGAATAGTGAGGCAGGTATGTATGAGAAGAGTTGTCCAAATGAGACATCTACTTTTACAGAACACTTCTCAATCTCAGCTCACTCTTTAGTAGTTGTCACTGAACAGCTGTATTACTGCAGTTTACAGAAATGAGTGAGAATTATTTTAGTCACTGAGTGACCTGAACATCAGAGAGTAATGGCTATAACACAGTAATTCCTGGCTGTCATGGATATTGGATAGATTATTATTATTTCTATTGCATCTGTCCTAAGTATGTCACTAACTGCTTTTAGCTTAGGTAGAAAACTAATAAGGATATGCAAAACCCACACGTTTGCTAGGATGATGATAAAAGTAAGCAAATAAAGTCAACTTTTTTGGAGACATCTTAAGGCTTTTAATATGATTTCAGTTACCAAATTCTGTTCTTGTTCTTTAAGAGAGCTGGATCAATGTATATTCTTGAACTTTCTGTCTTAAAGCTTACTGAACCCATGTTCTCTGGACTTGCTATATTACACATCTGTGTTGGTTTTTCGAGCTTCCAGGTGCTTTCATGCATGTGGCCAATTATACATTTTTTGTTTCCAAAAAGCTGAGCCATTGCTAATGATGCACAATGGAGTAACAGCCCCTGCAATAACCTGTATTCATCAGTCAGCATCAGGAACGTGATTCTTTATGTTGTGCTACGATCTGAGACTAACTCCTTAGAAAATCCCCCATGCCTGGCCTTGTGACAGTCCACTACCAGCAGCAAGTTCTTATTTCTCTTCTTATGCAACAAGACACAAGTCTTTGATAGAACTGGAAAAGATCAGCTACTCAAGTAAGTTAAAGCATCACTAAATACGTGCATTTCAGATGCTTCAAGCCAAATCTGCATGCTCAGATAGCCTCTTTCTGAAAATTCTTTAAAAAAGTTCCCCCTCAAAACCACTCACCCTCAGATTCTAAAACTTGTACATTTATTTTGTAAATGAAGATTGGTTCATGGTGGATAAAATGTCCATACATGAAATTTGACCCTGGAAAGTGGGAGCAGTGTGACCACTGAAGGCTGCATATCGTCTGATCTCACTTAAGCAAATAGACTACATAGTAGCTCTGAGGATGAAGCCTTCCACAGACATGACCACCCTGTTATGAACAGGGATTTGTCTGTGTCTGAACTGCTATAAAACATGTATTTTCTAAAAGTAAAACAATACAATATTCTAAAAAAACCCACTGTATTTTCTTTTGAGTTGTGACAGCAATTGTATGAAATAAAAACCAATACAAATTAGACAAGTACCCACCGGAATTTCTAACAGGTTTCCCAGGGAAGTGGTTATGGTACCAAGCCTGTCAGAGTTCAAGATGCATCTGGACAATGTCCTTAGTCATATGGTTTCGTTTTAGGTAGTGCTGTGATGAGCAAGGAGTTTGACTTGATGACCCTTATGTGTCCTTTCCAACTCAAGATATTCTATGATTCTAATTCATTGAGATGGGTATAACATGGCAGATCTTTTTATTCCCTTATACGAGATTTTTAATTAAGTTGTATTTGGAGTTTCACATTTTGGAAGCCTGTTTAATATCAATTTGATATCACTACAGTTTCAGAGAGTTTCTGCACAGCTCAGTAAAATCTCTTTGCTCAGTACTGTCACACGTTGTAATGATCTTTTTCTGCAGAGGAAGGAGGAAATCATATGCTGATAAGTGGTGTGATGCACAGCTCTCTGGAGTGACACCATGCAAAGTGACAACTACCAATCTCACCACATAGTTAGAAGGAACTCGCAGCCTCCATTGATAAAAAGACTTTTTGGGATTCATCAGAGTTAGAGTCCTGTTGTTGCCTGGCTTGGCATACAGGTCAAAGGATACTGCTATACAAAGGAAGCTAGATCAGTGGGTGAAAAACTGTTAAGTTTAAAGATAAATTAAGTTACTGGGTAAGATTTCAGAAGAGCTGGTGACAATAACCTGCTCTACCTGCACTTCTCAACTACTCTAGTCTCTTTTTACTCTTACCCTTACAACTCCATCCTCTTTTCCGTACCAGGCTGCATCACCTCCTGCTCTGGCCAAGGGAGTATGTCGTCTCACCACCACCAGCTCTTTGCACACTTGACAAGCAGGAGGGGATTTGGCAGCAACTGTCACCATCTCTTCTTAAAACCTAATGCTTCGTGTACCATTTTCTCTTTACCCCTCTCCATGCAATGGGAACACTAAGTATATGAAGTCAATCTTGAGGTGTGCTTGATATGGAGAAACCAGACAAAGTGAACTAAAGCTCTACGATATTTGACAGATCACTAACCATGAACAATTCAAATTATCTCGGCATAAGGCAAACAAATTATATATAATTTTGTGTAGTAGCTTTTCAAAAGATGCCAAGAAAAGGAGTCGCAGCTCATTGCAATTCAGTGGGAACTATTAAGTTTTAACTACTGTAGTCAAAACATCAGAATAAAAGCTGTAAAGGCTAGGATGAAAATACCTTATTTGAAACACAACACAAGGAGATCTCTAGCCTGTTTTGGTTCATATGTCCTATAGATATTCATATGTCCTACAGCTATAAGAATAACTGGGAAGCTGCCATTTTTCTGTTATGGGATTTTATTCCCCCAAGAGATATCTGCTGGGATTGAAACATAATTACCTGATTTTAGCATTACATCATATTCTGTCGAATCTGAAACTGAAATTTGGTAACTATCAGCCACATAAGCCAAAGACACAAACTGGAGAAAGAAAAACAGACAGAATAAGTATTAAATGACAGGTACATTGTTACCAAAAAGATCCATTGTAACGAGATCAAAATCTTCCTCCCCAGAAGAACTGAATATATGAGCTGCTTGTTTACTGCTGATTTCTTTTTGTTCCACTGGGGTTGATTTTGTAAGAGAAGTAACCATATCTTGTGGTGCCCAGAACACATTCCAGCAGTAAGCTCTAAGTCCAGACTCTCCTTCACTGTGGAGGGGAAAAAAAAAAAAATCTACATCATACACTAATTAGTGCTTCAGACACGCTTTCCACTAGTCTGCGTATTTGTCTTGCACAGTTGCCTAGCCAACTGAACTAGTATGAAAACAGTTGCAGCTGATCATGGTGGCAAAAAGTTTTCTTGTTTGACAATTGTTTTTTTCCATACAATAGAAATACTTTGAAAATACGGTGCTTAAACAGTTACACACTGAGACTGAAAACTACATCTCAAAAAATTCTTGCAGTGTTTTTTATGGAATTGGATGCTTCCATTTCTGCTGTACAATTATACACTTTTAATATCATATTACAGCTCCAGACACATTTTCCTCAATATTATTTCTCTTAGGTTAGCACCATATGATAACGTAATTTTATGCCCATACTTTGCCACAACATCACACAATTCTTGTTGAAATAAACATGCACAAAATATTACTTACGTAATTCAGAGTCCATCACATTCTTTCTTTCAAAGTGGCCTATAGACCGGCCTTTCAGAAGTTTCAAAGCTTATCAGGATAGTAGTTGCCATCTGCTCAATGTATTTACATTTCTCACTAGGAGCTTAAGTAGACTGCCCAGCCCCAAATTATACCTTTAAATTTTTGTTTTCAGGCGTTTAAAAGGAACTTCATTTAAATATACAAAACAGAAACAAAATTCTGCAAGCAGTACAGAAAAAAAATATGTGGAACTGTGACTTTAAAAAAAAAAATAAATAAAAGAATAGACTACAAAGCAATCCATAAACCAATGAGCAATTAATCAGACTTCATTTATCTCACAGATTCTACAGAGCAAGACAGAAGCCACGCTATTAGTTCCTAGCTCACATACTTAAGTGCATTTCTGCATTTTTCATTCTGTTACAGAGATCTGTATGTTCTTCCAGATAATTTAAAATGCACAGAAAAAAAAGATAAAATGAACACAACTGAATATCTCAAACTTATACCATGTACTGGAAGAGTACCTACCTGAAAGCAGCCACTACAGTCTTCAAGTAGTACTTTCCCAGGGGGGAAGACTCATATGTTTCTGCCAACTGACAGTTAAGTAACAGTAAAAGAAAACATAAAGCATTACATTTTAGTGTCAGTTTCACAATATAAAGTATTGGCTTCTTCCTTTCTTTCCTCTTCCTCACTCCCCCTGATACTACAAGCACTATCTATTATTTTCATAAAATGTATCAGTTAAGGATCATAAATGTGTCTTTATTTCCGCTAATATATTTAAGTCACATCACATTTCCAGACCATTGAGATAGCTCCTCATAATTAGCCATGAAAAGACCACCTTATGAGTATCTTTATATTTTTGTTTCAGTCTTTATATTTCCGGCATATAATCTAGACATCAGCAATTTGTATTTGCTGTGCACAAAGCAGCTTTGAGACACTAGATCAGCCCTTTTGGGAAATACAGGCTAACAGAGAACTGCTTTGTGTTTAAGACTGCTGTTCACATGTACCCAGGAAACAGTATTAAACTCACAAATAGGAACTCACTTCAACAGTGCAAGAAAGCCCTGATTATTGTAGGGAATAACAAAAAAAAGCAAACCAAAACAAAACATTAAGCATTCAATTGGAATGATAATTGGGGGGAAAAGAAAAAAAAAAGCTCAGAGAAAAACGGAGCAAGGAAGAGTGTTTGAGTAGAGTAAAACAAAACAAAATCCACAGTCCTAATTCTCTTAAGAATAATAATTTGTCCATAATCTTGAAACCCTCAGGCTTTCTTACCTAGAAAACGATGGCCTCATGCGAGACACATGGCCTCAAATGTCTAACTATGTTCCTAGACCTGTACGCTGCTGAGGCACTTGCTATCTTTAAACTCACTATTCTGAAGAAAAAAAGAAGTGACTAACTGGAGTCTTCTCATTCCAGTCTAATTCTGTAATAAACATTTTTTAAATTATTGCAATATTTATCCTACAATCATAGAATGGTTTGGGTGGGAAGGGACCTTAATGATCCTGTAGGAACTCACATAAATTTGGATTGCTTCTGCTTGCAGGAGGAATTTCTGTGACTTTGGATCATTAAGGTAATTTGTGTAAGTCAAATTATGAATTTCTATACTTCCACCAAGATAAATAAAAGAGAAAGCTGGGCCTGAGGAGGAAAAAAAAAAGAAGATAAAAATATTAGCACACCTAATAACATTACAGAAAGAATCCTGAACAAGAGGTTTGCAGAAGTGTGTATTTGTCACACAGAATCACAGAATATTAGGGGCTGGAAGGGACCTTGAAAGGTCGAGTCCAACCACCCTGCCAGGGCAGGAGCATAGAGTTAGATCACTCAGGAACGCATCCAGGCGGGTTTTGAATGTCTCCAGAGAAAGAGACTCGATAACCTCCCTGGTCAGCCTGTTCCAGTGCTCTGTCCTTGGCATCTATAATTGTTATTTCTTAAGAGAAACATGCAGTAATAGCCAGAGTGCTGAGGCAGTCCCATTGACATAATAATGCCCAGAAGGAAAGGAGAGGAATGAGGCACAGACATTTTACTAGGAAGCTTTAATTATGAAGCTTTCATTTTTTGCAGTGCTACTCTCCTGAAGAGATATGATTTTAATGGCTAGGCATTGAGATGTGGGAAGAAATATATAAGGTAGGTACCCATTTTGTTTTGAAAAATTGAATATAAGATAGATGGTTAATTCCTAGAGGTTCTTGGGAAAGATGACAGGTATAATAATGATAGTATTTACAAGCAGAGACAAAAAAAATTAAAGACAAAAAACATACCTTCATTATTCTTGTGCAACTACCAACTGCTAATTATTGTGTATTTTGTTACTTTAGCAAAGATATGAAGGAGAAGGGAAAGTCAGTAGTTTATACACACATTACATGTTTAGCTGCTTAGTGCAGAGCTTGTTCCACTACTCATTCACACAGTGAAAAATACCCGTCCTATCCAGACCATGCTGGGGGTTAACACTTACAGAATGGATAGTGCAGGACTAGCACGGTTACTGTAACTATGAAAGAAGTTAGAAGTAATATTCCTAGAAGCCATCTTCTCCAGAAACACAACCTCATCCATTTGAAGAAATGGTACTTCTGGCTCAAGCCTTCCGAGCAGGATGTGCAGTAGCAAATATGCAGACTTTCCTAGAGAAAGACACGGGAAGGCATAAGCCAGCAAGGCAATAAAAGAAGAGTTGTTATACCGTATTTTAGTGTATTTACCCTCATAGTTTTTTTTAAAGAGGTTTAAATTGATATTGAAATAATATCCTTCATGCTATCAGCTATTTCACACATGAAACTCACGTTATTTCCCTACTGCTTGCTTGGGGCACGCATTTCAAGCTATGCAAATAGAGGGGGAAATTGTTGCCACTTTGGTTAGGAGAAATTTGCGTAGGAATTACAGAGGTCAACACACACCAGAGTGAGCAGAGAGATCATTTACGGCGTTCCTACTGTAAAGCTTAGCTGGCGTCCCTTACCTGTCCTGCAGTCTACTCAGAGTCGTGTGGAGCTGGTATGCTGTACACGGAAACCTGGCTGGATGGGAAAGCCTGCATCACGATGCCTTGAAAAATGCCTTTTGGCAAACCTAATAACAAAATCCTAAGTGAATCTCATTTATTAAACATAACTCAGAAGAGCGTGCTGCTCTCCCTGCCACGCACACCAGCCTTCTCTCATTTCAACTTTGCCATACTGCTTGAAGCTGGAGCTAGCTGATCCGAAATCAAAGAAGGTGGGGAGGAAAAGCTACCATCACTGTAACTCTTTGTTTTCCTAACTGGCTAAGTAGGATATGGATCCCATCATTTGAAAACAGATCAGTTACTCCCTTCTTTCAGCAATACAAGGACAGGAAGTAATTTATGACACAATGCAAAGGATATGAAGGAAATTTATAGATAAAAAGTCTCAGAGTAAGATAAATGAGGCCACTTCTAATTAACGCCTGGTGGAATCCACAGAAATCTTGATAAGAAATGTGCAGTTCCACAGACCACCTGAATTATCCAGCCACAAGTCAAGGTCACAGTAAAATAATCTAATTGCAAAGCAATTCATGTCCACATTTCCTGTTTGAAATTAAACCCAGTTTTAAGTCAGCAAGCCAACAAATTCAGAGTATTTTACATGTAAAATAAGAAAATCAAGGATGCGTGCAGGGAAATAAAATATTTTATACATGGAGGAAGGGGGAGAGAGAGAGAGAGCACACAAAGAACAAAACCTAGCAAAACAAAACAGGCTCAAGAAACTTCAACTCCAGAAAACAAAAAGGGGCTGAACAACGCCCAGCACAGATCACACAGAAACTACAGAAGGGATTAATTGGAAAGCAATCATCACAGCTCCGGAATGCAAACTACAGCTGCAGACAGACCGTTTTTTTCAATTTCTCTTTTTTTTTTTTTTTAACAGCCTTTCTCCATATAAGCACAACTTGCTGACTAACAGATACTTTGCCCCTTTCTTCATGGAAAAGAAACCACAGAAAAACTCTAGAGAAAACAAAACCTCTTTTGCATCATCTCTAAAAATTGTATCAGGACTTCAAAAAAGTTCTATACATTCAGGGAACCCAATTCCATAGCATTACCTCTCAGAGGGTAGAAACATCAGTTTTATTTGGGCAACGAGAAGATCTTGGAATGACAGACATCATCATGTTTACTCACCTTGTTAAGGTTGCCTGAAGATAAAGAATTCAAATTCCCAGGTGGATGAACTTGAGTATGAGGAAATAAAGGCAGGAAATAAGAGTTAGTAGCTCTAAATCGTGGAGTAGGTTTAAAAAGAAAGAAAAGGAACGAAAGCTGATGGATTTTGCATGATGAACCTCAGAACTTCTGATCTCCAAAAATGAAGACCCTATGGATTTGAGAAGGTTGTTAACTTTTGGCAATCTCTCCTCTTCCTCTCTGTCAGCTGTTCTTGATGGAGAAGGTAGGGAAAATAGTATTTGCAAGAGTACTAACAGTGAATTGTTACTTCACAGTTGCTACTGTATTGGGCCATATACATGTCAGAGGAAACGGCCGAGTGAGGCTTAAGTTTTGTCTCTAGGTGGTCAATTATATCTTCAGCTTCCTGATAGATGATTCCACATGCATTTAAGTTGGTGCCTGGAAAAATGAACATAAAAGTACCAGAAATTTATTATTGCATCTCCTCCTGTGTCTCCAGACATTCACATAGAACAACCACCACAAGGACCAGTCTTTTCCTCTTTCACTAATGTTTGAAAAAAGGGTGTTTCTTACTTCCATATATGTACTCCAGAATCAGCAGGGAGACATGTAAAGAAATTCCACTACTGAACAGGATTACCAAATATGATTTTTAATGAAGATATCCAGGACATATTTGATTTCAGGAAAACATTTTTCAAGTTACAAGACTGAAGGCACATATTTGTGAATCCATGGTGCAAAATTTGACACTCTTGTGTAGACACCTGGGAAATTTGGTCTTCCACATCCATAACCCCAGCTAACAATGCCAGTCAAAAACCATTTTCCATCTGCGTTGCTTTGACATGACAACGGTCCACCAGAATCACCCTAAAAAGAATATATTGAGTTGTAAGTGTTTACAATATGGCTTATTAAAACTGAGACAAAAGTCCACAGGAGATATTTTGTTTGAGTTATTCCAGCAGTTATTACATTTTCCCATTCACATAGTTAAAACCATCAAGTATTCCACAGGGTTGTTTTTTTCCTCGAAGCAGATGGGACTGCACAGTTGTACCAAAAGTTTCACAGTAGAGAAGGCTAGCTCTTACTTTTTAGAGACACTACTACTTATATTATTTTTTGTGAACTAGAGTTGAAATTCACATTTTGTTTTTTAGCTTCAAACTTACAGCCAAACCCAAAATCTGCTACTTAATATGTATGTTCATTTATAGCTTACACACCTAACTACTCAGAAAATAATAAACTCTTTAAAAAAAAAATTGTTAAAAGAAAAATTTTTAAAAATAAAATATGCAATATTTAATAATGATATAACTTCTTACAAAGTAAAGGTAAAAGGAAATAGACTGAATCCCTCAGTTGGTTTGGTGGGGATTTTTTTATTGTGCTTTTTGATTTTTTTTTTTTGTATGGATTTTTTAATTGTTGTTTTGTTTTCTTTTTTAAATCAAAAAAACCCCCAAAACAGCTAAGTATCATCCTCCAGTAGGTACAAGCCATCATGTAATGTTTAGAGGCACATAATGTCTTTGTAATTAGAGCAGTTAAAACAGAGTCTGTTAGAGACTTGACGTTTTATACAAAATGGAATAATTCTGTAATATAAAACAAAGAAAACAGTACTCTTTCTTTATAGGGTATTCTTGCAGAAATATATTGGCAGAGGTTCAGAAAAAAAACCCTAAAAATAACCATAAAGTGCCACCATTTGGGGAAAATTTCTCGGACCAAGCTTATACTTTCCTATAAGACTTTACTGTACACAGAATATCTCTGAAAAAAAAAACAACAAACCAGCTAGTAACAAATTAAACTTTACCAAAACACTGGATGCAATAAAGACTTCCAAAAGCAAGAAGTGAATTAGTATAATTTCAATGTTTTGCAAAAGACGTGCCTTCCTTCTACACCTATGTTTTATTAGAGCTAGCAAACTATTTGCTTTAAATTCATAGGCTCTTATCATATGCAGATTGAAAGCAACGTAAGGAGATGGTCTAGTAAAGCTACCTGCTGCTCAAAATAAGAATATCTTGAATTTCTTCTCAAAATTTTTAAAGATTTCAATTAGAAAATATTTTTTTTCCTTCCTGGATAATTAAGATTTTTGCATTTAGAAAGTCATAGTTTCAAGTATTTTCTTTAATTTCTGGGACAAAACTAAAGCGGAAGAGTAACATTTTTCATCAAACAGAAATCCTACATTTTGATCAGCTCTAATAACATCTATTATCTTTCACATTTTCAAGAAATATTATACATCTGTAAATTTATGCCTAGTTATCTTCATCTCATCAGACAGCCATGTGATTCCTAGTTGGGAGGGAGAGATCCTGAAGAAGAGACAAGCTATTTTCCTTTTTTTTTTTTTTAATTTATTTTTTTCCTTCAGTTGAGAGACTCTTGTGCCAAAGGTTGCCTGACTTTTGGGATTTGCAAATTGACCAACCTTTGGCCTGTAACTGAAACTTAGTGATGCTACTCATGCACATGAAACAATAAAACTGTGAAAACATGCAGATGACAAGTTTGCTGATACAGAACTCTTACACTGCTGTTTCTCAAAACTGAAATGTACAGACCACAAAGTGGTGTGCCAGTCAATTCTTACACTTCATCATGCAACAATGAAAGACAAGATACACTCCATGTGAAGAGTCCTAAGATACATACTTTGCACCCATCTCTTTTCCCAGACATAAGTCCAGCACAAAACATCCTAGCTGTGATAATCCCATATGTAGAACGACAAAATGTTTGGTCAATAATCTCTACCTCTGCTTTCTGAAGTATTGCTGAACCTTCATCATCTGGAAAACAAATTGAAAGGATGACTCAGCAGAACTTAGCATTTTACTCATCTCTTGAGATACAAAACAAAAAGTATTCAGAAAATATCCACAGATACTTTTGAGCTCCAAGTCATCCAGATTCCAAGCAACTAGCTGCAATAGGACAAAAAGCCTCTTCTAAGTATCAGGTATGAGTAATGCATCCTTGGTCCTTTGGCCATACCAAATACAATGGCACAATCACTAAGGTTGGCTAAAAAGCTTTTAAAATACCTTTTGAAAAATGTCTCAAGATTCCTTAATTTGTTCTCCCCTTTTTTTTTTTTTTTTTTTTTAAGGAAACAGGATTTTACAAAGGTATTTGGATCACCACAAGACAGATTTGCCACTAGGATGGTATGTCTCAAAGTGCAGGATCTAAAAATAAATGAGTCAGAGTGACAGAACGCAAATTACTCTTTTGGCAGCATAAAGAATTTGGACATAGTCAAAATTTGGTTCTTTGTCTGAAAGTTTTGGTAAAACACCTGTTTTCTATAAGACACATAGTTCCAAAAAACAGAATTAAACTGAATGGTCCTCTCTTTTCAATATACAACTCTAATAATATTATCAGGTGATCCTCTCAATCTGAATATAGACGGAGAAACCTCACCAACATATTATGATATGCAAGTGATAGTTCACATCATGCAACTTTGTTTCAGGATTTGATAAATCTGGTATGTTAAAAAGTATACTTAAAATACTTTAAAGCTTGATTTGACAATCAAGTTGTATAAACCGATGAAGGGAAAGGAAGAGAACAGGGAAAAGAAAACTTTTTTGTCCTTTTGAGGCATCACATTTATCTTGCAAAAAAACAGCTTTTAAATTTCACGGGTGACTAACCAGTAGGCTAAAGAGAGACACCACACCACAAATCCATACCACTGGTAAGGTGGTTACATTTACCTCACAACCATATGTTCTCTCACAGCTCTTTATAGAGAGGTTGAATGAGATTTAGGTGGTAATTCTGATGGTAATTCTGGCCCTGAACATCAAGTCAAACTGCTGGAAGTTAACCACCTGCTGCTGTCTTGCTCCATGTATTTTCCTCTCTCACAAGTCACCAAGAGCAGTGGTGTGACTGGGTGGGCACAGTACCTGAGAGGGCAGGTGAAGCTGGGAAAGGTTTATCTATGCAAGTGCAGACAAATCACACAAGCCAGGCCCTTGCTGGCAGATCCAAGGCTTGGTGTGGTGGCGGTTACATGACTTACGCCAAGGGAAGCCATCACACCTACGGTTACACTGGAAGGGCTTTGGGAATAAGACCACAAGAAGGGCAGAAGGCACCAGCATTCACACAAGGAAGAGGCAGCTCAGGGCAAGCTGGTGGGAGGCTGAGCCCTCCCCTGCCACAGGGCAGCCCGCCATTACAAGTGTGGCCATTTTGTCAATGGAGCATCCATTTTGTCAGGCCGCACTCTGATGACAGAGCTGGCACCTCACAGATGGGGTTGGTCCATGTGGCTGTTCAGTCTGCAGAGGTTGAAGGCCGAAAGAGGGAAACTGAGCAGTTTCATCTCTCTGAGACAAGTAGCAAAAGGGTCTCTTTAGGCATGCTAACACACTTCCACAGGTAACAAAGGGGAACAACAATACCATGTTCTTTGAGTACATGTAGCTCTCTGCAAGTCTTAGCTAACAACATGAACACACAGGTCTTCTAGATCGACAGGACCAGCAGCCAATTTTCCTGAGCATACAAAGGTATATGCATGTAGAATTCTATTTCTATAGGACAGTCAATTCAAAACATTATTATTTTCTGCACAATTCAGCCATGAAACAAAAGCAGGTGTCCTGCACACATGCCCACAGCTGGGAAAGTTGCTGTTCACCTGGGAACAAAATTCATTCAACTGAAACTATAAAACTCACCTGCTTCCTGCTTTTGGCCCCAACCTGTTATCCAGCACTTGTCACCACTGCGGACTTTGTGTGAAAAGGGAGGCACACAGATAGGCTGGATGACATGGCTCATTGTGTCCGGCCATGGCTTGCTCAGCTGCAGCAGCGCAATGTCGTAGTCGTAGTTCCTGCTGTTGTAGTATTCGTGAACTATGATTCGTCTCACTGCAGATACAAACTTTGCCTGGCTTTGTGTTTTCATCCCCAGGTGAGCACGCCACGCTCTGGGGTCAGCCAGCCTGGTTGGGAGCGAACAAACGAGCCATCTTTTAAAAAAGTACCCCCAACACTCACAAACAGCAGGGCAGGTGAAAGAGGAGGGCACACCACGTCAGTGCAGTTCAAACCCTGGAAGACCAAAGGTGTTTGAGAATGCTGGCAACATCTGGGAGAGAGTTAAAGGGAAGACTGCTTACTTGCTCCCTTGAAAGCAGTGAGCTGCAGACACAAGCCATTCTTTCGATATCACCGACGCTCCGCAGTATGCGGCTCCCACAAAATGGAGGCTGACCTGCCAGGGCCATTCACCTTCCTCAGTGTTCATACCGCCTACAATCCGAGAGGTGGGATTGCTGCTCTTGCTGCTGCCACAATCTGCAAGGCACATTTCAGGTCATAATCCTCATCCCCAGTGCTTTCCTTTAATGAGAGTACTTCACACACAGGACAGAGAAGAATCTTGCACTTTGAAGTGTTTTGAAATCTATTTCCTTACCCTGCTTTAATTAGAAAACTTCTCTATTTGGCTACTCTATTCCTGAAACAAGGGGTGACACCATGAAACAAACAAACAAAAAAAAGGCACTGACTTGGGAAGTGTAGTGTTTCTTTTCTAGCTCTGCTACAGAAATTGGCCTCCAAATATTTCTTGCGTCAGAAGTGTCAAAGAATCCATTGATTTAATCAGCATCAAAACTAATATGTAAAAATAGACAATCCCTCATCTCTGTTTAATACTAACAACCATGAACTGAAAGGAGTCCATCATGAAGGAGAGAATTTCAGCATCATCAGGACGCTTATTTCTTGTCAAAACAGTGGGAACAATACAAGAAAAGTGCTTATGCTAGCAGCCACATATGTGGAGTTTGGTCATTTATTATCCCAGAAACCAGGTGGTCAAATCACTAATAACATGGAAACAACCGAAAGTTTGAAAATGTGTATTACTAATTCACAGGTGATGAAGACATGTCTCAGCACTAGAAGTTGCACACTATAATTTGAAGAGTAAGGAAGAAAGACTCCTCTGTCGTGCATCATACCCATCCCTGGGCCTGTAAAGCCTCTGCTCAAGAGTTTTAGTCCCACATACAGGTGTTAACGATTCTGGGCACTTTCCAACACTCAGCCAAAGAGCCAAAAGCAACATTAATGCTTCCAAAGACAAGTAGGTATATAGCTAACCTTTTAACATGTCATACTGGATACAAGGCAGATGCTGGCAGATTTGACACACAGGTAGCATGCCAGAAACAGCTGAAGGCTAGACAAAATTTCTGAGAATTTTCTGTTTAAGCAGTTAATCTTAACTCCAATTTTATTGCTACTACAGGAACAATCACCTGTTCACTTTACAGCATAACAAACAGAAAAGCTTGTACAGAGGTTACTTTAGGGAGATTTGAGACTAGAACATAGCTTGGTACTCGGAAGTATTGGGGTCTTCACCATCCAGAAGAGACAGAGAGTGAAAAGTTTGTGTTTTTTATCCCATTGCTGTTATGTCACTTCTGAAGTCCAAATACAGTCTGACTCCAACAGAAGCACCTGACACCGTTGCAGGCAAGAAAAATGCTAGCTAAGGTCTCTTTGCAATTGACCCTGCTTCCCTGCAACTGTTATAGCTACAATAAGCATTACAGCTGATTGAGATGCCGTAACAGTAAGCTCACCCTCCCACAAAAACGTAGGAAATTCTTCAACCAGACCTGAAGTAAAATGATAGCTGACCATTACCTCACCGTCACTGAAAAGTAGGCAATAAAAACTCAATACCTGCTGCATGAGTTGTACCCACTCCAAAACAGGAAGAAATAAAGAGCTTTGTTTATATATATATATTTAAATTGCAAAAAGTTCAAAGTTCAAAAAGATGAACATTTGAGAGGGACTTACTGCAGCTGCTTTCATCACTTCCATCAATACAGTCCACAGTCCCATCACATTTTGCATTTTGTTTCCTGATGCAAATATTATTCCTGCACTTAAATGTGTGGTTGGTGCAAGGAATACCTGAAATAATTGTGAGGGGGGAAAAAACAAAAAAGACCATTAGTTCAGATGAAAGATTCATACATGTGTTAATAAGCAAAAGAGCACTTTGGCTGGAATGGCTTAAACCAGTCTTTAATTACAATAAACTATTTAAGTAGAACTGCATTTATACTAAAGCTGGCATCAAGCTGGCTGAGTCTGAACAAAGATTTCCTCCCATCCTTTTCCATAGCATGAATTAACATGGATATAGTAGCAAAAACCTGGCTGTAGAGCAAGAGTCAGGCTCAAAAGAAAAAATGTCCAGTACTGTGGAAAGAAGCCCTCCTTTACATTTCAGTATTAAACATGAAATGAAAGATGACTGTGAAAGCAGTCATACTAATTCTGTTCTGCTAAACTGCAACCCCCAGCCTTGGCATTTTCCTGTTTCCCTGTGGCTCATAATACATAAGGGCACTTAAACCCAATCTATTTCTCTTCTCAACACACAGAAGTATCCCGTAATCATTTACACAGACAGTCTAGACAAGCAGGTCAAAAAGCATTACATTTCTTTTATAAAGTTACTTGCAGCACTTCCCAGTTCTCCCTTTCATATGTCATAGTACCCATTTATTCTAAAAATTTTAGAAATTACTAACTTAAAGCTTTCAGGTGTCTAATGCTAAATTTATAGTTTCCATAGCATTTTAAACATATTAACCTTATAGCCCTGGAAACTGCTCCAGAGAATCTATAATTTTTATAATTATTTTACAGATGGTAAAACAGATCCAGGAAATAATTTGTACAGATCATACTTTAAAGAGATAAAATCTGATAATCAGGCTTTAAATCCCTAGATCCCTACCCTGCACCCAGAGTACTTCACTCTTTTGCCAGGATTTTGCTGAAACAGACGCCCGTAAGCTCATTAAAAAAAGGCAGTTTAAAAATCAGTAATGGCCTGTTTATAAGCGTATCAAAAAGTGGTATAGAATTATGTAGCCTAAGTTAGGCTTGATAGTGCGTTTTAACTCACTGAATGTAACATCCAGTATTCAAGTCAGAATTGGATAGATGATAGAAGAGAAGAAAAAAAAAAATAATCAAGAGAGAAGCCTTACTGTGGGTGCAGTTCTGCTCATCTTTCCCATTCTCACAATCACTTACTCCATTGCAGACAAGCTGGTTATCCTGTATTGTGAAGCTGGAGTTACAGTTCCACTCAGGGACAACTTTAAAAACATAAGTCAAATCAGCTACAGAAGTGTGCTTGTAATCCTAACGCTACCCTTCTGACCATACCTGGATACCACTTTTATACCTCCACTGCACAGTACAAGGGGTGAGTACAAGTGCCACATTATTCATGGAGAAAGTAAGGTACAAAGGAATTGAGTGACTTATCCCAGTTCACCCATTGCTCCCAGTGGCCCAGGTTCTAGTTCTCTTTCACCTTGGACTCTATGCACCCCAACTTGTCATTCCTTCACAAAAATAAAATGACTCATCCCACAACAGAACAAGACTTTATCATTACTAGTATTTATCACATGAGAAAAACCTAAAATACAGCCTATTATGACTATTTTTTGCACACTTTCTTCCCTGTGTCTTTCCTTTACCTTCTTCATTCTTAGTTTTGTCCCTTGCTAGTTATGTACGAAATAAACACTCAAGAGACTGTCCAGGTCTACACCTGGACAGACAAAAGAAGTTGGAAACACTTTCCTTTCCCCCCTAAATATTTCACCTTGTTTCAGCTTCTTTCTGAGACTAGAGAATACATTAATTGGGTTTCCCAGTCAAGATGTCCAGTGAGGGAATACAAACCACAGAAGAGTTCATCGCTTTCATCAAAGCAGTTGTTTATCCCATCACAGCGCTGCATCTGCTGGACGCACAAGCCAGTAGAACACTTGAAATGCCCAGGTGGACATGCTGGAGATTAAAAAAAAAAAATAAAAAATCCAAACCCAACAAACCAAACAAAAAAAACCCCACCAACCAAGAACTTAATTTGAAATTACAGTAAATAAGCAATTCCAAGGAATGATAAAGCTGATGCCAGCACTTAAATTGAGTTCAGATTGTTGAACTCTGGAGTTTAGTTGAAAACTGGAATTTAAAATAAATAAATAAATAAAATTATCTCTAAAGTTCCAATTCAGCTATAATTGCAATACGTACTGCAGGCTCTACACCAGGACTGAACCAAATCAACTGGTGGTTTGTGGTGCAACAAAAAGCTTAGAATGGCATCTTCTTATAAAGAACAGTTGCTTTCAGTGACAAAATTTTGCAGCATTTTGCAACTGCAATTGCTATGAATGACTTGGAACATAGGAATTTTGTAATTGTTTGCCTTTTAAAACAAAATCATGAAGTTATAATTTTTTTTACATACTCCACATGCACAATGCAATAACTAGTAACTAGGACGAGAAACCACCGCTTCTCTACTACTACTTACAAGAATACATAAGATTACAGACATTTTCCTTCTGTGTTAAACAATTGTCCTTTTCAGGGTGCGAGAAAACTCACAGTTGGTAAACTGTTTCATCAGATTTTTGATAAATATATCGATACTTTGTTATATCAACTTTTTAAGATGATTTTTCAGCTCATATTTGTACTGGCACTTAAAGTAATTAAAAGGGATGGAAAACTAGAATAAGCAATTGGCTATTTGGTACCCTCTGTTTGTTACCTGGAAGTCTTTGCAGTAACAAAAACATTGCAAACAAAACCTTGGGGATGAAAACTAACAGGAACAGCAGGCTTCAGTTTACTGTGCTGTGGCCACAGCCGCACAGCAACCTTTAAGGGCAGTGCAGAAGAGTGCAGATTGTGTGCATACAGGAAACCAAAGCATGCAACCCATTCCCACAAGCCTTAGCTGCACAGTTTTGGGGAGCTAGAAAAGGTTCTGTTTGTTAATCACCTGCTTTAGTAAGATTAATAAAGAAAATAAGCAAAAAAAAACAACAGGGAATTTCCTACATAAAGCAAAGTACATCCTACCAGACCTGAAAAATGCTGTTTCACAGGTCTGAAAGGCAAAGATGGGTTGGAAAAGATAAAATCCATCTTACGCTGGCTGATGTTATAGCTGCCATACTCCACCAGAAGCGGCTTCTCTGAGACCTTCGAACTGCACTGAAGCTCGATGTTGACAGCAGAACTTGCGATGCGGAAGACTGTTTGGTGATCAACGTAGTAACCACAGTACCTAAAAGTGTTCAGTGGAATTCTAGAGACACTTTCTCATCAAAATTGACTTACATACAATGTAAATGTCATCATCACTGAAATTCAGCAATACAGCCCGCTTCCATGTTCTAATTAAGAGCCACAATCTGAAACAGTACCCAAATTCCCCCAAATGATGGTCATAATCCTTCATGATCACACACATGCAAGAAGAATGCTTTGCCAGAAAGTCTAGAGGAACAAGGACGTAGTGAAGAAATTTGTCAAGAAAAACACGGGTGCTTTTGTCACTACTTCTGGTATCTATTTTCAAAAAGTTTTCGTTTCTGGGAAGATTTAAGTAAGTTTGGTGAGAGGAGAAATGACAGTACAATGGAGAGTAAATTTAGCTGCTCTGGTTTTGAGAATTGTCCCTAAAGAAGGGTGCACAAAGGTACTGGGATAAAATTGAGCAAACTACTTTGGAGGCAGAGAGAGAAAGATTTAGGGAAGCTGAAAATATTTCTAAATAGTCACTCAACCTTTATCCACCATTAACATTCTGAATTTTTAATTTTGAAATTCACATCTTCAAATAACTAGTGAGCATCTAAGCTGCCATTTTGACAGAGAGCTTCCTTGGACTTCTGCCTACGTGCCATTTAACTCTAAAAAACTAAATGCTCCCTGGTGCCAGTAAATATTTAATCCATCCTTTGCTAATCCATTTCTAATGCTCCTTTCATCAAAGATGCCAAAGGTGTTGCAAATGGCATTTAGATGATACTGTAGCTGGAAAAAAAAACAAACAACAAACAAACAACAAAACACCACCACCACCACCAACTCAAGCAAACCCTCTTTAACAGAGAAAGGTTTCTGGATCATGCTTGAAAAATTGGAGACAGTTTTAAACATAGCAAATCGGTGAACATTGACAGTATAGGTTGTTCTAGAAGCAGAAATAAAGACCCTCTCCTCTCTTCCACTAAACCACCCCCAAAAATGCAAGACTTAGGAGAAAAACATCTGGATTTACAACTCCTGTCAGAAGTAGTACCTAGACTCAACAGATTTAAGAGCAGAAGCAGCTGTATTGGTTTTTAGCACACAGACTTGCTCAACAGCACTGCAAGGACACACACTGCAGTTAGAATGAACTTGAACAGCAAAATGTGTTATTGTACTGTTAAATGGAACAATGGACTAATATCCGGAGGCAAATATTTCCTTTCTTTATTTTGGCAACATCAGGCGTTGCACTAGGACCACTCTTCACATCAACGAATGCAGGGAAATAGGTGAGTGATTTCCATCTGCATAGATGTTGCCTGGGCATCCTACATACCCTACTGAGCCATGTCATAGAGAGTGATCGTGCTCATTTATGTTTCCATATATGCTTTGTTTCACTCTTTGAAAATGAAACATCCTTTTAACAAATCTAGGAGATTTTGATCTGGCAATGTAAAAAATAAATTAACAAAACGATCTTTAAAAGACATCTTATACATCCAGAAAACAGATGGGGGGGAGGAAGAGTTAATTAAGTTAATTTTAGGGCTTTCTATTACAGTAAACTGTGAAAAAAAAAAAAATTACTAGTGTTAAGAGTGAAGACAGAAAGTCTTATTCTCTCTCATTTTAGCATTTGTTATCAATGTTTCCAACCCAAAACCAGCCTGCCAAAGTGCATAGCAACACCTATCTGATTCCCCTCCATTAGCCCACAGACATTTTGTACATTTCTCCTTCTGTCAGTTGCTTAGACAACTTCCCTCCAATAAACCCTATCACCATTTAAAAAACCCACAACCCTGCAAGATGCATTGACCCCTTCTCAGACACATAAAACAACCTCGTCCCACCAGAAGGAGGGGAAGCTCCTGTCCATCTGCAGGAGAGATGAGAAAGCTCTCTCAAGGAATCTTTCACCTCTACGCACTGAGAAGTGCCATATGCTTGTAGGATTTGTTAGATGGAGCTACAGATCCTTGAAAGCCTTCCACTGGTGTTTTACTAGTCATTTCTCCAGGTCCAGGGCAAATGGTGGTTGCAAGACCTCATCTGTAGCTCTGTGCCATTGCTACAGAGAGAAACTAATTAAAGGGATCCTGTCCCATATGTTGAAGCAAGTAAGGGGATACTTTTTCAAGGGAGGAATACATACATACATACATCCCGTAGCAGAGACAATGGAATGTTGCACCAAGAGCTTTAAGAAAAATAGAACACTGGCAGTCTCTTTGTTTGCATAAACCTTTAGCAGTCTGCTCATTGATAGTGGCTAGAGTAAGCTAAAAGGCATTTACGTAGTTAACAGAGAGTTAGAAGCTTTGTATAGGAAAATTCTGAAAATCCGGGAGTCTCACAACAAAAGCTAAAGTAAGATCTCCCTGAAGACAAGTGGGCAAGGCAGCTGCATCAAAACCAGCCAGGACTGGTATGGGTACTAGCCCCCGAGAGGCCAGAAGTTTACTGGTGAGGAAGACTTCAGGCCTCCACGAGGAAGACTACCAGCCTTAAACCAACAACCACCAGCAGGGACCTAGCGACCACTGAAGTGTCACACAACATGTGCGCAGGGAGGCGGGACAATATGTAAACTTTCTACTGAGTATTCTGATGAGTTTCTGGAAATATAACGAATATGCGCGTTTTGTAACTAGAAAAGCAAACAAGTTTTAGTCTCTGGTGCACATATTTGGTGGAGTGATCCCCTATGCACCCGGTGCCCCAATAAAGAATACAGACTTAATAGCCTCATTGACCATTGAGTGAAATTCCTTTAAATCATCATAGAGACTGATATTTCTGCCTATGAGACTTTCAGCAAAAGCAATTCATCAGCTGTAACTCCTCTGATTAGGAGGAGGAGCATTTCCATATCCACTGGAAGAAAGACAAGGAAAAAATCCATGGTCACATTTGGTGTCTCTGATTAGATAAAAGTTGTCCCTAAAGGTTTGAAGGAACCTTATCTGCACCATCTGGTAGTCTTCATCTACCAAGAGCAGTCTCCTGAAGCCTCTTATCCTCTTTTTACATAAGACAGCAGAACATGCATCCTATAAGCTGCAGTTGCAGGAGGCTGAGAAAGTGTGGTGTCCCTCTCCTGTTTTATTACCATTAATATTTTGGAGGAGGGGGCAGAAATCAAGTGTCAAAATATTTCGGGCTTTAAATAATTATTTTTTTCATACAAAGTAGACATAGAACAGAAATTTCTGGAGGTTCGAAAGCCTTGTTTTCAGTGAAAAAGACACTTTTAGAGAAAGAATTGTCTTTGTCTGCTTATATCATTTGCAACTTGCAACAGAAATCAGGAGCATGTGTTTTTGTAGAATGCTTCAAAAGTAACCCTGAGAACATTTGTAAGGATCATACTCTCACATTTAATTCTGTGGAACACATAATTGATAGGTGTATGTAAAAGCCACTTTTTCATGTAGAGAATTCTTATAATATGAATCTTCCATTTTTTTTTCCTCTCCAGATTTTGCCTTTGATTCATTTTGGCCATCCCTAATATCTCCAATCTTTCCAATTGTGTCATAAAACAAACCTAAAAGAAACCCCACAAACACAGCTATTGTTGTCTGTTTTGATTGGCCTTTTTATGTGCTCATCTAGTTCAGCAACCAATTCCCACAAAGGCACAATTTTAGAAGCTTCAGATAAATGGAATTTTCTCTAGAGATGTACCACATGGAATCAAAAAATAAAGGTTTTTCTCCTCTCTGTAATTCTTTGTTACACTCTTAAAGGCTTGACTGACTTTTTCTTAACTCACTACTGAAACTAAGCATTCAGTTTCAAGCCTGATCTTACTGAGGTTTCCATTTGAATGAAGTTTAAAAAAAAATTCCAGCATTCTAAATCTGAACTTCCCTCATCATCCCGTGATTGAAAGATGACTTAAATTGAGGAAAAAATGACTGGGTAATGTGCATGGGAAAGTAGCATTATTTTAATTTTAAAACAGAAGCACTATTTTAATAAGAAGCACTTAAGCAATACTGTAGTACCTTGGCAGTCAATCTGTGCTGTTTCTTTTTCCAAGAGCCATCGACCGGAATGCGGAAGCAGTTACTCCTCAATTCACAGTAATTTAATTGTAAGAGCTTTCACTGAGAAGTTAATTAGTTTTGGTGTCTTTACAAACAGTCATAGAATAAAGTTACATTTTAAAAGGTTTCAACAGACCTTGTTTAAACATCCAAGAAAAGCTAGAATTTTAAGATTCGCAGGACATCTGCCTTCATCCAATTCTTCTCATTTCTTTCTCTCCAGAGGGTACCAAAGGCTCCTGTTTTCACCTTTCTGGGACTTCTCAATAGAAAATGTGTGTGTATATATATAGGAAAGTTTATTTTGGCAATGTGTTGGTATAATAACCCACACAGAAGTACTTACATGCGTTCGTTAATTTTCCACCATCCTCGCTCACAGCCTTTAATATTCTTCTCGCTGATAGTATAATTATGAAACTTCAGAGCTATACCAAGGCTCTTCTGTGGAGTCTGTTGTGAGCAAGAAAGACAGTCCAAGCAGTCATCTTTTTCATTTTGTGGACAAAGTCCATGAAACTCTATAGACTTATCTAGGTGAGCAGGGTGCATGGCAATGCCATACTGTGGGAGCTGTGAGGACTTCGCCAGCGCAACAGCCAGCACTTGAGATGTCTGCAAGCCATTTAATCTTGAGTTAAAGGAAAGGTTGGCAAAGCCCCACCACAGCTGTAGGCTTTCTCCCCCTCTAGCCAACAGTTCTTTCATCTACAAACAGCCACTGGCCATAGAAAGCAACTTTTGTATCAAGATCAAAGCTTTCAAACACATCCAAATTTACTTGTGCAGGTGCACACAGCCCCAGAAGATTGTTAGCTAAGATACCGCACTAAATACCTGTGTCACCTCTGTAATGCTAGAAGTCACGCCTACCACAATATTCTAGTCTTCTGCTACCAATTACTCACTCAAGAATTTTTTAGCATTTTGCAAAATATTTCTAAGCCCACCACTATCATGATGGTGCATAATTAATTAAAATTAATTATTAGAATTAGTCAAAATAATTAGAATTAATTACTAGAAAAAGAAGAACCTTTTAGCAAGACAAGGCAATGTTCCTTTTAGAAGGAGGGCTGATTCAGGGCAAGAATCCAGAAATGGAGAGTTTTCTCCTCCCTTACAGGAAACATGATTTGGAAGATGAAGGAAGTTTCAGCATTGAACTACTGGGAAATGACTGTTTTGAGAAATAAGTCTTGGGGGTTGCCCATGTTAAATGTCCAGAAGCTTTTCCCTCAGAAGTCCAGGGTGAATTGAAGACCTCAAGGTTAGCAAAAAAAAGTAATTGCCTTAGTTTTCTATTAGAGGAAGAGGCTGTAGGTCATGCCTAGCTGGACTCTCATTCAGACTAGTGCAACTGAATACAGGCAGCCATTAGCTTAACCAGATGCTTTCTGCTTAACCATAAGCAGAAAGATGGGTCAACAGTGGACTGCATTGTATCAACTGCCATGTTCCTTAGAAAGGAAAACACTGCATGTCAAACCGTAAGCCAAAGATCATATTTAAGCAACATCTATAGGGAAAGATTAACGCTATGAGACAAGTCATGACAAAATTATTCTAAATCAATGTAAACTTCCAGATATTTGCTGTCAGGAAAGCACCTGAAAGCATGCATGGAAAGAATATCAAGAAAAAAAACCCGAACACAGTCTCTGCGATTGTGCTAATGGGACATATCATCTCAGGAAACAGAAATTCAATTTAAGCATAACAAAATAGACTGAAAATAAATATCAGACAAGTGGAGTAATAGGTAGATTAGAGGAGTCTTTTGTATATACATTTTTCCCCAAATGTTTTTTAGGGGTGGGAAGAGGGGAATTAAAACCAGTAAAGTCTTAAATTCTCTGATGTTAAACAATTCTGTAGGTTAAACAGCAACAGTTAGCTCCTCACCATTATAGTAGGACAGTTTAGAAACTATGTTCTCTTTGTTAAGAATAAGTGCACAGGAAAAAATAATAAAAAGAAAAAATATTTTAAAAAATGAGCACAGTCTACTGTTCAAATATGTCTTTTCTATAAACTGTCACATCTGTAAGGATTCAGGTTACTCTCTACACCATTGTTTCTGCTCTACTTACAGACTGAAGGCTCAAAACAGACAACAGTGCCTAAGAGAGAAAGAAATTCTCGTTACCTGGAAATTCCATGCACAAAGACATTTTGGAGGATAATAGCTTGGATAATAGGGACTTGTGATTCTCCCTTCATAGCCAATTTTCTCTTTTGTCACTACTGCTTTTCCACACCCTAGGGAAATAAAAGAAGCAAAAGTTGATAAACATTAGTATACTTCCAGCAGAGCTATTCAGTGGGTTAAGCATCCAAATTTATCAGAAGTCTTTCACTGCGATATAGGGCAGCTTAGGAATTATATTTATCCGCATTGAAGTTTTAAGAAGGTACCCTTCCCAATGACGAAGACAGACAAGGGATGTAAAACTCTAGGAATGCTTGCGGGGCTCTGCAGGACCAGGACTAAACGTCGTGAAGTTTTGTATCCGTTCTTTCACTGAAGAGAGTTCTGCAAACAAGTCTCAGCGATCAGTGTTGCATATCAATACATCTACACTGCGATAGTATATGAGAATCTCTAGTCTTAAAGTGCAGTTGCTTAGAAATGGACAACGTGCTGATCTCATCAGTTGCCTGGAAACCAAAATTTTCTTTTATGACTGCTCAATGTATTTAAATAATGCATTAAAAAAACCCCTCAAAACAACAAAAACAAACAAAACAAAAAAATAAAATGCACAAATGAAAAAAGAAACAATACAAAAAAGGAAACCCCAGCCCTGAATTTAAAACAACCAACTGAAAATAACAGCCTAGAATTCAAAGTTAATTATGGTGGAGGATTTATCACATGTTTTCATGATGATATTTTAGTGCTTAATTACTTTCAACATGGAAAGCATGCAGCATCTTTCTGAGCAGCTTGAATTTCCTAGCATTGGATTGTTTTAGATTTTTTTTCTTGTGCTGCTGGTGTGATGTTGCTTGTACTATTTGTGATTATGAACCAAACACTTCTGCTTTTTACTGCTTCAAGCTTTAAGATGATGATCTTGACACACAAACATAACTGACTCCTACGTGTTAATGAGGAGGCAGGGACTGATAGAATATGCAGACAAAGCTACTGATGTTTTGTTTCCTGAAAGAAGTTTTTAGTCAAAGTCCACCTTTGACTTCATCACTCAGTCCCAAACCGGGAGAAAGGCCAGAGCAGTGCTACACCTGGAATAACAACTCCATCTACTGGTGCTTTCCTGACCAACTGAATTCAGTCAGTGCTGGTTTCACTTAAAAGCGGCTAATCCGAACAGATTAAACTACCCAAGAGGAAACAGACTGTCAGTAATGCAGAGGAGATGAACGAGAGACAAAGACATGTAGAAAAAATGGAAAGAGAGGTACAGGAATTATTTATCCATAGGCAGGAACGTGACAGCCACTTTGGAATCTTAGACAGAAACAATATACACGTTTCCAAACACAAAACAAACCTACTTTCTTGTGTAATGACCTCAAAATAGGCATGAAATTCCTTCTGTTCCTTTATCTGTGCTGCCTTAAACATTACCAGCATGAGATTATTTGTGGACACAAGCGACACCAATGAATCAGCTGGTTCACAAGCTCTGAGGGGGAAGAGAGTACATATATAATCAATTAGTGGGGAAAAAAAAAAATCCAACCAAAGCCCAGCACACTGCACTCATTCTGTGCAAAAAATTTTCCACTGGTGCAGAGTTAACCTAATTGAAAGCCTAGTAAAAACTCCATACTCTTAAACACAAAAACACTCGTTGCAAGGGCAGTTAGAAATTAAGTACTGGAAAGTCACTTCTTATACAAAAAGAAAGAAATGGAAATCAGGGAAAGGAAAGTGGAATGGTTAGCTATAGCAGATAATACTGACTTTCAGCCTTCACTCCAAGCAAATTAAATGAAGCCAATTATAAAGAAATGCTTATAGAAAGAGAAAATTAATTGCATTAGACCATCAGATTTAGCTTGAGATTGAGGAGTGAGAAAGACAAGTAAGTTATTCTTCAAGTCAGAAATTGAGAACCTGAGCCAATCAACAAATCTCATTAAATTTTTTTTTTTTTAAATGTTACTTCTCATATATGTTAGCTAGCAGGTATCCTCAGTCTTTTGCTGATGGTAATAAGTAAGTAAACATCATCTGCTGTTTTATAGACAAGTGAGTCAGATTACTAGAGGACAGCCCTTCACGAGAAATAAAAAGCCAATACTCTTTTTGGAGGCTTATGCAAACATTGACATGCCAGAGAAACAGATTTCAGGGGTCAAAACACTGAGTGTCTGCTTGATGAAGGTGCTGTCTTCACTTTTTGGTGTATCAGAGCCTTGTGGAACCAGTTACTAGGAATTTCAAACAAAACAAAACAAAAAAATCCCCAAACAAGGCTACTGGATCATTTAAAAGAGGAAAAAAAAACAATGAAAAAAAAAAAAAAGGAAATAGCCCATATCCCTCAAACCACCAGAGCTTCAGCTTTGGATTTTAATAACCCTTTAAACTACTCAAATAGAGCAGCTCAAAAAAGCATTGAACTGGTGAGTGGCAGTAAGTATCAAAAGATGCACAAGACTTAGTTTTAGAACTTCAGTCTTTGTATTAAAAGTACTAATCTTCATACAGAAGAAGAGTTTGCTTAAGAGAGAAAACTGACTTTTTTTTTTTCCCCCTCCCTCCTTGGAAGAAAGCGTATTTTGCCAGCTGTTACATGCATAATGCATGAAGATCAGAGTATTTTTAAGAAAACAAACCAAAACCCACCAAAAATGGAGTCAACCGATCTACCGTAAAAAAAAAAATCTTAATGATTGTCAATGAATTCTCAATGAAAATTTATACTCACCGGTACAGTATCTTATGCTTGATTGGCATCAGAGAGTCATAAATGGTTAGCGAGTCAGTGATGCAGTTATCTGCTGCAATCTGGAGGGATACTATTGAAAGACGAATAAGATGGCCTACTGATGCAATCAGCTTAAAATAGCAGATTGTTCCCCCTGAGGTAGCGTGGATATCCAGAGGAAAGTGCTCATTGAGGCGATCAGCATACAGATCATACATACAATTTGTTCCTGTGGAAACAGGTCACATTTTCAACACTGGACACTCACTAGAAATCTATCCTCACAGAGTCTATAAAAAAAATAAAATCTTAAAAATAATTTTAAACTAAAGCAACATATGAAAGCATAGCTAAACATGACAACAAAGTAGTTTGTGCCACTCTTTTCTTACATCTTATTTACAAGTCTGTGGTCAAGGAAAAGTCTATTCACAAAACTACAGAACAGTGCTGTAAATAAGTCCTTGTAGGGTATTTGCACAAAAATACTGCATTTTGTACAAGAGGTCTTCTCAGTTAAAGATCTGTGGAGCCCCTAGAGGATAAATCAAATCATTGCTCACTGGGGAAGGTTCATCAAAGTAGAAATCAACTGCTCATCTCTAAGGATGTCAGGATATTTATAATAAATAAAATTGTTTTGCCAATTATGTGGCCCAGCAAAAAGGAGGCAGTCATCAGAAGAAAACATACACAGAAACTCACACAGGTTTTATTATCTATTTCTACGGACCCTAAACATGATATAGTATGGCCGACTATGGGGGGAACAAAGGAAGCCATAAACTCACTCACTGCGGGTGACACAACAGAAAAGGCAAACTGAGCCAAAAATACAACAACATAAGGAGACATCAACCATACCCCATATCCCAACATAGCCAGGCACAAGCCAATCAAACAAATGTCAGAAAGATACATTACCCAATCCATTACCCTCATCACTCTTGACTCTTTCATTGATTCCACAAAACTCCTTCTCACAAACCCCTCCAGCAGCAGCAACTAGCAGCAGCTACTCAATCAGGAGCTCTATTTGCCTTTTATCTCCACCCTCTAATCACCACCTAAATGGCAGCTGGTTCACATTTCTACTTAAGTTCTCAGCATTTCGGGGTGTGCTTGGTCTGGCCTCCCCTCCTGGATGGCCCTCTCACAACAGAGGGGGCCCATCCCTCACATCAAGGTCTGACATGGCATGTGTCCCCACCCCTCAACACCTACTGGGTTGCAGCCAGCAGCAGAGCTAAAATATCTTCTTGGTGGCAAACACAGAGGCCAAGCCAGTCTGGCCCTTGGTTCCAACAGGAGGCACCTGGGCAGCCTTAGCCCCTTTTACCTCTTTGTGAAATTTATCCAGATGTCAAGTTCACTTCAGGGCTCAGAGTTCAGACCCCAGCACTTCAAGAATTAAAAAAAAATAAAATAATAATAATCAAGCTACATTTTTTTTATTACTCTGGATTTTTCAATGATTGTTCAAATACTAGGTTTCTCAGTGGTTTGGGTTTTTTTGTGTGTGTGAAATGAGCTATAAGTGCTACCATTAAATTCAGATTCACCAATTCGTTCAGGTTGGAAGGGATGCCGAGACCTTTCTTGTTCAACACCCTGCTCAAAGAAGGGTCAAAATTTATTCAAACTAGGACCTTGTCCTGTCAACTCTTGAAAACTTTTGCAGCAGTAGAAATAACTGTTAGAAATGGAAGTATCATGAAATGTAAATGATACAGTCCAGTCTACAAAACACTTTTATTAAAAAAAAAAAAAAAAACAAACAAGGAGGGGAAGGGGAGAAAGGCTGTGTCATGATTTAGATAAGAATCACCAGGAAATTAATCTACTAGAATTCAATTTTCCAGTTGAGCTAAAACAACTGTTGGTTTCAAGTCAAACATACTGAGGTCTTTATTTCAATTCAATATTGCAGCTTCCATTCAGAAAAAAAGCTTAGGGATTTTTCGTTCTGTCATATCTAAAACTCTTAATATAACTCTTTGAAACATGAGGAAGAAAATGTAAATTAGGAAGAATAAGATCCAAAGTAAATATTTGCATTAATTCCTGCTTATTAAAAAGACAAGTCTCCAAAATAGTTACTATCATGAAACACCAATTAGATTACCATGAAAAATCGCTATCAATTGTTGACTCAAATTAAATATTGGCCTTTTAAGGAGTGGCTGATCAAGACAGGAACTGGCAGGCTTTGTCTGACCTCCACCTCTAATTTACAACCTTGGAACTAAGGCTACGGATGTTCATGAATAATCTGCAAGGGTCACATACCATTCAACTGAATTACTGTTACAGTTATTTACAGCTTTGGTTGAGCCGTTGTTCTTTCTTCCTTGTTCTTATCTGTTCCCAATAACAGTCTTTTTATAATAGTTATTTGTGCTTAATTACTCCCCCTTAACAAAACCAGCTTTCAGTTTTGATCTTTAGAATTGTGTGACCGCCATTATTTCTAAGTGGTGAATAGCATGACTAGCTCACTGCTGGTGTGGAACACGGAGCAAAGAATTTAGAGCTAGCTCTGGAACTGAGTAGGAAGTAATGCAGACATGCCAGCTTGTAACCAAAGGTGGACATGGTCTTTACTCAAACAGACCCTGTGTAGCCAGATACGATGGCAATGCAAGTCACTTGTGTCACCTGAATCTCTACAAGTATCTTTTCCATCCCATTCTTCAATAAATCTGCACTCCAGTGCTGTCTGAACCAATAACCAGGTGCATTTTCATGCAAAAGTAACTCTGTTGCTCTCAAATTGCAAGCGAGTGATGCACCTTGTTGTTTTGTATGCTACTGCATCAACATTTTCACCTCTAGACCATATTCTATAGTTCTAACAGACACACTCAGAGTACTGCAACAAATGAAACCACACCAACAGAAGACTTTTTCACCTCCTGTTACAATCCATGTTGTTGTTACCCTGCAACTTCATTGTGTACCAGCACCGCTCTTCTCATGATACCCATTGCTACCTGTGGTTGACTACACTCTTACTCTCTGAAAGACATCTAAAATACAGCAGGTTATCCTTCTGCCTTTGTGTGAGGTATCGTACAAGTCCTAAAAGGGTCTTAGCATCAATATTTGTGTTGCACTCTTCTTATTCTTCTCTTTTAGGAACTGCATTCTACAATAAAGGGAATCACAAAACCTGACTGTACTGATTCCTCTGCCATGGAACACTGAACTGGGAGATGAAATTGCACCAATATACAAAATTCTTTTATGTAATTAAAATGCATATAAGGAGGTGCGACAAATGCCAATATTGCTATGTTGTGCAGTTTAAGTCAGGAAAAGTTTTGAGCAAATGAATGTTGTAGCAAACTTGACTTAAACTTGCAGGAATTATGGGCTGATGTAAGTCTAAGCATTGCAAACCATGGCCCAGTATCTGTAACCCAAAGTCTGCCTGTGGACAGCAGTACCGGGAGACCTTGACTTGGATGCATTGACAAAAGTAATTAGCAAATTCTGAGAAAGTATGCATGCTAAAACCTTGCAAGATAACAAGCGACAAATGCCAATATTGCTATGCTGTGCAGTTTAAGTCAGGAAAAGTTTTGAGCAAACGAATGCTGTAGCAAATTTGACTTGAACTTTCAGAAATTATGGGCTGATGCCATAATGCCCAGTCTAAGCATTGCAAACCATGGCCCAGTATCTGTAACCCAAAGTCTGCCTGTGGACAGCAGTACCGGGAGACCTTGACTTGGATGCATTGACAAAAGTAATTAGCAAATTCTGAGAAAGTATGCATGCTAAAACCTTGCAAGATAACAAGCAGAAATCACAGATAGAAATACAGTTGTTGAGATAGTTCAAGTTAATGTCGGAGACAAAACAAGTGTAGACATGGAAAGGTATAAGGCCCTTAAAAACCTGAAATAGTGCAACTTCACAAGATGAAAACTGAGCCTGTGTCAAGGAACAAGGGAGGCCAAGGGATTCCTGTGATTGACAACTGCTGGCCCAACCGAAACTTATCAGGTGTCTACATCAAAGGTGATTAGCATACTATTGCTTAGCCTAGTAGTACATTTTTTTCCCCGAGTACCTACCGTACATACTAGTGAACATAGATGCATTGTACTTTTAATCTGTATATAAAGTCTCTGCATGCTGCCAAAGGACCCTACTGGGAGGTTTACAACATGAAACCAAGTAGGTATATAAGTAGCATCAACCATAACCCTGGGAATATCGAACTGCTTCAACTTACTTCTATTAGGGAATTAATTCAAAAGAAAAACTCACCATTAACACTAAAGAAAAAGAAGTAAAGGAAGATAAAGAATGGACAAAAATTTTGCTGTTGTTTATCTCAGAAGCCAATAAATAGATTTAAATTCAGTACTGCCAAATTTGGAAAAGCTTCATTTTCGCTTCAACACTGAGTGAATAGCAAAAAACTAACCAAGCTTATTTCCTATCATGCCACCAGGTATATCTGAAAAATGTAGCAGTTGGACTAAATACTTCTTGTATTTGTTGCATGCAGATTCTTGGTCACTTTCATAGCAACTGAGGACATAGATGCCAAGGCTGAGTTTAAGCCACTTAAATTAACACTGAACTGTATCTGTTTGTCTAAGACAAGAACTAAAGCTTTGTTCTCCACCTCTCCTCTCCAAGAAAGTTGCAAAAATGGTGAATTACCTGTTCCTGTTGTTGACCAGTAATCTGACCGAAGACCTGCTGCACAGAGAAAGAGTTGTGTGAGTCTTCTCATTTGCCCAAAATCCAGAATTTAATGTTTGATTCAATCACACTTTTGTAATCACAGCTTGTTTTGTCCTGTGTATTTAGTGTTATCTCAACAAGGGAGACTGCCCAAGACCCTTTCATTTCTGTATATTCTGCAAGCAGCTTTGGAGGTATCATGTCCCTGGACATCTTAGTGCCCAAGGTAAAAAGAGACTGTATGTCAATTGAGCAGTCAAATTTAATTGAAGGTCTGAGACAGAGATACCCAGGAGGTCATTTTCTCACCCTTGGCAACAGTCTTTTATAGCTTTCAGTTGGAATTTTTGAAATAAACTTGCTCTGTCCTTTGTTCATAGAGGTGAAAAAATCATACATTTTGTAGCTAATTATATTAAACAGATACTTGTATCCCACATTGATAAATTATTACCCAGAGAGAAAGAGCATAGGCGTTGTTTAATGAGTGGGCAGCTTTATAATCCATTCTTAAGCTCTATTGAAGAGGTGACAAGCATCTCATTTTCAACAGAGGGGCTAAAGTTTGATCTATGCAAAAATCTTAATCCTTCATCTTTTTATACTTTTAAAGCATAGACTAACTCAAATGTAAGCTAGCTACAAGACATCCTGGTTAGCTCCTGAATTTGAACAGAAGCACTCCAAGTAAAGGCACCTTTGCAACTGGTGTTCACAGGGATGCTTTGTACCTACTTTGATTTGACCTCAAAACTGGTTTTGATTTTCCTTTTTTTTCTTTTTTTTTTTTGTCTTTTCTACTATTTGATATTGGAAGCTAAAGATGCTAGATAAGGATTTTGGTTTATTTATAGAATTTGCTACTCCAAGACAAGAATGTTTGCTTAATGAAAAGTCTCCTCAAGGATATGGGTACATATTGATACTAACCACTTAGTACAATTGAGTCCATGTCAACTGCAAGGCCCTGAAGACTTCCCACCGAGGTCCGGTTAATGATACTTGTGTGAATGGAATCCTTTAAAATGGCAGCCACACAATCCTCACACAGCACTTGGCCTTTCGCCTGTGGTACCACAAATACGATCCAGAAATGAATAAGAAGGCCTCCGTTGTTGTTGTTACTGAAAAAAAAAAAAGGTCCTATAGATTATCATCAAGTTGAAGTTTTCTGAAGACTAGACTTTTAACACAAGCTTCTGAAGTACAAATTTAGAAGTGTATGGCTCATTATCATACTGTCTTAATACTTTGACACACTGAATGTATTTTTACTCTATAGGAAGACGGGAAAAAAAAAATAAAGAAAAATGACCCCAATATGCACTCTTCATATGCAGTTGCGAATCTTCACTAGGCCATTTCTCGAGGACTCCTGACTTCTGAGATCTTTGCAAATCATAGTATCTACTTGAATTAGAGCTAAATTATCTCCTAAAGATCAAAGCAAAGATAATAGATTTATCCGTTCCAGAAATGCAGAACTCTGCATTGCTACATGTCTCACCCTGCACTAGGTAAGAAACAAATCCTAGACTATTTAGGTAACACATTAGAGGCCATATATGATCACTCCAATCTTTACCTCCTAGTGGGGAGAAGGACCTCTAAATCAAATGTCAAAACTCCTGTTCTTGAACCAAAAGTGTATTTGGTTCAAGAGGATTGAAATAACCAATCCTTCGGTGTTAACTGCATACGTAATATCAGAGTAAGTGTACTTTATTGCAGTATACAGATTTTCCCCTTCTTCTGTCAGTAGAAAATATCTTTATGCCAATAACATTACTTACAAAATATGTGCAACTTAGAGCATAACTCTGTATTACTGACTAACAGCATGTTTAAGTGATTAAACTCCTGTGTCACCTATCAGCCAAAATATCACCAAATCTCTTTAGGGATATTATTTCTGTTTACCTTAGATTGTACTCCTGGCAGACAAGAACTGTTTAGATGACTTTAGTTTGTCCTTTCTTTTATAAACTATACCAATTCACTTTACAAAAGTATTTTGCTATTGGTACAAGTGTATAATAAACAGATTAAAATCATAACCAGCAAAAGTAGGTGCTTTTTTTGTAGGGTCATTGCATTATATATTACCTAGCAAAAAAGCAATTACATTAACCACAGTTTTACCTGACTTCTGAAACTGTGGACTGCTTATAAAATTTGGAGAAAGAAGAGGCTGTGTAGACCAAGTTCATCTGAAAGAGAACGTATTAAGATTTAGCACTTCGGAAAATCAGCCATCTAGATGTCGTATGTCCCAGTTTTCCTAGGAACATCCTCTTTATCACCAGGAATATGCAATATGCAGAGCAGTAGACACAAACAGAGCAGCTCTTCGATATACCTATAACAAGTCCAATATTCCCGGGAACAATCAAATCTTCTCCCACAGCCAGCTGGCATTTACAACAGTGCTTTTTTCCAAATAATGAATTTTGAAAAGAGTGCACATTCTTTGCCCAGCAAATCCCAAACACAGAAGGCTTCCCTATCCTGATGCTGAAATTTAGGGCCAGTCTTCAAGAAATAATCACGTTCTCACAACATTTTGCATGTTGGTACTAAGGTGCAGTTAACAGCAGAAATCAGAGGATTTTCTGCAGAATCAGAGAAAGAATGAGATTGAAAGGGGCCAGTGCAGAGCACCTAGTCTGATAGTTTTGCTCAAACCAAGATCAACTACACTAGGCTGCTCAGGGCCACATCCAGTTGAATATTTCCAATCAGTGTCCTCAAGAAAGGAAACTCCATAGTCTCTTTGAACAACCTGCTCCAGTGTTTGATCACCTTAACAGTTAAATGCTTTTCTTCTAAGGTTTCTGTGTAGTTTTCTTGCATTTCAATTCCATTTGTGTCTATTTTCTTCATGAACAGCTTTGTACTATCATTTCTTTCCAATACGCAGTGTAATACATGCAAAGAAGGAAAAACTCTTCTCATTTCATGCTGTGGGACTGCCTTCAGGGAAAAGAAGCTCTCGATTCCACCAGTTCTTTTTGTGTATGTGATGATATCAGTGTGACAACAGCCTTCACTCCTTTTGTTCAAAGAGGCTACTTCAAAAGCCACAAGGTGGCATGTAGCTCAAACCGTTCAGGACTCATCCTGCTGCTTAATGGTTAAAATTAATGTCCAAGGGGCTGTAACATGGATTATTTTGCAGCAAAGACTGTAAGAATCGCACTCATACTAGTCCCTACCTTTTAATGTTTAACATGGGAAGTTTGAACAATCATTTTAAGAGTCTAAATAAACTGGGTAGAGCTCAGTCTTTCTATAGATTAAGCTACAAGAGATTTTACGTATTACTGTTACTATCAAAGGGGAAAGAAGCCTATCATGAGAAGTTCTTCCACTACCACTCTGGAGGGTCTCTGGGCCAGAAGCCATGAACAAAAGAATTTCCAAGAAAATCCCAATTTCCCCACATCCCTATTAGCAATCTCAGTCAGCAGTCACATCACTGAGAAGCGCAGTTTCAGCAGTGCAAAAACTATTGTTGAGCTCAGACCAAGAAAATATTTTCTGTCTTCAAGTTAGGGGTTGGTGACATGGGCAATCCACACGTGCTGTCTGTCACCTCTCTCCACTGTGTGACAACAGCAGGATAATCTAGGGAAGAGCAAGGAACAAGGCTTACCACAAGTTAGAACTACTCTATGGAGAGCAGAGGAAGGACATTTATTATTTTTTTTTTTTTTTGGTTTAGCAGTTTTCATACTATTGCTTGCATCCTTATGCGGACACTGCTGCATTTCCCAGTATTAATGTATTTTTTCTTCCTACACCAAATGTCTTAAAAGTCAAATTCCCTTTGAAAAAAGATTTGTACCTCTCTCTTCCCACTGTAGTGCAGCTACTCTATGGAGAGCAGAGGAAGGATTTTTTTTTTTTTTTTTTGGTTTAGCAGTTTTCATACTATTGCTTGCATCCTTATGCGGACACTGCTGCATTTCCCAGTATTAATGTATTTTTCCTTCCTACACCAAATGTCTTAAAAGTCAAATTCCCTTTGAAACAAGATTTGTACCTCTCTCTTCCCACTGTAGTGCAGCTTTAGCTGCCTACAAAAGATGCTATATCTGCTTTGACTGATGCAAGGTGTTTGGGAAGTTTAATGGTCTTTAGAATACCTAGCATGAGAAGGAAATGTAAACACAAATATGTTTGAGAGTTCTAGCTAATTACAGATGTTTTAAGGCAGAAAACTGGCAGCAGATACCAACCCAAATGCAAAAGATGTTATCAGTTTAGTGTCTCAGAAGTGGCAATTAAGTTTTGAAGGGCTTTTGTAGAGTTCTGTTCATAAATCCCAATTTGTAGGGCAAAATATATTCATTTTTTTAGTAAATATAGAAGTCAAACAGACCTTTGCAGAACTGAGTTTGTGATTAACAAGTTGAAAGCAGTCAGTTCCTTCCTACCCTCAGTTAACCACTCCTTGTACAAAGTCTGTCAGGGGACAGGGGAGAAGAGGTGACTGGGAATAAAAAGCAGAACACCACAGCAGACTCAGTGGCACCTGAAAGTCGAATCTCCTGTTTACGGCTCTGATGTTTTTGCTAGCCAAGCAGCCCACTCATCTTACCACATCCTGCACATTCTGTGCCATGGAGAGGAATTCTTTTGACTCCTTCTGCCTGTATTCTGGGAGAAACTCTATGTTGGCAACACGAAACAGTCCAACAAAATACAACACATCTTTGTTTTCTGCCTGAACTGCAAGAAACAAAGACGACAGTTAGCTTCCGTTATTTTATTTTTTTTAATAACAATGTGATTTTTTTCTGATTAAATTCTAAACCTAATTAATCTATTTGGCCATACAGTGGAAAGGAACATTCTGTTTTCATAGCTAAACCTTTCTAGATGAGTATCGCAATATGACAGTTAATTGAGCATCTGTTCCCTACACACAAGACAAGGTATCACCATACAAATGAACCAGCATAATGAAGGCAAGATCAGCATCCAGATTCTGGAGCATCCCTAAGGAATCTTAGGCAGAATTAGCATGAGGAGGTCTAAAGAGGAGAACATAGCTTTTACTGTCCAATTAGACAC
>VWZK01016278.1:546498-589556 GCA_013396935.1 Baryphthengus martii | reverse complement strand
CCTGCGGAGCCTCTTAGGAGGGCTGTGAAACCCAGAGCCCCCCAGCTCCACTTGCGGCCCTGGCTTCTAGGCTACTTGAAAACCCCTCCTCAGAGGAGCAGGCTGAAGGAAGCTCTGTATTCCAGCTAGGTGCATCATCAGGATAAAAATGCCTATCTGTCTTCACCGATTTTTTTTTTTTTTCTCCTTTTTTTTTTCTCCACAGGTCAAAATGAGGTCAAAAGACTATACATTAGCATTTCTTCTTTCTCAGAAACCCATGACACTTCTCGGTATACTTAACAGTATCCATAACAACCACTATTCCTTGAGGAAATTTTAATTACAGCATTCTTTGGAACTGTTGATTTTTTATTGTGACAAGACAAAGAACACGGGAAGAGAAAGATTCATTGAGAAATGTGCTTCAAACCATGCTGAGAAAAAGGTTGCTTCACACTCATTTCTGATGCATAAAAAGCCACATTAGGCATAGGATGGAAAAGAGAGATTTAAAAAAAATAAAAAAATGTAAGGTATCTGTACCTAGCGTAGCTCCCAGAAAAGTGATCACGCTGAACAAACTAAAAGGCAGTTGAAGAATCTGGAAGATGCGCTGATTCCAGATTAAAAAGACAAGTAGAAGAAAAACAACGGTGCTGGAATTTTCTTACTAATACTGAACTAGATTCTGGCACCCTTAACTATTATGGGCCTTTATTTCAGGGGTGCAAATACTGGAAAAAAGGTATTCGTGAATAAAAGTCAAGACTAATCAGAACTTAAAAAGAGCAAACAGCAGTGCAGACTAGGATGTGTATTTCAGCAAAAAAGAAACTGGCAATAAAAACATTGAAGGGTAAGATAAACCAATTAGAAAAATAGCAATGAAAAGAACTGCTCAGTTTAAAAGGATGGGCGGACGATTTTTCCTCTGCACCCCAATACTGGATCTGATACAGAATAAATACTTTCCAAGTGCAAGGTCTTGGTTTCCATTCTGTGAATAAAGCGGGTAGGGAGAAATCTACATCACCTTTAATGTGCTAATTCGATGTGTACAAACCACAGTGTATTCTTAATTGACCCTGTACGGAACATACTGACTGGCACAGACAGAGGAGATTTTCAAAGTCATGCATGAAAATGATGAATGGACTGAATATATATGTTTGGGATCATCCACATTTTAAAGAAATCCAGATTTTGGTCAAGTTTACACCAGTCATGGGGTCACTGTTTCGCCTAGTGACAACCAGAAGATCCAGCCATGTTTCAGGAACTTGAGGACCGTGTCCTCTAGCCACTGAGCCATTAAGCACAATCTGAAATTTTCAGGCTCTGATTGCATTAGCAAATTTTGACACACATCATAGCAGAGCACAGGTAGACAGGGCTCAGGCATTAAAAAAACAAACCACAGAACAAAACAGTCCAATATTCCCTCCTGCTTCACTTTGTCAGTGTTAAAATCTCTTTAGGAGGGTAATCTACCATAGGATGCTTTGCAATCGAGAAATATACCAGCTGGGGCTTTGATGTCAAGCATATCAACTCCCCATGCAAGAATCCAGAGTAAGAAATTTCAGAGGAGGAAGAGGCATGCTGTGGAAATCTCAGGAAAAGGCCTTTCAAAGTGAGGTGAGATCACAGCTTTCCATTCTCCTCCAAGTTAATTACTTAACCTCCTAGAAAAAGCAGCAGAAAAATAGCTTACACATGACCTATAAAGAGCAGGCAACACAGGAGTGAAAACCAAATCAGAACTGAGAGAGTGCTTTTGCTTAGATGCTGGGCAATGGTGGTGGGAAACACTGAGTTATAGTGGTTTTACTGTGGTTAGCACAGTAGGACCCTGATTTCTGAACTGGACCTCTGGACATCAATATAAGAGAGATAAAGAACTGAGAGATGCTCAGCTTCTATTTCAGAAACAGTTCAGCCACTTTAATTTACCTGCACCACGTTACAAAGTGTGTGTAGTTGGCTCCCCTCTGCATGCTCCTTTGCATTCAAGTTTGTTTCCTCCTTCACACTCCAATTTTTTTGTTACTCACTCAACTACTGAACCTTCTTTGCCTGCCTGTGAGCAGACACAGCATTGTATTTAAAGTCCTGTTCTCCTTTGGTTTAGTATTTCAAAGGACACCTCTTGTTTCCAGGATGACAAGTGTGCTGAGGAGTGGCCCGCATCACGGAACAGGGCCCACGTACCCTGTGATTTAAGATAATTTGAAGAGAGAAAGCTATTGAAGGGAGGTGAGAGAGAAGGGAGCAGAAAGAGGAAAAGAAAAAACAACAACTTTTAAAAAGACACCTTTTTTAATGTTTCGCCTCTCTGTCCAAAGTGGGAAACAAGCGCTGCGCCCACATCTGGGACAGGCCTCCCAGCCCTGGCGGGCAGAGCCCTCTCCCTGCACCGGGAGGACCTTCCAGGGCAGGCCGCTGCTGTTTGGACAATCCCATCCCTCCCGCTGCCTGGGACAGCTCTGGCTGCTCATGCTGGCACCAGCAGTGTTTCTGCGCTCTGTCCGACATTCTGCCCCGGCTTCACAGCATCCCGTATTCTGACACCCTGTCTCATTTTCAGTAATCTCTCATTTCCGGCCTGTCTCGCTGCAACAGTGGAAATGTTGGACTCTAAAAACGTCACCAAGCGTGGCCACGGCATCTTTCCTTCCCCGACTATCACTGAAAATGAACAGAAAATAAGCGGAGTGAGGTTCTCCTCCACATAAGCGAGAGTGGCAGATTCCGGGCCTTTGGTAGCTGTCGATGTTGAGTAATCCTGGTGAGTACATTTAAATCCTTGTTAAGGGCTCCCACATTCATTAAAAATAAATCCAGTAGTTATTTGACTGTGTAATTATTAGGGATAATTTGCAATTAAGCAATTGGCCTCTGATGAAGGGACAGATAATTGATCAGCCTGGTTTGGCATTTTAGAATGGGGTGGGGGGTAATTAAGTAAATCCAGTCAGCTAAATGTCTGCCTTCCCACTACATTTTTTCCCCACCTTTGAATGCAAACCAGACCTCATGCAGCTGTGCAGGCCATGGGAGTCTAAGCCTATTAAAGAAATCTTTTAATGACCGTGAAACCAGCACTAATTGAAATAAAAATATTTTCACACTATTTTCACATTGTGCAAAAGGATCCAAAAATAATTCTTAATGCAATACACGATGCACAAACTGCTGTGCCTGGCAAGTGCAGCATTTAATTTGCACTAATTACTCCAAAGCGGGGGCAGTGTGAAATTAACATAATTCATTAATTCTGTGTCTTAAGTTTTACATATTGTGTGTTTACGTTACAAAACTATCAGGTTCTCTGCAGCCCAACACATCACGCCTATTAAGTTCTTATCAGATTCAAGAAGTTCTCCCCATATCTCTTTGGGTGCATTCAGATTGGATTTCTGAATGTGCAACTTGTCTATTTGTTTCAAAGCAACTGGTTGATTTTATATTGCATGGTTTCTTCCCTTGTCCTAATCTTGGCCTCAGCTCCTTTCTGACAAAATACTCTCTTGGGTGGCTGGGGTCACTGTGGGATAAGCATGAGCAGAGCAGCAGGCAAAGCAATTTTCAAACTACTTTATGCTCTAAAAAAATTTAATAAATCCTTTGTATTGACTAAATCTGAAGTTTTCATGATGCTGTTCCAATATTTGCTCTTATAATGATATCAGGGGACGTTCATTAAAGATCTAATCCAGAGCCACACGAAAGTCAACAGACAGGCTTCTGCTGCCTTCAGAAGGCATAAATATGCTTGTTTCTCTTTCTTTATGCTACAGAACATAGGACTCCAAGAATTGCAGCATTGGCCAAGTTGTCTTACAAAATAAATTATTTTCAAGTAAACTGTGCTGCGAAACATTTTAAAACACATCCGACATAGCTAAATATTACATTTCTGCAAATTAAAAGGCAACAATTATATTTACATTGTTGGACATATTCGCAATGTCCTGAGATACAGGTTACATTTCCACAGAAACCCAGAGTAATATTACACTGAAAATTAGGTATAATATTCAATATCCTACGAACTTGGTTTACTTGTTATGAATTACAAAGCAATGAAGATGTACTTGTATTCCATATAAGCCTGTCCCAGACCGCTCTAAAAATCTGGCTGACACTTTGTAAATGTGTCTGCCTCTCACATATAGAGGCAGAGGCAGAGGCCAGCCCACCCATATCAACACCTCTTCAGTAGTCTCCGAAATACAGCAAACAGATGCACTGAGATTTACCTGTCTCCTGCCATCAAGAAAGAGAGGCTGTTTTCCATACCTGAAGCTACCTGGACAAGGTACCTTGAGGCATGAAAGAGCAGTTCCCATAACTGGTGGGAGAACTGTAGGAGAGTGTGGCAGAAAGGATGCCTGGATTGGGCTGTACAATGCCCCAGTCAATAAGCAGACACTAGATGTCTGGTAGCATCAAGAAGACAGCACGGGCAGAAGACTGGCCACTCAAGGAGCCAGAAGCACATCAGCAAAGGTAAGAGGTGAAACATTATGAACTGTGAGCTTGCTCAGCCGGGGTTCCTGGACGAACAGGGTAGAAAGTGATTATTTGAGACTCCTCCCAAAAAATGAGAAGTCAGGAGGAAGACAGTCCTTTGAGTGATATACAAAGGACAACAAAAGAGAAAGGAGACATTTTCAATGATACAAGCCTGACAAAAGCCTGACTTGGCAGTGCTGGGTTAACAGTTGGACCCAATGATCTTAAAGGTCTTTTTCAACCGCAATGGTTCTATGATCCTACAAAAAACTAATGTCATTCACATATCTAAAGTAACCTGGTAATGTTTGTAAGAACCACCTGAGGAAGAAAACAGATTTTGGAAAAATTCATGTGTTCTGCAGTAAAAAAGAAGAAAAAAACCCACCAACAGTTAGAAACAGCCACTTTGAGACCAGCTTTCATCACCTGTTTAAGTCTTCTGTTCTGAGTTTGATTTTTTCCCAGTATAAAAACCGAAGCTGAGTAAGGACTAGTAGTCACAGGCCTATTTTCTTTCTCACAGAGATAGACTAACCTCAGGCTGGTTCCATGTTGCAGATCAGAATATAACTACATCAGTTACCTTGGTGAGAGTAACAGGGACAGACTAAACGCATGTACATAGCTTCATTGATTAGCAAATGCTTCATTAAAACAAAGCCATAAATCAAAAAGATAGAAAACTATTTATACACTGTCTTTCATTTAGCAAGATTTTCTGATTGGCTGTGCATCTTTAAATGACTTCTTTGTGTTAGTCTGTTCCAGGACATATCTGGAGCACACAATGTCATCAAGAAATGCTATTTGATTACAGTGCAGTACTTTGGGTGGCTTTTAGAAAGCAATAGATTAGAGCATTACCATGTACCGTGCATAACTTCTCTATGACACTTAGCAAGTATGAGGCCAAAATGAACACTCTAATCTTGAAAATACATGATTGAAGTGCTGCCTCGTGGATAGATACACAAAATGGCTAAGTTTAGTGATCCTACAAATCCTGGTTCTCCGGCGAACACAAACGGGTCTGATGTGCAAGGCTCTGTCAGGGTCTGTGAGGCAGAAAGGATGTGACAACTTCAGGAGTCCTTGGGCTGTGTGGAATAGGAGAGGCACTTTCCTCATCCTTATATCCTTTGGTAAGGTGCAGGCACATTCCAGCATATATTTATACCTGTTCTTAGAAGTTGTAGTGAGGCAAATGTCCCTACAGGTAAACAGCATGGTACTGAAATATCCCAAATCAAAGCTGGGTGAATACGGAAACAAGTGGCATTGGATCAGAAGTAAGGCAATTTTATTGCTACAATCAAATAACTAATTTCTGCTCTGTTTAGAAGAGAAAGCTGGCCCATTATTTAAAATAAGGTTTTTGTGCACCTTGAAATAAATAACGTATGAAGATTTTTCTTGCACTATTAGGAGATTCAGTTGCCAGCACCTTGTAAATAAGGAACTATAAACGCCAAGCATTGTGTCATACAAGAAAGCTACAATGCCTGCAGTTTAATACAGAAAATGAGTAGCATTTTTTTCTGATATACTTTTACCAAGACTTTTTCCAGAATAAGTTCACTCATGTTGTCTCTGTCTTAAAGTGACTTTTTGAGTGACACAACAATCGCTGACTCCAATGTGCTGTTTCTGTGGGTATCATAAACATGAATGACCTACAGTCAGACACTTTTGATGTCTATGAAATGAGCCACATGACCAAATGATATTTGGTTTGTTTTCATGTAAAAAAACTCAGACTACATTTGTGCAGTGTTCTGATTCTATTTACATCTGTGAAGAACTTAAATCTCTCCTTGCTTTTTAACTACGTGACGTCTTGGTACTTGAGGTGTCCTTTTACCTTTTCAAGTGCATCTTTTAATCCCAAAAAGCACCTGCTTAAAAATAGATCTTTATCTGCATAGACAAGCACACACTTTATGGGCAGTAGGCCATCATTGTTGTATCTGCACAGCCATGTGTACGTGCGCCCATTTATTTGCCAGCAATAGACATAGTCTTGTGTCAGGACCTGTTTGAGACTCCAACGTGAGAAAAGGGGTGTATTCAAATCTGGTATTTGGGGGGGAGGGGGAAGGGGTTTGTTTGTAATTCCACACAATTCCTTTCTAAATGGGAAACTTGTAAAATCTCACTTGCTGTCCTGGATTTGCACAGCTCTAATAGAAATGCTCGACTAAGATGGATGGGTCTGGGGAGTGTCACATGGCCTTCCTGAGCATAAGTTATGTTACTAAATCAGCATATTGATCTGGGAACATAGCGTCCTGGAATCCTGAAAATGTCAGGCACAGACTCAGTGCTTCACTTCTTTAAAATCAAATTAATTTAGCCAGCTTACTCTGGAGAAGAAATTATGATGTCAGATACGTGCAAACAGCAAGGCAACGGGCACTCTAAGTCCCACTGCCTTTGACTGTTTTGAAAGGAGACACCCAAAAAGAAATAGCTGGGTTGCCATCCAGTTCTCCCTTGGTGGAAAGAACAACCACTACAGGTAATGCGCATCTTTGCTTAGGTGAACTCAGGCGTCCTAGGGCCTCACGACTCTGTGATACTTGCGGATTCCCAAAGTGGGGGCAATCAAAGGGATTGAGAGGTGAAGTTATATGATTACATGCGATGATACTAATCCATCTACCTTATCCATGCGGTACATTTGAGATTAAAGGCTCAGACAATCCATGCCCTTGTACTGTGAGCTCCAGCTCTGTACACATGTTTAATCAAGCGCGCTAATCCACAAATGTATGGTCAGGGTTGCAGCACCTGGTGTGAACAGAACACTTTTAGCAAGCAGGGCCCATCAGCATGGATAAGTTTGTAGGCATTAGCCATGTACATTTAGTTGATAGAGTAGCTAGATATTGGCACAAATTGCTTCTGGGGAAAAGGGACAGTCTGCCAAAACATATTACAAAGTGGACATTTTCTTGTTACCTGACTTGACAAAACATATAAGGCAAGTGTACACTGTATGTGAGGGAAAGGAGTAGCTGGAAAGTTTCAAAGAACGAAGCTGATCTATTTTCTTGACTAGAAGTATCAATGCTGTTCCAATCCCACAAGGCATCACACCTAGCTTTGATTCTTTCACAAGGACCGGGTGCAGCATGGAAGCCCCAAAGAGACACAAACACCAACCTTAACCTGTCGTACACAAAGAGGGGAGTTGGAGAATCTCTGCTGGTAATCAACCCTGCAGAGCACGGTTCAGCTCCCTGGCAAAGGAAGAGTCACTACAGCAGAGGTGAGATGCAGAACAACCACTCCAACCTCTCACAGCTCCTCCTGAAGGCTTCTGCCTCCTCCTGACATATAGGCTTGTCTGGTCAATGTTATTACAGACATCTCCTTCTAGACTTTGCTAGTCTCAAGCTAAACATCCCTTCTCTATGTTGAAAAGCTGACTAAAGCTGAATGGTAGGCTTCCAACTGGTTCACTACATGATGGTATAGAATGTTTAAATTAGACATTTCTTACTAGAAATCCTAGAGGTGACACAAGCATCACTACAGTGATCTGACGGTCACCAAGAGAGGCAGATATAACAGGAAGCTGCAGTCAGACCTGCACCCTTTGGGGATGAAATGGGCAGGCTGTTGTTATCTACTGCAAGTGAAAAATGCACGGCCACAACTTGCTGATACTGTGAGGCAGCAAAAGAAGGAAAAAAAAAAAAAAAAAAGCTTGAATATGTTATCAGGACAACTACAGTTTCTTCACTAGATTTCAGCAAAGAAAAGCTGTACAAAGACAGCTTGGCAGCTGCCCTGCCCTTCTTCTCTAAGGCAATGATGAAATATAACCACTCAAATTTCCTTGCTAGCACAAACTGGAGGATTCATATTGTTCATATTTGAAATAGGATTATGCAAAGGAGAGTTGGATTGTAGGTTGTTTGATGGGGAAGGGGGAAAAGCAGTTCTAGGTCCCAGCAGGCCAAAAACTCCTTCAAAATAATATAACAAAAGGTGATGATGTTTTCTCTGGAAAACATTATACATGGCAAAATTCTATTTAGCATTTACAGAAACTGAGCCAAAGGGAATACAGATCCTAGGAACTTATTAGATTCAGTGAAAAGAGTGGGTAGCAGGCAGTACAGAACAGTGTAACATGCAGCACCAATACCTGTGCCCAGTGCAGCCAACACAAACAAACCTCTCCTAATACACCAGACGTTGCTTTTCATTTGGCCCTCTTGTCCCTCAGAACCTCCCCTTGGTTTCTGCTCTCGGCTTCCCATTTCTCATGTAAGTGAGAGTGCTACAGGACATCATTCAGGACCCTGATATTTATTTCCATGGCTTGTCCTGCCTGGGAAATGACCCACAGCCCCACTACCTCTGCTGTACTTTGTGACGGTTCTCCACATCTCCCCTCAGCTGAGGAAAAGGCAATTTCCCAGGAGAGGCTCCATCTCCACTGTCAGGAATGTTCTCAGTTCTGGCTGCTCAGGCACAGAAAGATGTTCAAGAATATCATTAAATCAAAGCTAATCAGATGGCTCTCTGTTCATCTCAAGACACTGTTCAGACTTCTTCATTTAAAACCCTGCATAGATTTGGCTTAATCTGCTTCACAATTCTTTCCTTTCTGATTCCTCCACTTATCTAATATCGCTTTTTCTTTGTCATTTCCCATGCCCTTCCGACACAGCCTTCCTGTAAGTTTTCACCTCATCTCACCATTGATTTTCAAGCCCTGTCTGAGGATGCATTCCTTTTCTCCTCTATGTCTTAATTTCTCTCCTTGAAAAGCAAGATCTATTTCAGCTCGGCTGCCTCTATCAAGACAGGGAACAATGCGAGCACGCTACAGTCACACTTGCGTCCTAGCCAGCGAGGGCATTGCTTATAGGATAAATTGAGACGCCACAACACAGTCATTCTCCTCTAAAGCTTTATATGCTCCTTGGGTGGTCATGTGCTGGACCCTCTGTACAAGCTGGGATTTTACAAATTGCAAGTAGGTTGCTTTTGATTCTGTGTTGCTTAGATCTCACATTGAATATGATAAATCATTCCCGTTCCTTAGTCCTGATTATTTTCCCTCCTATATTGCATAAAATAAGCTGGTATTACCATAAAATATGAAATCCCCAGGACTGTATTTAGGGGTTTTTATTTTTCATGCCCTTCCCCCACCCACACTTGCACACTGAACCTCCTCTGTAGGCAGTCATGGATTTCTATCATCTGAGGATCAGAGCACTATGCATCCATCAAGAAGTGTAAAATATTCACAGGAAGAGACTACAAGATGAGGAAGAGGTCCAGAATGCATAATATGTGTCAGAGGAACAGATGTACACAGAAAATAAAAGTTCTGCACACCGCAATAAAAATTTACTCCATGACAAGAACTGTGCATTTTTCTGTGGCTGTCATAGATTTCATGGAACCAGTGAAATCCAGCCATTTTCAGAAATCCCATGAAATTTACCTTTTCACCTGAATCCACATGAAATCAGTGTTTTTCCATAAGAGCCCCCATAAAATCAGCCTATTTCCTTAGACAATCCCATGAAATTACATAGAATATGGCAGTTTCTTTTAGCCTAGTCTCTCATTGCACATCTTAAAATGACAGTCTTGGCTACTGAATTTTTGCTTTTCTTCCTTTCAGAAAAAAAAATAAATTAGGCAAAAATATAACAGGAATGAAAATACTCTTCTATAGGAGAGAAAGTAAAAGCCCTCATAAATATATTATAATTAGCACAGAAAGTTTTGATCTATATACAGTGAATTGTTGCTAGTTCAAGACTACTGACCAAGTATGAACCAGAAACTCAGGTTCTTTCCATAGTCTCCAATAAAGCCTTGATCCAACCGCTGATGCTGGCAGGATTAAACTCTGGCAGTTGACCTAAACTCAAGAGGTCTCAAGGAAGGCAAAAATAAAGTTTAGGAGAATTGGTAGTGTTGCTGAGAAACTTCTAAAGGACACAGATGCCAGTGCAGATAAGGAACGGAAGATGTAGTAGCAGGAAGATAATGGCCTAAAGAGAGCAGATTAAAATGCCCTTAAATGAATCAGAGGTCTTCAAATTGACTGGGAACAATGAATTTCAAGGCAGGATTCTTTAATAGTCACTTATGCAATCTCTGAATCACTGGACAGTCACCTCTGAGAATGCAAGAATAGAAAATGAGGTGCCAAAAGGCTGGAAAAGAGCAAAGAGAGTATCTAGCTCTACAAAGAAGGGAAGAGAGAGCTAAGGAGTTACCAGCCGGTCAATTTGTCTTCAGTCCTCAGAAAAACATCAAAACAAGTAATCAAACTATTTGTAAGCGCCTAGAAGATAACATGGAAATGAATAGCAGCTAGTATGGATTTGTAGTGAATAAACCCTGTCAAATCAATTTAATTTCCTTCTGCCTTATGGGAACAGGCCTCGTGGCAGAAGCAAAGCAGTAGATGTCACATTTCTTGATTTAGTGAAGCTTTTGGTGCTGTCTCAAATGTCATTCTCACATACACACGAACAAAACATGGTCTGGACGAAATGGTTGCGAGACAGGTAGGAAAGTGGTCAGGCATGATGTGTAATGTTCTCATTTGCCCATAGTCAAAACAAGCCACCCTGGGGGACGGGAGGGTTATGAAACTCTGCTGTGGATATGATTCTGTTCAGTACTTTCGTGAATCTGCTGTGGATGTGATTCTGTTCAGTATTTTCGTGAATCATCTGGCCATGAAACAGCTCGCTTACTGTGCTCGCAGACTATTCAAATGGTGCACAGAGGACAACTGCAAGTATGGAGGCTCGGAGCTGGGGGAGATGTTAAATTACAGTGATGTCAAGAAAAGGGCTGAAATTCAGTGGGGGATGGAGAGGAGTGCAAGGAAGAGATGGACTAATTGGAAAGCCCTAGAAGAAAAGCAATGGAAGCAACTACATGTCCAGAAAACGTGTCCAGGAGGAAAGATTTGGTGTCTTCAGAGAAGAGAATTCTTGGAAAGGCTATTTTGAGACTTTAAATGTGTAAAGCTTGTCACACACAGAGTTCTTGTATATTAGAAAGTTCAAACAATAATGGGTTTAACTTGCAGCAAGATGGAAGCAGGTCAGACATTAGAGGAAAACATTTGTAATAATTAAGATAGTGAAGCACTGTGATGGAGCCTGGGAAAGCAATGGAATCTGCGATCTCCATCAACAGATGTCTTGAAGAACAGCCTAGAAAACAAATCCTTCCAGGAATGACATAAACATAACCAATCCCAGTGAAGGGGGACTTCTTGAGGCTCCTTCCAGCCCTATTTTTCTAAATGCCAAATGTCCTCCTATATTTTAAGCCTCAAACCACCAGGGTATGTAAACATATAAGTAATCCCATTGACTTCAAAGCAAGTACGCATGGAATTTCAGCATATAGTTAAGCAGTCTGCCAGACCAGCGTAGCCAAAGGAAGTATCTTGCAAAAGTGGCTGCATTTGTTTAAACTGCCCTAGACAGATATCAGCATTATATTTAAAGTGTGGTTTCCTGGATTTCAGTGCCTGTCTATAGAAGGAGAGCATTACGGGTTTGTGCTACAGCCTTCTAAATAATTGTGCATTAGTATGAGCCCTATAACACAGTGTCTGTATTCACTGAAACTGGCAGAAGGATGGGTGAGAAAGAAAAAAAACAAATAAGCAACAAAGGTCTAAATAGGGAAATAATGTTAAGATTGGCAGTATTTTCTACTTGTATCGGTACTTTTTTTGTAAGCCAGGTTGCATACAGACAGTTCCAATATGTAGTATTGATAATGTTGAGGACACTAGATTATAAACATGTATAGAAAAGTGGAACGCTTCTTCTAACCATCTCCCACACCTCCTTCCATATGTTACCACCAAATGTTTTGTTGTATGCCAATTTTCAGCAGATACCGTTGGAACCAACATTTATTTAGCATACAGTTCAGTAAGATTTGAAGATTTGCTACAAGTTATTATCCTCCTCTGTCTCTACCATAATTCTATCAATTTTTTGGAGGGGTTAGGGGGGAAGTCTCACACATCGGGTCCAAACAACATCAAGTACCATCTCACTGTGAAGGATAAATGTGGATTTATGTTACTTTGTTTGACCACCGGATTGGAGTTGAGACCAGCACATATGTTACAGAAGACTGAGGATACTTTGGTATGCCAGTAGCCTTAAGAACTGGTTGATCAGGAAAAAGGCATTACAGGCTGAGCCCCTCCCTTGCACTGCCTGTGTTAGGAGCGGTTACCATTTATTTTGCCATTGATTTACACAATAAATCCTCCTATAAAGATAAGGCACACACATTATAAACACATAAAATTATATATACCTCCATCTTTCTCAGCGCTGGAAAGAAATTACATCCCCTAGCAACAACACATCCTTTCCTAAGCAAACACCTGATTAAAGACAAGGCACTTCCCTATCTCTGGAGCCCGGTGCGAACCAGCTCTCTTGGATAGGGAGAAACATAGATTTCAGAGTATGGAATTCTATAAATACACACACAGAAGGAATCTCTCGAACACTGCTTCCCTCAGCAGGCTGAACTCTTGAGCACTGTTAACACCAGGAACAGCAACATGATGCTTCAGATTTGTAAGGATTTCACGCAGCCGAAAGCCACATCACCTAACACTGTGTAAGGAAAACGTAAAATCCGGAACTGTATCTGGAAACAGACAGGCAGCCACCAGGGTTGCTGAAATACCGCTCTCGTGCAAAGAGAAAGCTCTATAAAAACAGAAAAATCAATGTGTTTCTGAAGTTTTTTTCAGGCACAGGTCAACACAAGTTTCCCAGGAAACCATGAATTCTCACAAAGGTGGGAAGAAGCTGGACTGCCGCAAAGAACAACAAACTGATCCAGGCACAAATGGAGAGGAAAGGAAACAGGATGTGGGGAAAAACGCTTGCCTGCACCCACACTCTCCACTGGTTCCTTCTACCCAGTCTACCAGCAGCTTTGACTTGGCTCCTCAGTTCCCAGCAGGGGAAAAAAAACAAACACCAAAATCAACCTTCAACACCTTTTTGTCAGGTTTATCTTGATCTGAAAACACTGCCTGTGAAACACGCAGCCCCAAGCAGAATGCCTCCTGTCACTCAAGTCCCTCCTTTAAGAGCCACCAAATACTTCAGGACAATAGGCTGCCTTGTGCTCCTGCCCTGACATAATTTTTTGTTTGCTTCTAGAAATGATGAATTTCAAGGCATTTAAGGGTTTGCTATCCCTTTTGGAGCAGTGTACTTTTAACGTATTTTATTATTATGACTTACAGTCAAGATGAAGAAACAGAACAGCTCACAGAGCTATCATTTAAATCCATGGATACTTCACATTTCACACAGCTAATACAATCTTTTGACCTACCAATCCAAATAATGTTTAAAAGCTTGAATGGCAAGCGGCTGTCTGCTCAGGGCTGCTTATACAGAAAGTCCCTGTATAAATCACAGTATCACAGAAGTCACGAAAACTGTGAATTTTGGTGTCAGCTGTGAAAATATTCCATCTGGTTTCTGTCTTGTAGAGAAATGTTTAAAATCTGTCCAAGTACAGGAAGTTTATTTTTGCTTCATCAGTGCAGCAGAAGTAAGCAGTGTAAGCCTGGTGAATAGTGCCTCAGAGCCCTGCTATTGCTCCAGGTGCTTGCGAGGTTTCCAAAACAACATTTCAGGTTTCATTCAGACATTCAACTGCACTACTATCTAATTTCATGCTCTTATTACAGGCAGAGCAACCCACCAAGTGGATTTGTAATAGTTACTCTTGAAAACAGAAAAAAAAAGCAGTAATGGGCCCCGTAACATCAATTAGCTGAAGCTGACTTTGACAGCATTTTTTGGGGGGGGGAGGGGGTGAGAGGGGAATACATCTAGATCAGCGTGTATTTGTTTCCCTCACATGTTCAGTCCCTACTGCTAGTAAGCCACTAGTAAAGCCAGTCAATTCACCTGAACACCTTCTTGCAGATTTAAGAGCTTAGGCAGCCAATTTCAGAAGGCTGGGGCCCTAACTCTTTTAATGTAGCTCTTGACAAGGACTGATTTTACGCTTTCACTTTATTTCTCTTTTTCATTTAGGTCATTCATCTATTTAATGAAAACTGTATAGAAAAATTATGATAAAAAATTACAGAAGAGATATATTACTTTTTAAATTCCCATCACTATCATTACCCCATCCCAGTCAATGTGACATTCAGGAAAGAGCCCAATATTCATGAGCCCAATATTCATTTTATTTAAACTGTGTCATCTCCCTGAGATTCCTGACATCTGGAATCTCTACACTGTACAGTGTAAAAAAGCAGGCCTAGTATAAAAAGAGAGCAAGAAGCCACCATGAGAAGGAAAAAAAAAAACAAACCAGTGCTGCAAGAGGAATTCAAGATTTCCAAGGACTAAGCTTTTCAAAGGTGCTTAGAATAGACTCAGAGCTATTTTCAAAGGAGCTGAAAAAAAACCAACAGTGGCCAACAGTTTTAGGCTTGCTTACCCCCTTTCATTTCCTCTCCACCGAGAGCCTCCCTTCCTCTGGCACCTCCAGCAAAGGCTTTAAGCAGGTGGTCAGGTGAAAGGGGCATTTCATAGCTCACAGGACTGGTGGTTTGGATGGAAGAGTTTGATAGCCCTTTCTACACCAAACACTTGGGAGGGTGCTCTTTGGGATCAAAAGGAACTTTTGAGTGATTTGATAATTTAATGAAAACTTGAATGACCTAGGTAAGCCTTGCCAGTCCAGGGTTCCGGAATCATTTAAACAAAGTATAACCTCTCTCCTCATCAGTCTCAAAAGCCTCCCACAGGAAAAGCTTGTCATCACACATATTTTAATCCATGGGTAGAGGTGCTGCTACTGCAGCTTGTTACAGCAGATCTCTCCTGTTTCCAGCCCTCTGTTATCTGACTGGCTTTTTCCACATCTCCACCCACACCAGCAGGTGCTTTGTTCTCTAGGGGATTGCTTTTGCAGAGGGCAAAGAGTGGATGGAGCAGGCAGGAGGCACCTACCACAGTTGCTTTTCTTTCCCAGGTGGCTCCCATTTTTTTTCCCTTTCCCTACTGCACTTTGTGTGCGTAGGAACAAGGGTAAAGAGGCCTTTAAAAGACAGCAGGGAACTGCCATGGTGATCCCAAGATGGAGCGTGCAATTGCTATTTTTGATTGTGTTAACCCAGGCGTAATTATGTAATTATCCACAAAAATTTAGTCAGAGTTTTGCATATCTAAATCATTAACTTTAACAATTGACAGGCTGCTTTGATTAGTATTTTCACAGACTAGCACAGCATACATTTGTCAGCTTTCCTATGATTAGTTGTAATTTGGAATTTGTTTATGCAAAATGTTTTTATTACTTGTTTGGGGGGGAGGGAAAAAAAAAAAAGGAGGGCAGAGAAGAAGTATTTATCCTGTCAGGAGATCCTACAGAACTTACCAGGGCTGCTGCAAATGCATTTTTGCTGTGCTTTAATGTCATTAATTTGGTGAGCTGATACAACAAATGTTAACTTGTGTTTGTTAATAGGGACAGGAACTCGGGGTGAGCACCTTTTGCCCATGCAATGCCTTTGATTTTAAAATCAAAATTTAAGTAAATTAATTCAGAAGCACCTAGCACTTTATGCAACATCGTATTTTAAGTCTATTGCTTTCTGAAAACAATTCTGATGCACCATGCAATCAGCGTAAACATTTTAAAACGCTGCTTGTGTCAAGCACTGTAACACCAGCTCAGCCTTTTCATTTAACATTGCAATCGATACCATAATTTAAGACGCAGTTTATTAAGGTAAGCAATAATAAATGTTTCTATCCTGCCCCTGCTAGTGGAGCAGCTCCTGTGCAAAGCTCTCAGAAATCTGAAAGCCATGCAGCTCATCCTTCACAAAACAAACCCTCATGTAGCAGAACTGTGCTGACATGAGGTACCACAAGGACTTCGAAGTGGTGTGGACTCTGGTGATTCCCAAGTTATCCAATAGCGATGAAATGCCTGAAAGGTTTTCACTTTCTTACTCTATTTCCCAAATACAGGCCACATGTGACAGAAAGAATCTTAAAACAATGCATACACTACCTCTAGACATTTTGACTGGATTAATGCCACCATTTTTCAGTGGCTGGCAGGCACAGCTTTTTCTCTGGTTGGTAGGGAGCTCCGGTAAGATCACAGTTCTTGCCTTGCACCATCACAACTTCGCATCCTGAAGCCCTGTTAGCGCTATTAGTCTTTGTGTTACCCTCTTTTGTACACATTATTAAAAAAAACTGGTAAACACTGCTTTTTCTGAAAATGCTCCCATCTAACAGCCTCCACCTGACTAATTCATCAACATTCACACGATTTTTGGGAGGAGTAAAGGAAGCATGTCTTGACTTCATAACCAATGAGAGACTGTGATTTATGACTTCATCTGCCCTATGGTTGCTGCAGTTTGGTAACTGCAATTAAAACTTCCCCATTTCCTACATGATCCTCAGGGACCACTGTGATGGGCACAGGATAAATCCTGGCTTTGTAGATCCCATGTATGTCTAACGACCTTACCTAGCTAGGATTCAGTCTTCTCCACCAGAATCACAGAATGTTAGGGGTTGGAAGGGACCTCAAAAGATCATTGAGTCCAACCTCCCTGCCAGTGCAGGAACCTAGAGTAAGTCACACAGGAACGCGTCCAGGCAGGTTTTGAATGTCTCCAGAGAAGGAGATCCACAACCCCTCTGGGCAGGCCGTTCCAGTGCTCTGGCACCCTCATTGTGAAAAAGTTCTTCCTCACGTTTACCTGGAGTCTCCTATGCTCCAGTTTGCACCCATTGCCCCTTGCCCTATCATTTAGCATCACTGAGACTGACAGTCTCCCTCTACATATTTATAAACCTTAATGAAGTCACTCCTTAGTCTCCTCTCCTCCAAGCTAAAGAGACTCAGCTCCCTCAGCCTCTCCTCATAAGGGAGATGCTCCACTCCCTTAATCATCTTTGTGGCTCTGTGCTGGACTCTTTCAAGCAGTTCCCTGTCCTTCTTGAACTGAGGGGCCCAGAACTGGACACAATATTCCAGATGTGGCCTCACCAGGGCAGAGTAGGAGGGGAGAAGAACCTCTCTTGACCTACTAACCACACCCCTTCTAATACATCCCAGGATTCATTGGCCTTCTCAGTTGCAAGGGCACATTGCTGTCTCATGGGCATCCTTCTGTCCACCAGCATCCACAGGTCCTTTTCCCCTATGCTGCTCTCCAACAGATAGTCCCCAGCCTATACTGGTACCTGAGGTTGTTCTTTCCCAGATGCCAGACTCTATACTTGCCCTTGTTGAACTTGATTAAATTTCTCCCCACCCAGCTCTCCAGCCTGTTGAGGTCTTGCTGGATGGCAGCGCAGCCTTCTGGTGTGTCAGCCACTCCTCACAGCTTTGTGTTGTCAACAAACTTACTGACATTGCATTCTGTTCCCTCATCCAGGTCATTGATGAACATATTGAACAGCACTGGCCCAAGTACTGACCCCTGAGGGACTCCACTAGATACAGGCCTCCAACTAGACTCAGTCCCATTGACCACAACTCTCTGACTTCTATCCTTCAACTAGTTCACAACCCACCTCACTACCCGATCATCCAGACCACACTTCCTCAGTTTAGCTGCAAGGATGCTATGGGAGATGGTGTCAAATGCTTTACTGAGGTCAAGATAAATCACATCCACTGCTCTACCATCATCTATATACCTTGTTATATCCTCATAAAAGGTTATCAGGTTGGTTAAACATGATTTTCCCTTAGTAAAACCATGCTGACTGCTCCTGACGACCCTCTTATCCTTGATATGCCTAGAGACCGCACCAAGGACAAGTTGTTCCATCACCTTTCCAGGGATGGAGGTGAGGCTGCTTCAGAGACTCACTGACAATTAATGTGAAAGACACATTAGATGGATAAAATATTTAGGTTTTTAATCCTAAATAATTTCATACATATATAAATAAATGCCATGCTCTCATGAGTAGATTTTCTAAGCCACATCATTCAGTACTCTCTGCTCAGGCACCTGATGCTTGGTTTTAAAATCTTGCTTCCCGGGTATAGCCGACTGCCGGCATATTCACTGCATCAGCTCTCAAAAGGCTGGCTTGCTGCTTGGAATTCAGGGGGAGCAGCCCTGGCTGTCTTTGTAGGAATTTTGGCTGCACGACTGAGTACATGAAAATCAGGGAAGCCAGAAGAAAAGAATGATCTGTTACCTGAGTTTCTTTCACCATTTGAAATCCACTGAAAGAGAAGCATCTTTGTAGCACAAACTGCTGGCATCTCCTCTCTCCAGAGCATATCATCAGTCCCAAGCTTGCCGTCTTTTATTCTTTTAATTTTAATTGGTAGCTCCTGCCTAGAAACCAGTTGGGAATTGAATTGCCTGTGTGTTCCCCATGCTCCAGAGCAATTGCCTGTATATTCTGCATGCCTCCAAGCAGTTGCCAGCCTGCTTCTCGTGCTTCCTAGTAAATGCCAGTAATCTGTGCACTGGTGTGTAAAACTTACTTGATTACGTCAGGAAAGTGAAGAGCACAAAATGTGTACGCTGCCGTTTTCACCTCACCTTAGTATATACACCGTACCCAGCCTACGGCCTCGGTGCTGTGAGAGCAGCTCAGCTGGGGGTGAGGCAGCTTCAGAGGCCCTGGATTTGCACCACTTTAGGGACAGCCCCAAGGAACATCCTAGAATTCTTGTACCGCCTCTCTACACCTCACCTGCCCATCCTGCTAACATGACCTTGCCACTGCTATCACCCTTACAACAGGATTACCATCTCACAGAGGTTTTGCTGCTGCAGGTTCACTGTTTCCCCATGAAGCTGAACAGGTCGCAGGTTCTGCCTGGAGGGGGATAGTACAGCACTGCTACCCTTTCACCTCTTCTCCTTGAGCCAGGCAGAGGCAGAAGTAGGTAGGCTATGTGGCAGGGATGAACAGAAGCCATTAATTAAATAGCTCGTCTGGCCCTTTTAGAGACACTTGTTCATGGACTCCATTTCAAGTTCAGTTGTTTCTTCTGCACTAAGTGGGATGAGCTAGTGCAACAGAGAGACACTGGTATAGGAAGGAAGGATGGATGGGAAACTTGACTCTTATGTAACATGTCCTCCCTAACAGCCCAACCTCCAAGCAAATGAAAGAAAATAGCAATGACTCACTTCCTCCAAGATTAGACCAAGAGGGAAGAAAACGTTACTCTCCAAATCACCAATCTGTGCAGAACTCCTGTCAGAGTAAAGCTCCCGTTACACATCACTCTGGGCTGAGCCTACAGGCCAGACAAGCCATGCAGAATCAAAAGGATAGTTCTAACATTTGTTTATCAGGAGCTGCAGTTGTTCACACAAACCAAAGTAAAACAAACTGCTAAATACCTGTCTGGAGACTGACCACCAGACCTGAGTCTCAGTATCAGGCACTTTTCCATCCCAAATCAGAAAAGTTGCCTGGAGCTCTTCAGTCTTTTATCTGCATCATGGGGACACTTTTGTCTAGTTGTTCCATCTCTGCATCCTTCTCTACATGGTATGTTTTTCGGTGACCGCTCCAACAGCTTATCCCTTGAGTGGACAAGGGAAGAGCTGTGGATGTCATCTATCTGGACATCTGTAAGGTCTTTGACACAGTCCCCCACAACATCCTTCTCTCTAAACTGCAGAGATATGGATTTGATGGGTGGATTATTTAGTAAATAAAGAATTGGTTGGATGGTCAAATCCAGAGAGCAGTGGTCAACAGTTCAATGTCTGGATGGAGATCAGTGACAAATGGTGTCCCTCAGGAGTCCATGAGACCAGTGCTGTTTAATATCTTCATCAGTGCCATAGACAGTGGGATCCAGTGCACCATCAGCAAGTTTGCAGGTGACACCAAGCTGAGTAGTGCAGTTGACATGCTGTAGGGCAAGGATGCCATCCAGAGGGACCTCAACAAGCTTGAGAATTGGGCCCTCATGAGGTTCAACAAGTCAAGTATGAAGTTCTGCACCTGGGTCAGGGCAACTCCCAGTATCAATACAGGCTGGAGGACGAAGGGATTAAGAGCATCCTTGCAGAGAAGGACTTGGGAGTACTGGTGGATGAAAAGCTGGGTGTGAGCTGACAGTATGTGCTAGCAGCCCAGAAGACTATCCTGGGCTGCACCAAAAGAAGCGTGGCCAGCAGGTCAAGGGAGGTGATTCTGTCCCTCTACTCCACCCTGATGAGACCCCATCTAGAGTGCTGCATCCAGCTCTGGAGACCTCAGTACAGGAAAGATATGGACCTGTTGGAGCAGGTCCAGAAGGCCATAAAAATGATCAGAGCCTGGAACACCTTCCCTATGAGGACTGGCTGAGAGAGTTGGGGTTGTTCAGCCCGCAGAAGAAAAGGCTCCAGGGAGATCTTTCAGTACTTAAAGGGAGCCTATAAGAAAGATGGGAAGGGACATTTTAATAGGGCCTGTGATGACAGGACAAGGGCTAATAGTTTTAAACTAAAAGAGGGTAGATTCAGATTAAGTATAAGGAAGGAATTCTTTACTGTGAGAGTGGTGGAACACCGGAACAGGTTGCCCACAGAAGCTGTGGATGCTCCCTCCCTGGAAGTGTTCAAGCAACCTGGTCTAGCTGAAGATGCCCTTATTCATTGCAGGGAAGTTGGACTAGATGATGTTTAAAGGTCCCTTCCAACCCAAACCATGCTATGATTCGCTTCTCACCTCCAATTCCGTTGCCTCCTGACTCATCCTAGGTTTCCACGCCCTAATGCAACCATTCTTTGACGATATGGTGAGCCCACACTGCTTGGCCTCATTCAGTTTAGGAGCTGCCTGTTTGGAACTCTCTTCCACCCTTCTAATGCCCAGAGTTTCCTTGCTTTAAGTGTACTCGGAAGGCCTCAGAAGCAGCAGTTCTCTGCAAGAATCCTTCTCTCTCAAGGGCTTATCCCAGTTCATCACATTTTCTTTTATCAAGCAGCTCCAAGGGGCCACCTATATGTAAACAAAGGTATTGTCATAAAGACAAACTGGTGAGATCGTAAATCTCTACACTTAATGTCACCTGAACCTTCTGGAGCCATTCACTGACTGCTGTTTCCAGTGCAAGTTCAAATGCTCTCCCTTGAAACAGTTTGGCCCCAATGGGCTTCGTTTCTGTTCAACAGGATATGAAGACGGTAATTCTTCACTCCGTATTGAGTAAAACACTAGTCCCTTGAACAGGCGGGCATGGGTTGCATGAATTACAGCCACTTCACCTCCCAAAACCCTTCCTTTTACAAAGTGGGGAGCTATTTCACCCTGCTCTGCAGAGCTTGCTGCCTCCCTGCACTTGTCAGGATGAGGCTCCTCTCATTTTCTGCCGCTTCATCCCCCTTTGCTCACAGGAGAAGAGCATCTGGCATTTCTCTAGGTATGCTCTGTGATGTTCCTGCTTTTCCTCCCTGTGACATGAGCACAAGGCTTGCGGAGAAGGGATGGTACAGAAACAGACTTAACTCTCCTTCACCCATCTGCTTACCCAAGTAAAGACTAAGACTGGCTGTCCTGTTAGGCTTAATTTTAGCAAGACTAGGACAGCCCCTGTAATCAATTACAAGCTGCTGCTTCATTTTTGTGTGGTGCATTGAATGCTAAAATAATTCAAATTTACTATCCTTTTTTAGCCATGCTTTTTAAAAGAAAACATCGATCAACTTCTTACTCCCATCTCCTCCTGCCTGATCCCCAAATTCCTGTTCACTTACACTGCGTCAGAGTTAAAAATGTAAAGCAAGGCACATTCACAAGAGGTCCCGAGATGGACCAGTGTGGTACAAACCGCCATTCTGGCACTGGTGGTGTTCAGTAACTGCCTAACTAGTTTCCATCAGTGGGAGTGTTTAAATGTATCTGAAGGAGAATCCAGCCTCTAAAGAGAGGCATATGCCCATTTCTGTGTGAAACATACACTGCTTCCTATGAGCAAAAAAGGTAGATGGAATGCTGAACCACTGGCAGGTCACAGCTGGAGCTCTTAAACCACGAGGGGCTTAGCTTGGTATTGCCAGCCAAGCTGCTCGCAAATGGCTTTCAACCCTTCCTCCTAAGAACCACAGCTGAAACTCCTAGTTTCTAATGCACTGACAGAATTCTCTCCTCTTTCTTTTTTTCCAGACACTTAAAAGGAATTGGATTTTCTCTTCCATGAAATTTGGGAAAGCAGGGCTACGTCTTTTCTTGCCAGCAGAAAAAGTGAGGGCTGTCAAGATACCTAAATCTGATCATCTTCACCGAACTAGCAGGGCAGGGTTTTATTGGATGGCTGTAGTAACACTGTATAAAAAAACACGTCAAAAGGAGCCGTTTAAACCCATGTAAATCATGTTCACTGACGTATAACCGCATCCATCACTCCTAAATGATATGCCAATCCAAAAAGTGGAGCACCAGATCCTTCCATCGTGCTTGAAATGAATACTAAGTTACCCTCTTGGCATCTGCAGGGACTTACATGTCTCTCAGTTTAGGAGGGGTCACAGAACGTGACTCTTGGCTATTAAGCGGTACCCAGCAGAGGACGGCAGCGGCACTGTTTGCAACGTTGTTCAAATGCTCTTCACTTGACAGTGCCCTTCATTTATAGTTAACGATAATGTGACAGCCTATTCTCCTGGCATCCCATCTAACCACACGCGAAATTCTGCATGTGCCTCCGACTGGAATCCTATTTTTATCGGAATAGACATGTGCACTGAGGCTTTAACCAACAGTTGAGACGGGGTTTTAGCGTGAGATTTTCAAACCTGTCTCAGGTATTTAGAAGCACAAATTGCAGTGAAAGACTAATTGAACTGTGCTTCTAAATCCCCCAGGTGCTACTGAAAATCTCTTCCTTAATAACCTGGAATCTCCTAAAGAATAAACCCCATCGAACTTAGATGGGTATGCAGATCTGAGGGTTAAGATTTTGAAAAACGCTCTGTACTGGCTTAACTCCCATTGACTTCAGCGGGAACAGAATTAAGTTGACATTGAGCCTTTTTGAAAATTCCCCTCCAGGTATGTTTTCTCCATTTGAATTTGAATAATCTCTTAACTGCTGAGATTGCTTTTTGATTTATCAGTATGAAGAATTTTACAGGAGTTTTCCTCCTTAATTTTTGATGAAATGAAACTCAAAAAACTGTAGCGTACGTACTGTCGCAGAAACTCTATCCGCTAAACCTACAGAAGGAACTATGCTTTTTTTCTCTCTATATGTTTACTATTATTATTATTATTACTATTATTATTTATACTTCAGCAGCAACACAGGAACTGAAAGCACAGACATTGTGGGAGGTGCTGTGCAGTCTGTTAAAATATTTGTATGATACACCGGCAAGCTGTCGAACTTAATACTAATAGTCAGACTCTAGAGTAACCCGAGAATCATAATGAATATCCCCAGTAGGTGTAATTATACAGCAGCATTTCAGTTACTACTTCACCTCCTTGCAGACATTTTCAGGAGACAGGGATTTCCTTCAACTCCCCTGAATGTTTCAGTTTACCTTTTAAATTAGCCCTACTTACAAGAATGAAGGAAGATGGTTTTTAATGTTGATGTGTCCCTCACCACAGTTTTGCAGGCTGCGCTCTACCCTCCAAGTTGCACAAAATTCAGACTTGTAGGGGTACAAACCGAATTCACCTTCAATTCAAACAACACAGTAGGGCCCAAACTTTGCTTCTGGGATGCAGGTTTTAATAGTACAAATAAAAGGACACAGACAGCGAGGAAGCACTCTGTTTTGCAACAGCATCACTGAGGACAAACTCTCGATGCCCCAGATTCCTTGTGAGAAAAAATAGCTGCACTTATACCACCCGCAAACAGCACGATAACCACTTCTTTGTTCCCACCAAAGATAGAACAGCAGAATTCTGTAAGAGAAGTCATCTGATATGTCAGCTCATTAAATTAGTCAGAATGGCTGAATGGGGAAGAGGAATATACCATTGTAAATGTACGTTAATTAACAAATGGTATAAGAGAGGCATTTAAATGTATGAAAATGAATATTAATGAGATGAAAACACCTAATTATTGTGCATCTAATGGTATTATCCAGAGCATTCAACAGAAAATGCCTAATTGTCATGCATCTAAGGCAACACTGCAAACCTTCAGACACAAAGATTCAGTGTACATACAGATCTTATTGTGGGGCTTTAATTACAGACACTGCAAAATATCTACACTGAAACTTGGATCTGGAAGTGGTTTTTAAATTTGACTTATCAAAAAAATGTTAACGTTTCAGCAATTCCTTCTATCACTGTGGCACTTCAAAACTGCATGTTTCTCAGTGCTTCTGAAACATGACATTGAAGTGCTTCCGTGTTTCAGCACACACATTTCACAAGAAGATCATTACAAACGGTGGGCTGCAAACTGGCCTCTAATGTAGTTCTGAGGAACTTCTCGTGAAGCAAAACTCAGTCTGCATGAAATTCCTTCTTATGCAGAGGGCTACCGAAGAAGAATCCTGAGTTAAAAGCAGTATGGACTCCTGGAATTAAAGACTGCCTTATAATACATATGCATTAGGAAGCCGAAATAAAATTATACAGGCCACTTGAATTCTATTATTTCCTAATTACTCAGTGGTTGGCTTTACAACCTTAATGTTCTTTTAACGTAAGTTTTCAAGGTTGGGAGTTTTTTTGGTGTTGTTTTGGGGGTATTTTTTAATGTAACTGCAGATAGAGAGCCAATCCCTTGACCCCAGATAGAAGGGCACAGGAAGTTTGCTTTATAGAGAAATTCCAAGTGGCCCAGCTATGCACATATTCCCAGTCTTGAGGCTCTAGGGCGTATGCCAGGGACACATCCAGAGAAGGATTTATTTTAATGACTACTCTCTGCATGGTATTTGCAGTCCCAACAAGACTAATATCATTCACACATACGATCAATGAAGTCTTAATCCTACCATCAAAGCAATTAATGAAAATAGAGCACATTAACTTAGTACTGGAGCCAGAACTGATTCCTGAAAGACAGTGCTCTCCTCTCCAAAACCAGAGTTATTAATATATATATGTAAGTACCAATGTGACAAGCACTTCAGATATACTTTGGCATATATATTTACTGTCACTCAAAATGACACCATATTTTATAAAAATTATATCTTATTCATGCTCCTAACTTTCTTACAAGATTGTTGTGTGGAACCGTTAAGATAAACGTTCATGAAATGAATGAATCTAGTGGATTTACCTTGTCCACTAAGCTTTTTATCCTATCAGAGAAAGAAATTAAGTTAGTTTACATGATTTCCTTTTAATAAATCCATGCTGCCAGCTATTTACCGCCCATATTGCTGTAGTTGCTTCCGAACTGATTGCTTTACTAATATCGCCAGCCATATGCTTAGTAGTGAATTCAAGTTCAATGCTCTGGTTTGAAATCACCAGGTTTTCTCCTGTTCCCATTTGCAGGTAGCTGCTGCTCACCTCAACAAACTTAACAATTCCAGCAACAGCAGCAGTGTATTTACATGACTGCACATGTGAAGGTTCTCAGAGGGATTTCCAAACCCTGTATGTACGAACCACCAAAGCTCTTCTGCTACCACAATTACAGAATCACAGAATGTTAGGGGCTGGAAAGGACCTCGAAAGATCATTGAGTCCAACCCCCCTGCCAGAGCAGGATCTCCTAGGTTAGGTCACACAGAAACATGGGTTTTGAATGTCTCCAGAGACGGAGACTCCACAACCTCTCTGGGCAGCCTGTTGCAGTGCTCTGGCACCCTCAATTAGCAGAGGGCAGAACCAATCTGACAGCAGCATTTTGCAATGCCTGAGATACTTTCTGTTAAAAATTCCAAGTGTAAGTTTCCCAGCAGTTCCGTACCCTTGAGTTAAGCACCCTTAAGTTAGGATTAGTAGAGGGAGGACAGCCATGCTGTAGTGTCGTGATTAAGCTCTACAGGGGAGTCACATTAGTATCTGGTGTGTGGTATTAACCCAAGTTCTTGTCTGTATTCTCCCAACCGTGCAGACTACTTCCGTGAAAGGTGCCAGTGTGCTTCAGTTAAGCTAGCTCAAGTTAAAAATATGAATAATAGTGTATTTGCTAGCAAATAGCCACACTTGGTATTTTTCTCTTAGGTTTGTTTCAATCTATAGCAATGAATTGTATCAATAAGGGTTGTGGAGTCTCTTGATGCATTTCTTACATGTGACTTTTTTGCAAGCAACTGGAGGAACCCTACGGTGAGGGCAAGTCCTTAAAAAAGACACAAGCAAATTCTTGTCTTTACTGGACTGTAAAATCTGTATATCACACACGACAGAAACAGTTGCCCACAAAAGGATAAGCAACTACACCAACTTTGCCAAAACTAAAATTTTGAGTGCAATTTTGTTTCAGACACAGGAAATGGTCCCACAAGGTGGTTAGCATCTCGACCTGCATAGAAGTCGGTCCTAGACCGTGGCAGCTCAGATTTTACAGAAGACACTTGGTCCCTCATTCCCCAAAAGAAAGCAAAAAAACATAAAACCACATCCTCTATATAAAAATACCATGTAAATTCAATCTGACAAAAAGATAAACATATTTGTAAATACCCAAATGACAAAAAAAGTTAACTCCTTTTCAGAAAGTTTACATAGTCAATATTAAACTATTGCACAGAAGAGCTGAAGGTATTGATAGCCAGTAATGCAAACGAGATTGCAGTTAATTGTTAACATCTCCAGGGCTACGCTTCCTACGTCCCTGCACAGATGATGAATAAAATTATTTACCTATTCAAGTAATGAGAGCTATGCATTTTGATATCCACATACACTGTAACTCAGACCTCCTCTGAGACCCCTACCTGTAATTAGGAACAGATGTAGGATCTTGTTCCTGAATTGATAAAAACAAATTTCAGCCTTCCTATGATATATGGCTTAGTGACATAGCTAATGGGAAGAATACCTCTGCAGAAGGATCACTCTCCAGGCACTGGATCTAATCAGCTGCCCCCTGCACAAGAACCCTACTACTCTAGATATTTCTCAGCGCTTTTCCATCAGTAATTTGGGAGACTCACTAAAACATTCACGGGTGACACGGCAAGTGCAGAGCAAGAAAGTGACAAGAAGCATTTATGTGGCTTCACCTCTGATGAAGAAAACCATAGATCTGTACCATTCAGAACCACGGTAATTCTCTAACATGTACAGACTTCTCCACGGTGGAGTCATTTAAAATTAAGTATACACAACATTATGTGCTTTCAGCAAAAATTCTCACAGCTCAGAACATGCAACTGGGGAACACGCTTCAAATTACTTCATGGAGGAAACTCAAGATGACATTCAGTATAACATTTTTATTTTGTTCTTCAAACGTCACACTACTGCAAGAAAACATGCCCACCGCAAATGCTTCACGAACTGAAAGCAGCCACATTTCTTACTTTTTATGAGCTGGCCGAAACAACCCAAGGAGCACAGGTACCTGCCCATTTTCCTGCTCTCACACGTTGGCACAGGTACCAATACCAAAGGCCAGCAGAGAGGAGTGAATGCTCTAAAGGGAATCTGCCATCTCGCGATGCCGCACGCTGGCCCTTCCCCAGTTGGATGCATCACTTGGACCACTCCATATGTGCCAGCCCCACCGGATACTCTGACAGCCACAAGACACTGAGGATCTATGGCAGGCCCAAGCCATTCACAGCACTGGACCTGAAGAGGTTCAAAGGAGCTGCAGTGATCATTTTCACCAAGTGAGACAAGCAAAGCTGCATTCTTTCATGTTCCTTCCTCGACCACTAAATGCCCCTCACCCTGATCCATCAGAGCTTGTAATTCCCACTCGCTCCTAACATAGGTGACTAAAATTATGCCTTGTGAAAAAAACAGAGGAGCTGCAACCCCTCAGGCCTATAGGAGACAGAAATTTGTATTTACTGAGGTCATCTCAGTACAAGAAAGCTTCACCAGTTTCATTTACATCTGACTGCAACAATTCAAGTTAAACTGAAGTGAATGCCTTCATACATCTTTATTTAAAGATGTTAAATGGGGGTTTACTTGATTTCAAATCTAATCCAAATCTAAAAGAAGTGACCAGATGAAATAGGACTGTCCACGTCACATTTTGCATCAGTTTAACTAAGCAGGTTTACCAGTAATCTTCGTGCAAGTCCCTCATGTATACAAAGTCTGAAAATATATTCACTCTTCAGCATTACCCTGCTTCATGCTAGGAGAATTTGCAGCTGGAATGGGCTCAGGGGAACCTCAATGCCTAGAAATAAAAGAACTCGGGAGGGAATCATAGATGGTGTGCTCACAGGCCCTCCATGGACATTGCCTAAATTAGGGTAATTAATATAGGGGAATGTGTCTGTGCTCCTCAGTAGTTTATAAATGTTACAAAAAGAGGAATGTTTTATATGTCCCCTGACGGGTTTTAGATGTTAATAAATGATGTGCAAGGAGGTATTTTACATCTCTCCATTTAACAGTGAGCTGACAGCTGCAATTCTAAGCCAGTCTCTGACCCCAGCAATCCTTCCAGGAACCTGAGGAGTAAACGGAGTAACTTTCTTCCCGAATAACAAAGTGCATCAGGATGCTGGCTCAGCACGGCAACCTCCAGACACACAACCAAAATGAGACATTTCTGCCACTCTGGGATCACCCTCTTGCTGCAGTATACACTTGCCAGTGACTGCTAACCACTTAACCTTGTCACCAGAGATCCACTGCTACTCTTCCTGCGGTAGCAACAGCTCCTCATCGTACAGAGAAGGGAGAGTGAATGGAGCAACCAGCCAGCCAATGACTTGCTATGTTGCTCCTCTGCTGTGGACTAGAAATAGAACTGGCCACATCCAGGAGAGCAGAGCTAGACAGGGGTATCACATGTGCCACTGTGTGCTCTTTCACTGGTTTTGGCCAAAAATCTATTACTATTGAATTGTTGAGGCACCCCCTCTGGTACCAGGTTTCTGTGCCTGCACACCTATCTTCACCAGCATGGACAGACTAGGAAGGGCATGCCTAGCCTTTCCTAAGGTAGCAAAGCAACTGCTCAATAATGTGTGTCACAGCAGAAGGCCCCAGCAGTTTTTAGTAAGCCCCAGCTACTACTCTTCCCTTCTGCTCTGCGCAACCCTCACCAGCAGAACAGAGCCTCTGTGAAGTTTATGGAAGCTTGAAGCAGTATTTTAGTTAGCTACGTTTCAGCTTGCAGCCTTTGTTGCAAAGTAACAGCAGACGGAGGAGAGTCTTCGCTTTGTGCCAAGGTGCCAGATCTGCTCACAACGCTGCATCCTGCCATGCCTGTATATTTTCGCCTTCTCCTTCCTCTCACCTGAGAACAACCTTTGGTCTTGATCCTTAAACTGGCTGTGTTCACTGCAGTTAGCGTGCTCATTCATTAGTCCTATTAAGCAGTGAGGTACCGCCTCAGGCAGCACACACACAGCTGTTTGGAAGCAGGTTAGTCCATGCTGCAGGAATTGTTTCACCCCACAGGAATTGCACCCCGCTGACCACAAAAGGCGGCTCAGACACTGAATGAAACTGAGCAGAACTGTGAGTAATACCTTGCTTCTTCACTACATCATCCCAAAGGCAGGGAAACGGGTTTTACAATTCTATTAAAATCCCACAGGGTAATATTTTTGCCACCGACAATCTCTTGCTTCTTTTTATTTTAGAAGGGCAGAAGCCTACAGCTTAATGTATCTGATTTATTAGAAAAACTACATTTTTTATTATTTCCCACACCATTTTTTTCTTTTTTTTTTACAAGAAGGGCTGTAAAGCTGTAAAGTAACTGATTTCTTTCCTCCTCCACTTTCTAGTGTTGGACAACACTGGTGACAAAAGGGCACATTCAACTATTAGAATTATAGTCTTTCAATTAATGGTTCCACAATTGTACCTCAGCAAAGAAATCTTAGGTGGCAAGAGCAAAGTATTGTTTCAGATTTGGGACAGAATTAGGTTAACATTTTCACAGCATCCATGCTGTATTCAATTACAGCCAAACACCATCTGACATCTTTCACTTATATATTCCTTTTGTTTCACACAAAGATTTCTCAGCTGTGTCTTAGGAATGGGTCTTGTTTACTCCTGTTAAAGTCTAGCCTAGGACGAAGTTATAGCTTTTCTTCAACTCCTGTCTGTGTTCGGTAACGCAGTTCTTCTGGTTTGCATTAACTTGTACGTTGGGAGCCTCCTTTCACTCTTCAGAACTTTACTGTTACTGATCACCACCGGGTTTCCACAGCTTTTGAACAACAGGGGCCACATGTTAAGACGCTTTGTCTTAGGCACCGTGTTCTTCTTCTCGATGGCATACGTCAAACACGTTCATACGAAGTCAAATAATATTGCTGTGGCTACTACAGCCATTATTCACAGTGAAGCATGACTGTAGATTATTATATTTGTCCATCTGGTTATTATAATTGCCTGTTAATTAAATTTGGCTAATAAAATAGGGGTAGAAGCAGCATTACCACATGGCTAGTCACACCTCCATGGAACAATGGCTATAGGTACTGATGCTTGGCTTGAGAGCTAACACTCATACACATGTGGTAAAGGACTTCTGACAGGAGACACCAGAGCTCAGGTAGAGACAGGTACTGGAAAATGTGGCACCAAGAGGGACACCTGCCTGATCCTGGTGCCCTCCAAACCCAAATCCCACAGGTGCTGGAGGTTACCCCCTCACAGGACCCCTCACTCAGCCCAACCTCTGAGAGGCAGCACTTACAGCCCTTGCTACTTTCATACCTCTAATTCAAGGCGAGGGAAAAGAATATTGTACACACCTTCTTGAAAGATAGCCCATCCCTGCAGCAAGGAGATGAGGTAATATAAGGACAACAGCAGTCCAACAAAGAGAGACAGATCTTCTTAGCCCTTGTTATTGTGCAGACTCATCCAACTGGCTGATGTTCTATTGTCAGCTACAGCCAATATTCAAGACCAAAATCCAGAGATTACACATCCCTTCTCAGTTGCAATCTATTCTTTATGTTACACCACCTCAGTGACATCCACTGGATACATCCTAAAAATGTCTCGCTCCTGCGCAATCAAATGAAAGTCATTTGACAACAGCTTGTTTGCTGAAACATATAAACATTGTACCTGTTTTTAACTGAAAGCGTGGTATTTTTCTACAGGGAAAAGTTATTTGCCACGGACTTGACCGATTTGACAATTTATCTGTTTATCAATAACCCACAATTCTTTCACATTTACAAAATACGGCAATGATACTTACCACCTTATGGGCTGCTGTGAGGCATAATCCATTAGTCCTTCTGAAGTGCTCAGAGACTCTCTGAAGAATGCGATCTGGAAATAAAATTATCATTAGTACATGTTGGGGATTTACTATATTGATCTCCATTCTCCACCACACAAATGACTGGTTTTGGGGTTTGGAGTTTGCTTTTGCATGTATATATGAGAGCAAACTCACCACATTTTGGTATACCTCAGTCATACCAGGAATCACATTGCTCTTATCAGTAGTTCTGCTTTTATGTTCTTTCCTCTAAAGCAGTACCTAAGAATTTAATTTAAAAACAGAAGCCCTGCTAGGCAAAGTAAGTTTGTGGACTTGTCAAATCCCCAAAAATGATACGATCCCATGATATGAAAGACGTAACAAGTGAACTTAACACATTCATGAAGCAGTATCAGGCAGCGCTAGACACCTGCTGAAGGGGAGCTGAACTGTTGCTCACACACAGCTGTTTCTTTCCATCGGCTACCAAGAGAACCCACAGCAACTAAGATCACTGGGCACATCATTTAGATGCCTAACACTAGGAAGTACGTATAGCTCCCAGATGCAATGAAAATTATGGACTCAAACCTACTTCAAACTAGACAGAGTGCCTTCACACAAGCCGAAAGCGTCCTTGGAAAGGTATTCCCACACTTCCGTTGAGGAGTGCTGAGCTGCATTTGCACATCTGCCACAAGACTCCAGTATGACCCCAAGCCAACACCAGATAAGGGATTTTCTCACATCCAACGCTCAGGCAGGGAGCTTGAATCCGTCACCTGGAAGCCACCACTCCTATCTGCAGCTTTGAAAAACTCCTTTTAATTCCTCGCTGCCTCTGTAAAATGGAAGTAATATTTTTTTCTCCTCTCCCTCTTTGCTCTCTGCTTAATCTGGGACTATTTGTGGATTACGTCTGTCTCTCCTATCGTGCATAAACTGAGTGCTTAATAGAGTGGGCCACTAATCTTAGCCCCTCTACACACTAAGGTAAAACAAGCACAGCGATGACACCGCAGTTGTGGCAATTGCGTATCCACACGCTGCCCACACAGACAGAGAAAAGACATCCAATTTCATCACTCAAAAATAGAATTTGAAGCATCAGTCTTTGCTGAACAGGCTTGAAAGCTAAAAAAAAAGTGCCCTCCTTGGCCTCCATGTTTCTTGTCCCTTGGTAATTTCAATACATACATTCACTACGAGCAAACTGAGAGTCAAAGGAAGAGGGCATTAATTAAGCCCTCCTGCACCACAAGTTTTTGCCAGAAACTTGACTCAAAACAGGTTTTTAGTTCAAGAATTGCATTCTGGTTTTTATCACATGCTTTATGCATTTCTAGACCTCACCTAGATTAGGAGTGGATGAGCCAAAGCAAACAGACGTGCACACAGCCACATAGAGTGCTAGGTGCATTTTTCAGAAAGTGAGCGAGCGAGCTTGCTTTCCCAGTCTTTCTGCATCTGTAAGCAGGAGGGCTTGAAAACCTTGCAAAGAAAGTCTGTTCCCATGAGAATTCCTGCCTCGCTCTCTGCAGATTCAAGCAGCAATCTCTGGCTACTGTGCATGGGAATCCCAGTGTTTTGGCACGGTTTTAACATTGACATCATTAGAAACATTGATTTATTTTAATTTTCACTTTGTACCTTACGCTGCCAAATGCAGTCAGAATGTCAATTTTTTATCAATGTGAACTGTTGACATGGAAACAGATCTGCTGAAATGGAAGCAATAAGAAAAAACGTGTTACTCCTCCAAGTTATACTTAGAAGTGGTAAATCTGTGTGTGTGCTACAACAGATTTAAATACTCAATAAACTACACTGAAGAAACAAACAACTATTTGGGGTGACAGTCATTTTAGTTGTTTACATCATAGACTGCATTTAGAAAACCTCCAGTGTTACTATGGTAACCGCTTTTGCTTAAACGTAGTTGTGGACGCACTTTAGGTATGATTAAAATTAACCGAAGATGGAGGAACAAAACTGGGGAGTAACAGCTGAAGAGGACCTGGAGACGCTAACAGACTGCTCCAAGTAGGTTTGAAAGACAGAGAAACACAGAGCTCCTTATCATCCCCACACAGCTTGTAGGACACTCCAGAGCTGCTCGTGCACTTCCTCCGGTCACCAGATAGATGGTGGGAAGAGGTGGCGGGTGAGAAAAGGAGCCTGACAGAGGGGCCCAAGGCCCGCTCTGCACCTCTGGCAGAGTTTGTGGCTTCCCTCTTTGGGATCTCTCCCAGGGAAGAAAGCAGAGCTGCAGAAAGGTGAGTCTGTCGCACAAGCCTTCTGCTAAAAGCTGTGACTTGGAACGGACACTGCCTCACGATTAACTTCACACAGCTAGGAAACTGTCCTGAAAGAGGCAGCACAGACCTTTGACCGGCACTACATTTCCACTAGAAAGATTAAATCTCTGTGCTGCTAAAGCCAGTTTTATAGTCATAGGGAACAAGGCCAGAGGGGCCACTGTGATCTCCTGTTCTTAATAGGGATTAAAGGAACCTGCCGTCTCCCACACATCTGCCTCCAACCTGAAGGCGAAAGATGGCAAGATGGAGATCACTGAGCAGTAAATGGTGGGAGAGGCTCCTCTGCCCTCTTGCCAGGTGCCAGGACAAGGGGCAACAGAAGAACAGACATTTAAAACAACTACTCCAAACGGGATCGTGGAGGCATTTGGAGCCAGAGACTGTTCCAAGCTCGTGAATCCTGGCAATACTGTGAGGCAGTTCAGTTCTGAACTTGCTAGGGCAACCCACCTCGCTCTCCCCCCCAGCTTCAACTGTGATAAGACATCAAGGCATACAGATTTTTTTTTTTTCCTTTTTTTTTTTCCTTTTCCACTTTTCACATTTCTGCATGATTACATTAGATAATGATACTTACCTCCCAAAAGCTTGTGCATCAATTAACATGGGGAGGAAGGACACGCATCATTAATTATACACTGGCCTGTGAAACAAGGACATGGGATATGGCATAGCATTCTAAAAATAGCAGGAAGGCCTGCCTTGTTTAGGTCGAGTTTTACTTAAATTCCCGTAAGAAAGCATCTGATATCAAACAACCAAGTGGAAGATGCACCACTGTTCAGCCTCAACGGGTGTTCCAGACAGACCTGCTATAACTTTATCCACACAGCAAAATGCAAGGAATGGAAGCTTACGTGAGCGTGAGACAAAATAGTGCTTGAAACTTACACAGCATTTATCAACCCAAACGATCCCAAACAACTCCACAAACCATATATTAACTTAAATGCTTCCATCTGTATTGTTATCTTAGCATTTGTATTTTGCTGAGATTCAGGAGGTGTTGGGATAGATGCTGGGCCAAAGTGCCGATACAGCTACGTGCATTCAGATGAGGAGACAGGCTGCTGGCTGTCACAGCTGTTCATAGACACGGTTATATCAAGGGAATTCTGCTTTTCTCAAATAGGGATGTGTTGGAATCAGAAAGCACAGAAACATTTGGAAGCAAAAAACACAAACCATCGAAACTCATCACTGTTGATAAGCACCTCGTGTCTAAAGCAGACACTGAGGTGGGGTGGAGATCCCATGGCCTGTGTTGTGCAGACACTGAATGTGGAGTGGGACCAGGTGGCCAGACCCCCCATTCTCTGGCTTCTCTCAGCGGTTATCTGTTCCCAGCAGAAGAGAATGTGACAGTGGCCTGTTCCTGGCAGAAGCGATCAAGGCTGGAAAGCCCATCAAGAGGTGTGCTGTGCATCTGATAAGCACACTTAACGGTTTCCCTACAGTCACATCCCCGCGCTTTAAAACTTTACACATTAGTAGGAAACTGAAGTATAAATGTGGGTCCTAGTTCGGACCTGAGGTGGGAAGTGAATTCGACACCAAATCCTAGGGACAGACTGACGGGTTTGTCCTCCTCACCCTCCCAAAAGGGGCACCTTTTGGTAAGACTTGTGCCTCGCCTATGCCGAGTGTCTGTCTGTTTGTTTGTTGTACCCTGGGAAATTACTTGTATTTTGAGCTATATAATGATTTCTGCAGCTCAGTACATATATCACTGGCAATCTTAAAGAACCTGTGTATGTTGCAAGTGTAAATAAACCGTGTTATTTGTGAATCCGATTGCTTCTAGTGAATGCAACCAGACCTACAGTATAGACTGTTCGTGCATCTGCTATCAGACCTATAATCACAGGAAAACTGTGTTATTTGTGTATCCAACTGCTCCCTCTCAGGGAACCGGACCTACAGCATACAAACTGTTCGTGAATCTGGTGTTGGACCTATAGACACAGTGACTACATTATTCGTGAACCTTGACTACTAACCGGACCTAAGCATGGTCTGGAGTCGGACCTATAGCGACACATCTTAATTGGTGTATCTCTTAAGAGATCAGTCCAGCTGCCTCTAGCCCCTCTAATCTCTGAGGACCAGCTAGAATACAAGGGGGCTTTTCTCTTACTAAATTCACCCCCCACACACACACACTTCACGCAACAGGATGACAGAACAGAACCGGATGAGAAAAGGACCTGAAGAGCATGTCTCTTGATACAACTGCTCCACATCAGCCTTGGCTCATGAGTAGGATAGCATAATATGTCTAGATCATTAGGACATAGATATTGGAGGCATACATACTTCTGGAATGAGAGACAGCCTCTGTCTGAATGTGCCTGTGGGCTAAGTGCAATCCACTGATGAAGGAGGAAGAAAAGCATCTTGCTTATACTCAAGTTTCAAATAGGGAATAGTAATTTGCAGATCACACAGGAATGTTGCAGAAAAAAAAAGAAAAAAAACCAAAACAGCTACCCCAGGATAAATCAAAAGCCTTTTTCATGCGCGCACACACACACATGCCCCAACCTCCTTCTTCCTCCTCTGGAGCGGACTGTGGCTGCCAAAAAAAATATATTGCAGAGGGACAAAGGAAAAAAGTACAGTGGAATTACTAGCCTAAACTCATACACTTTCAAAACATGCACTCTGGGCAACTTGGTTTCCAGTTAGAACATACAAGACCGTTAATTTTCAAAGCCTCATCAGAAAACATAAATTATGATCTTATCCTATACTGACAGAAATAAAGGCAGCGATCTTCTATCTAGGTCTCAATCTCCACTGTTACATACCAAAGGTACTCTTTTCTAATGTCCCTAATACATCTGAGGAGCAGATGATCCCCTGAAAGCCACAGTCTTTTGATCCTATATAAATTGAATGCTTTTGAGAATGTCACCCAGAATTCTCATGTCAGTCCTAGGAAAACATAATCTAAAATAGAGGATAATCTTGATTTTCCTCCTGACTCAGCAGATGAGGAGATAATTAGATATAGAAAATGAGTGTTCTTGAGGGTAAATATACCCGCTGTAATCCTACTGCCAAAGGAATTAAGGTTTGCCTGCCACAGTAAGGCGTGTGTGAACTCGGCATCTGGAGGAAAGCTAAAACCTGTCAGATTTCAGGAGTCACTGGTGATCCTTCCTATGTTATAAGTCAGTATTTTAGAGTAGAGAAACTAATGGACAGAGGAAAGAGGAAAGAAGAGAGAGAGGAATGAAGGAAAAGTATTTCATGTCCCTGCCTATGGTTGTAAGCAACAGCGACAAAGGGATCCAGCAACAACACAAGAACCTGAAGGATGTGGATTGCCTGTTCTTTTCTCCGCATCAACCCCATTTGATTCCTCTTATCCTCTCACTGACTGGTAACGTGTGATCTTTGAAGTGCTCTTCAGACTAACCATGGCTTCCACCTCTGCAACTGGAAGACTCCCATACACCAAGTAAGCAAAGACAGGATATCTTTCTGCAGTGACAGCGCAACGCTGATTGAAAGCCTCATTTGTCAGACTCAGAACTGGCTTTCTTTTTAAATTAACCCAGGAGAAGAAAAATATATTTGCCCAGACCCAGGTATATTTTAATTCCTTGAGCAGCTTCTAGTTTGAGAGAACTTAAAGGGCTGGCCTTTATGCAATGAATCAGTCATCACAGCCTATACCTCACACACTGTAGACGGACTGATTCAGGGGACTGGTAACAGGACAAAGCCCTTCACCTCACTGTGGTTCCAATTCAGAATAATTCTTAACTTCATGAGCACTATCACTACACAATGGGCATTTGATTGTCATCATACAATGAATCAGGTGGCTTTCCTAGTGGAAAAGTATTCACGACGCAGACAATAAACTAATTATTGTCAGTAATTAGCAGCACTCTTGGCGGTGGCAGTAGAGGGACCTGTAGAAAATTACTCCTATGTTCATCCCTTGGAGGTTGTCATTTCAAGGCAAGGGGTCAAGCCTTTCAGACAGTCATCCTGGTGATTCTTGTGGTTCTTTCCCACCCTGGGTACACTTTGCAGACAATCCCAGTTTGGCCTCCAGAGCTGTCAATCTACCACTTTTATTACCACTAAATTACTTTTGTTTCAGATGCTGGAGGCAACTTTGAATGCCAGGTCTAATTAGACTGTAATTGTTGGAAGATCCAAGCAACTGTGGCAGATTTGGGTGGAAACTTTGGTGGCTTATAATATTTGTGCAAGTAGATTTCACAAGCACAAAACCTACAGCTGCTTATAATAGTGGGCATTTTATTAGAAAATTTATAATATGAACCATCTAAGTCAGACAGGAAAAACTTTAAATTTCCACACGCAAACTGAGTGATCTGCAAAAGTTCTCTGTCTAAGCAGACTGCCTCACGAGTCGGGCAGTTTTCATAAGCTCAAGATGTTTTGGTGCAAACAGAAGGTGAGTTGAATTAGGAACAAGTATTTTTATATAAATAGAACAAGGTACATTGACCTAAGCAAGAACCAATAGCGAGACAGAGATATATATGTTACCGTGTTTTCAGAACAACAGAAAAACACAAACTAAAGAGAAAATAAATTTCAAATATATAAAGGAGTAAATCCTACCACGTAGCACTAGAAGTTTTATCTTCCCCTAGAGGAAAAACACTCATGAACAGTCCAGGAACTCCATGCCCTGTTGCTGAATACCATTTTTCCCCTGCCTTCCTTTGGGAAAGCGTAGAACCCTCACCACTTCAACCCCTCCTAATATAACACAGTCCAGAGATCTGCAGGGAAATCCTGAAGATCTGAGAGTGAACATTTAAAGGCCAGGGAGCTTCTGCGAGGAGACCCCATGCTTCCACATTATCTCCTGAGGTCTACCTGTCATAATGACAGCATTACCTCTTTGCGCAGCTCCAGGGAGAACTGTGCAAATATTGGATTATCTGGTTCAATGGCCAAACAAAAAACAATCACAGGCAGAAAAAATTTCAGTTGAATCTACTTGAAATAAAAGCTAAGGGGGGCAGTTTGGCTAATGAAAAACAAAACAACAAAAAAACACCAAAGGAGGAAATGTTTGCCTTTAAAATAGTAAATCTTCTGTTCTGTATTTTTGTCCTGAAAAAGGAAAAAAACGCTCACAAAATTAAACCATTTTTTAAACCCTTCCTTTTGTCCCTGCCTTTCATTTGGTGATGGGGGGTTCGTAATAAACCTTCATCAAGTTTCATCTCACACCAAAGTATATCTGGTTTCTCTGGAAAATTCGTTTTCTTCAGCAAACCTACTACTTAAAAACACTTTGCTGAGGTCTTGCTCTAGGGAGAACTGCACAGTCTGAACTAGAGAAATCCAGTGATCACACTTTTGTTTAAAAACAACCAACCAAGTTTTCAAGTAAGAAAACGGACCTACTTGATCACTATAGATCAAAAACATGATTGCCAATTTTTTTCCCATGAAGGGAGAAGACCAAATAGCATCCTTTGAAGGACAGATTAACAACCTCACTTACTCACGACAAGTATTGACTCCTTTATTTTGTTCTCTGGCAAGTAAAAGCACAGCCACAGCTCTTCACTCAGAAGCTGTTTTTTTCTCTTATTTTTTGCTCCTGCTGCAGTGTCTATGTGAAATGACAGGTACAGATGGATTCCACTGGTGGCACTAAAGTCCATGAGATACCACTGGCGCACTCCCACAAGCCTGCGTAGCTTGCTACTTAGGTGCGTGGCTGGCAGTGAGCACGCTTGAAAAACACTCTGATTATCGGTTATCCTACAGCTCTGTGAGGACTGTGAGGTGGGGCAGGGAGCTGGCTCCTTTACCTCCACAGAATGAGCTCGATTGGATTCAGGAGTTTTCTGCAGTTGAACTGACTTTGGTAAACATGAAGAGAATCCTCTGCTACACAAATACATACATCAAAATTAGAATGAAATTTGCTCAGCAGGACAAAAAGGAAAAAAAACAAAACATCAGAAGTCTGTAGAACTGCTGCTGGTAAATACGAGCAATACCATTTACTAGAGGAAACAGTTATATAAGTGTATATATACCAAAACTGGAACAACAATTGCTCAGGATGACAAAAGTAGGAAAGATTCAGAATTCTCTAGGTCAATCCCATATCTGGGTAACTGGACTTGATGATATGGGAGACAGGTAAATGCTTGTTTAAACCTCCTCCCTCCAGACTCAGGTTACATGCAAAACAAGGCACTGTCCAACATGTGTGCTATATTCTACCAAATTGTATCCACAGGAGTTCGCTGCCTTCGACACAAGACCACAGTGAAAAGCGTTGTTTATTAACCCATCTTCACAGACCATCCCTAGACAGCCAAGGATTTAAGGGACAAATTATTAAAGCTACAGAAAGATGTCATTACCGAATACAGAAATGACTAAGCACTTGCATATGTGTTAGAGGAGCATGAGCCCAGACCCCAAAGCAGTGATGCTGCAGGATATGTACCATTCACTGGATGACGCTCACCTTGTTTAGCATTTGCAAGTGCAAAAATTCAAAAGAACAATAAAAAACTTCTCACCTCGTAGTGACCAAGTCCAGCCAAACTGAAAAGGTTATAGGGCACGGGCAACTAAACACCCTAGAGGCACAAGTAGAAAAGACAACTCTCAAAGTTTACCAGCAGCTTGGCACAGAGAGGAAACGGCTAAAAAGTGAAGCTGTGAAGAGGAATCTGACAGCCAACATGAAGATGCTGGAAGACACAATGACAAAGCAGAATCAGGACTTCAAACAGCCATAGAATGAAAAAGAAGAAATTCAAAAAGAACTCCAGAAAGTAAAAGCGGGGGCTGGGGGCGAGGAAACAAAAACTTGATTGATTTTGAAAAGAGAATAGCTAAAAAGGTATTAGAATGTGCAGTGGCTAGGAGCACAAGTGAAGATCCAGTAGTAAAAACACAAAAAGGGAAAATAAAATTCATGTTGGGGAAGGCAGGATGTTCTTTGACAGTGTAACAGCAGATAACTAAATACATCCTTGCTTTCCACTCTAGCTGACTCAGAGATAGCCCAGAAGGCGGCACACAGGTGTTATATGGGGAAGAAAGTCAATGCAAAGAAACAGAAAAGCTATTTAAATACAGAAAATATCTAGAAACTCCTGTAAAGCAAAGCTCTCTAAAGCATAAGGTAAGCAGTCTTTTCTAGGTGGCCACAAGAAGAAAAACAATCACTAGAGAATGGAGTATACTTAGAGGCCAGGTCTACCTCAAGTCCAAACGCAGAAGTAACAAGCAGACTGGGTAAGGAGTTTCTCCTCATGTTTGTTCCAGGCTCACGTAAAGGTCAGAGAAGCATTGTCCCAGTTCTGTACACAGCTATTTTCTGGGATCAGGGAGCACATTACAGGACAGGAGAAACCTTCATCAATCCCACTAATACAGAATGGTAACCTGGGCAGTAGTTGCCCAGTCCTGTTAAAAACCTGTTGTAAAGGACTGAAAGAGCCCTTTACGTGTTGCACTACAGCACTAGCAATCAGCAGGAGGTGTAATGTATGGCACCAGTGCTTACAGGACCCACTGAGGGATATAAATTTACCCCAAGAGAACAAAGCTGCAGAAGAATATGCCCATTAATCTTGCTTTAATAGCTTATGGCACACATGAGAAGACATGCAAAGGCAGATCCCTGAAAAGCCAATCCATGCCTGTAACACGTCTGGCAGGGTATCTAATATTGTAAGTTTGCAACTAAGGATCAGATTGCAGGGATTCTGCCTCTAAGACATCATTAAAGCCTGTATATACATTCATGTCTCACACAGGCTTCAGGGGACCTCAATGCCTTCTCAGCCATGTTCAGCTGCAGACCAGCACTTGCAAGAACATCTGCTTCTAAGAAACTCTGCTTATTATGGCTGAAACTAAGGTGCCCGGCTTATTCAATACTACTTCATTATTTTTATTTCTCCAGCAGTCAGCTGTACCTGTTCACAGACATGCACAATGGTTTTGTGCTTCCTAACTATTCCTTCTGCAGAGTTAACTCTAGATTTACATCTGTTTAAAACGAGAGTGGGAACAATGCCTATTTCCACTTCTGGCAAACCTGCAGAAGCATGCAGTCCCTAGCAAGACTAATTTGTGTGCTCACACGGAAAGGAAAAAATGAGTACTTAGATGAATACAGAGACAGTGCTCATCTGATACTACTAGCCTTGAACTGCAGGATTGGGAGCCAGTAGGCCCTGCTATCTCCGATCCGTCCCCCCAAACACATGCACACACTGCATTGGCCCTGGCACGTGAGCTGTACAAGGTCTGCGACCCCCACACAGCCCAGGAGCAAAATCAATGTACGCACTTGGCTCAGGGAACGCATAGAGTAAAAAACTCTACCTTTGAGACAGGCTCCGCGACAGACGCAATGGGAAGGAAGAGAGGGCACTTAGCAGCACCTCCTACTGAACAGCGGCCATGCTGAACTCCGCAGCAACTCGCCTACGTCAAAGGAAGAGCTCGGATGCAACCTGAAAAGTCGCTTGCATTACTATTGGAAGCACTGGTACCGAGGCAAAGGTGGGTCTAGGGCCTGACCCAGTTGCTCGATACATTCCCTTGGAATATCTCCCAGCCAGTCTCTCCAGCAAAATACCCATTTCAAAACAAGCACAGGAGCACAACCAGTGTGCAAAGTGCCGAGCAGGGTAAGATCAGCCTTCAGTTGATTTAAGGAACGCTCCTGCGGAGCTCGGAGTCCAGCCACTGGCCACTCCAGGGTGCCACAGCTCCTCTCTGGGGACAGCGACCAGCTCCCTGGGAAGACACTGTCGTGGTGGGCAAGGAGCTCCCCGCCCTCCCCTCTTGAGAGAAGCGCGGGGCCGGGCACGGGAGAGAAACGCGGGGAGCCGAGGCCGGGAGCCGCCT
>VWZK01016278.1:489545-546275 GCA_013396935.1 Baryphthengus martii | reverse complement strand
GGGCCCCAGCGCCGCGGGAGGTTCGGTGTTCGCTTTGGATTTTAACAATTTTCTTAATTGAAAACCGAGGGTATCTCACGCTCCCCTCATAGAACTGTTTGTGCAACCCNGGCGGCTCCGCCATCTCCCGCCGGCACGGGAGCGGCACCACCTCTCCAACGCGCAGCACCTGGACTGCGTGCGCCAGCTGAAGACATAAAGGAACTTTTAACGCTTAATTATTAACCCCCGGGGGGCGGCGGATGCTCGCCCCGCACCGTTCTGCTTCGTCACGCCGCCGGGGAGCNCACCGAACACTTCCAAAGATGGGGCATCCACAGCTGCTCCAGGTAGCCTATTCCAGGGTCTCACCACCCTCATCATAAGACATTTCTTCATTATGTTCAACATAAACCTACCCTCTTTCATGCTAAAACTGATAGCACTTGTCCTGTCACTGCAGGTCTTGGTAAAAAGTCTTTCACTATCTTTCTTATAACTCCCTTTTCTAGGTTGAAAGGGGTCAAAGAGGTCTCCCTTGGCCCTTGTTGAACTTCACGATGTTCACTTGGGGCCTGACTCCTCCAGCCTGTCAAGGTCCCTCTGGGTGTCATCCTTCCCCTAAAGCAAATCCCCTGCAGCACTCAGCTTGCTGTTAACCAGAATCTTGCTCAGCGATCTCTCAACACCACTCTCTGTGGCATTAATAAAAATAATGAACAATTCCAATTGCAATACAGGCCCCTGAGGGACATCTATTTGAACATCGAGCCATTGGCTGCAACTCTTTGAATGTGGCCGTCCAGACAATACCTTGTCCAACAAATAGTCCATCAACCAAATCCATCTCTCTCCAACTTTGTGACAAGGACGCTGGCGGGGTCCTGCCTCATCTGGCCGTTGCTGATGGAAGATGATGGTGCTTGTGTACCAGAATGACTGAAGTGGAATGACTGGCTTTGGAAAACCCGAGGTTGTTACTCCAAAATCAGCTGGAGTACTTGATGCAATGACTGAGACCAGCACCAGCCAGGGCACAACTGGCTGCATTGGCAGAGGGTGGCCAGCCCCTACCAGCATCCATGCCCGCTCACCTGTGGCTGCCTGCATTAGGTGAATATGTTCCTCCCAAATTATTCATCAAGTAACGAGCGGCAGCAGCCGCCACTACAGCACTATAAATCCACGGGAAAGGATTTTTTCCCTCCCTTTTCCAAGATAAAAATCTCAGAACAGCAGCGACTACACCGTTGACTAGGCTATTAAAGTGGTATTTATGGGGTAATCACTTACTTTAACTGCCAGCTACATAAAATTTATCATGAAAAAAAAAGACTCGTGGAATTTTATAATTATCATTTACATTTTTTAAACCTATTTAACAAATCAAATTTGCGTTCCCTCCACCCAAAAATACATCAGAGGGAATAGAGAGAGAGACAGGTGGCAAATGGGCAATTGACTCATCTTCCACGCACAGCCTCTGTGGCACTGCTCTGTTTTACCCAAACCCAGTCCCTCCTCCCCATGAGAAAGGCTTTTAAATGGGGCTAGGGAACAGGAGCGGGGCTAGGAAGCAGGAGCAGGGCTTTTTGGTGACCCCAGCCCCCAGAAACCCACGAGAAGACTGCGATATGAGGAAGAAAGCAACAGATGCACAAGCAGACAGCAGAGTTGTTTTGCAGTGAAATACACTGGTTTGTTGCACTCAAAACATCATCGTTTCTGCAGGGGGTTTGTTAGTGAGGTGAGAGCAGCATCCTGGCACCTGCCCCAGGCCAGCTCATGGCAAATGGGCAGGGGTGAGGATGCTTCACTCGGGATTCTTCTAGGAGAAATTCAAGATGGCACTTTCCTAGATCACTTTAGGTCAAGTAAAGAAGAGATGGGCATGTGGAAGCTCTGTAGGCCAGACAACAAGGAAGGGCACACTCAATGTGACACACAAGGTCTACCAGCAAGGTGACAGAAACCAATAAATCACACCTGCTCAACCACCCCTGAACACCTGTATGTAACATTTTGCAAGTGTAGATATTGTTTACCTGACTATCTTATGTCATGCTGGTGTTACACCTCTGCGCTTACGGGGTAGAAAGCCCTTGAGGGACATATCTGCAGCCCCAGAGGAAGTCACCAGCAGAGCAAGTCTTAAGGCCAAGATTTTGACCAAGGGTCTGTTCCATACTGGACCCTTGCCTACATGCAGCTTACACCCAACATGTGATGGCCTAGGGTTTGGAGCCCTCAATCTAGAGAAAGCAAGGGGAAGGCATGGCAGAGATGTGAGCAGGGATTGAAGGCTGGCCATCCATCCATCTAGCCATTCATCCATCAGCCCCAGGGACCACATTTTTTTCTGGTTTTCACCTGTCCCTCCTTTATCCATGAACACTCTCCCTACCACTCCCTGGGCCACCTGATCTCTCGCGCTTTGCAAAGGTGAGTTGCAAAATCAGCGATTAAAATGGAGGAAGGAAAAACAAATGCTTGTCTCGCTGAGAATCTGTTATACCTTTGGGTCTTCCCCCCCTCCAGCTCATCTGTACAACATAGACATACTGGATTGCACATGGGCTGTTGATCAGAAATTCGTATTCGTTCAGCAGGTCTACAGATCTAGAAGCTCGCTATGCCACATGCTTGATCATACTTTTAAATTAAAATGAAAGAAAACAACTACCTCCCAACTATGCAAATCAGCTAGTTAGAGTGCCAGGCTGCTCATGGTGCTTCAACGTTCTTGGTGTCAGGGCAAAGAGTGCGAAAGTATTTTTGTCTTTTTTTGGAAAACATTACAATTATTTCTTGCACTTTTAAATACATTGGGGGTTTTTTGTAGTTTTGTTTTGTTGTTTTTTTTTAGGAGAGTTTCCTGAGTATGCTGTGTGGGTAGCAGCATGCTGGAGAGCAAGAAGTTTTTATTTCAATATCACTAAATCAGTTTGATGTTTGTGGAAAAAACATGTATCTTTCATGTGTATCTGTTTACATGTAAGCACCCAAATATTTTGTGCAGAGTTTTGATGCTTCTGTGGCAACAGGGATTTTCCGGTCTTTGGATCAAATGTACCCTTCAGGGACAATGCACACCACGAGAAAGAACCTTATTTCATCCATTCCTCCTTCTGCTGAAGCGCACATTTGTCACCAGATAAACTTTGCTGTTGTAAAGGCATACTAAATCCTTGCAAAGGGGGATTTCATTCTGGAAAGAGGAAAAATTGGGCAATACAGCTGTACGAGTCATCGAGCAGAGCGTATAATGACTCATTATTTATCAACAAAGGCCCAGTCACGAGCAGGATGTGATGGTCTGGGATGGGCTGATGTCAGAGCAAGGAGTGGGAAAACGGCAAAGACAATGAGAGTATTATGACTGTCTTTAACCACATGATACAATCAGACACTTGATTACTATTATTAGTCACTACGGTTCTGTAATTCTACAAGCCCACTCCATCCATGTACAAAGTTGTGAAAAATTTATGTAACATCATTATTTTTTTCTTACAAATTCCTACTCATTTAGTTTTTCTAAGAGATGTCTAAGCTGGGTAAAGTGGTTTGGAAAAAACCTCTGAAGTTATCCCTTGGGGAACAAAAAAATACTGTGTTCCAGCACACTCCATTCGAAAGAATGAATCAGCCTCCTGGGGAAAGGAGTAGTTCAAAACATAGGGCTAAATGAAAAAAATTCTCATATTCTTTATATTTGCTTCTTTTGCTTTGCATACTTTGGGCTTATACTTTCAACCTTTTCTTTGCAATCACAGCAGCTGGAAACTTTTTCAATGGAAAAATGAGAATCTGGCTTAATCACACGAATCCCAGAACTAGAGCTTCAAGGAGGGTTCTCTTTCCTCTTCAGCTTGTGATTTGACAGTAGTAAAGGTGCACATAGCTCTGAGACTTGCAGGGATGATCCATGAGAGATAAGCATTTAATAAGTAATCTTTAGCAATACTAACAGCCTCCAAAGGAGTAAATATTCATCACTCTAGGAAGAACAAGCTGAGCATTACAACCTCACATATTTTTCCTTTTGAATCACATAGGAGAAAAATATGACAGACTGTAAAAGCAGGCCGCTGGAGTATAAACATCTTGCAAGGCTTAGACCTTAAAGAAAGAGGCAAAGGGCTGTCCAGCACCATCCCACAGCCTTTGGGGAAAGGCTACTCCCAGTCCTCTGCTCATGTACCAAACCTGGAGCACAGACGACCCAATACAGACCCTCTCCTATCTTTGCCTGGGGGCTGACAAACCAATGAAGTCAGTATCTGGCCAGGTTCCCCTTAGGATATCAACTGGGTAGCATCCCTTTACCTGGGCCAAACCATGACTGATGCCCAAGAGAGCATGGGGAAAGGATGGGCGCTCACGGTCCATTACGGACCTGCGTCTGAAAGGCACGTGGGTGTTTGTCTTCTGAGTGAGCAAGGTACCATCTCTGACAAAGAACATTTTCAGTTTTAACCAATTTGTTCTGCCTATTGCAAAAATCTAAAGGAGATCATTACAATTCACTTTTTCAATTAATTTCTACTCCTTTTTTTTTTAGATTGCTGCACTTATCTTTCATGTTCATTTCTATAAGCTGTTTCTAAACCGTTAGGTGGCTGACACACAAAAAGAAGTTAAAAAGCAATAACTCTTGTGAGGAAGCGGCCACAGAAGGACCATCAGCCCCAACTGTGCTGTAATGACGTGCCAAAGAACAAAATCTCAAGAAGCTTTTTACCCAGTAAGTTGGAAATCAGAAGTACCATAAACTTTAAAGCACAACTTGTCAATACAGTGTTCTTCTCCCATGTATGTTACCCAAATGACATCCCCAATAGAAAAGTAAATCACAAGCCTAACCTTGGCGGAGCTCTCTGAAATTACAGCGATCAGTGTTGGGCATCAGGGAGGCAACACCATGTCTAATATTCCTCTTGTTCTTCATTCCTTCTAGGACCTGGCACATCTTCCCATCCTCTCCTTTCCTTGGCTGTCATTTTCTGACACAACAAAAATCTGTAAAGATGAAGCCATTTTTATTACCTTCTGGAGCCACATACTACGTCTGCTCTAAGCTTTTCTCTAGGCAATTAATCATCATGTCTCTTCATCGCACCGCATTTAACCTCCACTTATTGAGTCACTAGCACCAAAATCTGTTTTACTGTGCCTTTTCCCAAATTTCCTGTCTCATCCATTTACATTCTGGTACCGTCAGCCCCGAGCAGAAACTTAGGGCATTACCTGGGGGAAGAAGGAACCCATACAGGGGATTTTCCATTGCCAGACTTCTGAGTCTGCTTGATTTCAGCATGGGGAATGTGTTATGTCACGGGTACCTGGGGACTGTTTCTGCAAAGCTGGCCTGTGTGAGGCACGGCAAGCTGTAGCAGCACACCAAAACATATCTTTCTGAAGCATTTGGCCGCTCCTGTTGGCAGTGTGGGCGCCCCAGGACTGCTGTTGACATGGGTGTTGGCTGGATCTTTTCAGCAAATTTTGTTTCATGAAGCACTTGGGCTGTTTTGCAGCACAGGTTCATGTCCTGCACATCCCAGAACTTGCAATATGCACCAGCCAGCAGTGAAAGCAATGAGTTTTCTCCCCCCTTCAAAATTAACAGATGGTAGCAGGGCACATATCCCCAGGTGACAGCGTACCTTGCCCTGGCAAGTCCCATGACCTGCTGCGAGGACACAAACTGCGGCCTGCATCTACCCTCGGGTAAAACAGCAGGCACACAAAATGACTTTTTGCTTCCTTTTCAATTTAACAGTCTCTTGGTGCTACTCAGGTAATTACACCGGTGTGTCTCTTTGTAAGCTTTTTTTATTGGCCCTAGTATTCCTCCTGGCAAAGAACGGAGGAAAATGTCAATTTTCTAAAAGTGCTCTGGCTTAAGCTGGCCACTGGTGATGTAATGTGGCCATCCCTAAAGTCCAGAGTGTATAACTATAACAAAAATGGAGTTATTTCTTGTTTCCAGAATAATTTCTTCAGGACTATGAAGAAAAACTCAGTAGAATAGAAAATATACAGTGAACTGCTAAACTTCCCTCCCCCCTCTCCGACTAAAAGAAAGCGTGTTTGAGGGTCTATTATAAAAAAAATATTTTGGTAAAACGCTTATCTAACAAAACTCAGTGTCTGCTATCTGGCTTCTGCAGCAAAGAAATGCATATTCTCAGCCTCAATGCTTCTAGCAGTTGTTTTGAATTGGTGATGGGGACGGGATTTTCATCCCAATAGGTCATTTTAGCATTTATCTGCAAATGTTGGACAAAAGGTTTTTGTCGCGAAAGGAGGGAGGCAGAGCAGTATTAAGAGGAATGCTGGCTGGTTCTGAAAATGTTTAGTAAGATAACGATATGGGATTTTTTACTCATCTCTTAAAATAGATGTTTGAAATTACGGGAACGAGCCCTTCCAGTAGAGGTACTAATGTTAATGCTAAAGAATAAAATGTATCAAAGGGCTCAAGCTATTTGATTGTCAAAATACCTAACTTTGCTCTTCTGAACAAAGCTTTTTTTTTTTTGTTTCAAACTAGCCAGACATCAAGCTGATCAAAGCTAATATAATTGGAGCAAACTTTGAAACTGTAACAGCTTAATTTTACCAGAAGCTGTGTTCTGTGGTACTGGTACGTTATTATTTATTTTTGTTTTCCCTTTTAATAAGTGGATTGCTTCTGTACCTATACAGAGCCCCAAATGTCTGGTGAAAGGAAATGTGTTTACTCCTGTTAATAGTAAAGCCGAGTATTTACAATCTCTTTACCATCTCCTCCAGCTTTTTGAAGTGTTCCTCTGAGCTCATCCTGTTCATTGGTGTACTATCCAAAACAACAGATGACTCTTACCCGCTCAGCCCGTGGATAGGGATCGGCCACTCTGAGGGTTAATGTCATGCTTGCAAATAGTCCCTTGGGTATGTTCACTGTCATATCCTTTTGAAAGTCCCAGGATGAACTTGGAGATGTGAGTTCCCCCCTTCTCAAAACTTCTGCGATTGAATCTTATGGTGTAGGAATTGGGTATTGATCCATTCGTAGCCAGGGGTTTACGGGCACTTTATAGTTCCCACTGATCCTTACCCTGTCATGGGTCTCATGAGCACGTGTGGCTGCTGCAGCCCCTGCCCTGACATCTGCAGGTGAAATTATACCCTGCCTCTGCAATCCACCCCAGTGCTCCCCTAATCTATCCAACTGCCTCTCTACAGCCCCTCTCCCTCACGCAAATGGCACCAGCCTGGCCCACACAAACTGGGAAATGACATTGCCCCCTCCCTCCAGCCTTCCTGTTGTACCGCTTACAAAACAAATATCTGCCCCTAAATACGGCTTTGTATTTTACCTGATAGCTCCTCCTCTCTGGCAGGTCCTCTGTGGCAGGCCTTTAGTTTGCCACTCTTTGGTCTGCTTGTGCTTATGTGTTTCCACTTTCTGCTTATCAGCAGTAGACGGTCTCCTTCAGTCATACGTAAATGACAAACAGTATATCAAGAAGCTACAGTGACAGGCACACAGCCTAAAATTCCTTGTCTCAACACCTCATGATTTATTTTCGCATTAATAGAATACACACAAAGTCAGTCCATCCCCCCCATGCTAATAAAGGGGCTTTTTCTCATAGATCTTTCTCGTAAGGAGCATCTTCATTCTGAGCCATGCTCATCCATACCCCAAGGTGTGTCCCAATTACCCTATTCCAAGGGTTATTCTAGATTATGGGGCTCCCTCAGATAGAGGTTCCACCTTGTTCACCACCTGCTGTGAGGTTTTCTGTCCGTGTGGCACAGTATCATTTGACACAGAGGTACCTGGTTGAGACTGGGTTGTCTCAGTAGCAGAGATGACTTAGCACTGCACACCAGCGCTGTACTGCTTTCCCCTCTGATATATAAAGCTCTACGCTATCAAAGCTGTGTTGCACCTAAAGTACCTACAGTGGCTGCCCTCAGGGCTGGATCATGACGTGCAATTGTGCACAATTTTTCTGGTGTTTTACTCCACAAACAAATTGCTCTTGATCTGCATTTTAAAAAAATAAAATAAAAACAGCAAGGAATAATCACTATTTAGGTTTGTTAAGAGGCTCAAAAGTATTTGCTCGTCTTAGCTGATTCTTGAGATGAAGCTTGGATTTTTTAAAAAACAACCTGTGGTAGGCATAGTGCTTTTAGCTGCTCTTATTACCCCTTTTTATTCTTTCTCACCAAATTCTTATGGAAAGTGTAAGTCTTTAGGCGCTCAAAATGCTTTCAAGCCAACATTAGGAAAACAGCCTTTGCTGAGCTGCATTTTCTGTAGCATTTGCATAAAAATACAGTTCAGTTCTCTGTATATGCTGCAAAAATCGGACTCCTTTATTTCCATTAAGCTGGAAATTGTCCATATTGCCATATGTAGCCATTTTATCTTTCCTCCTTCCTTTCTTACAAAGCATAATCCTTGATGCCAGCTTGCTTTATGGTTTTGTCATTCACAGAGAAATAAAAAATAGCAGCACCACTCCTGAAGAAGCAGCAGCAGAACAATAACTTTGCTTAAAATCCGAAACAGCAAAAATTCACCAAAATTAACCATTTAAACCACCCCATTGCAAAATCAAAGTTAAAACTGTATTTTCCTAGAGACTGCAGGCCTGCAAGCAAGCTCTTCAAAGCAGTTTCCCAATACCTCACAAAGCCTGGTGTTTATAATAAATACTTGATATGCAGTCATTTAACGAAACAGAGCTTCCTATTTCTGATTTTATGTGATACATGGTACTTAAAATTTGCACAACAGCCATGTGCTCCTGGTAGCAAAGCGAAGTGTCTGAAAACATTTGCAGTTATATAGTATAAAGCCATCTCCCTTGCCATTCAGGCTGATTTCATCCATACAGACACAGACCATAGCATCAGCTTTATCGAAGTTACAGGAAGGATAAATTCAGCTCTTTTTGTTCGTGTTTACAGAGTCATGCATTTTTTATAGTTCTACAGGCAGAGATATTTCTTTTTAAAGCAGCATTTTTCTGGAGAAGGCACCATCACGTGATTTCAGGGTGTTTATATACAAGTGAAATAGAGACAGGTAATTCAGAAAGGCCCCTTGTATTCTTCATTATGAGTGAGAGGCAACGATACAGGCAGGTTTTGGAAAAAAGGCAAAGTTTGCAAGAAGAGACATTTGTACTAATTGTGCTGATTTTGTGTCTGGATGCCAATCTTGTGTTCAGCTTTACCATGAACGGACCATTACCAGCTCCTCAAAGAGCCCCAGTTTCCCTGGTCTTACACATCTAATGAAACTCATCACTACTCAGGCGGCGTTAGGTCTAGTCCCATATCAGCCTTTATACCTTATTTGCACTAAAAATTAATTATTTAAGCCTTAAACACAGCCAACCTATTGTTTCTTCTCTTTGACCACACTGTGACATTAAAGAGCAGAGCTCAGATGAAAACACTTTTGTTTGACTCATTTTGTTAAAACATCCTTTCTGCATCTTACGGGGTATTTTTTTGCTTTCTTTTTTGATGTGAGGGGTTGGGATTTATTTTTTTAAGGAGGCAGAAAGGTGCCTCCTGAACATAACCAAGTGTGACAGAAAAAAGCAGGGACTCAGTGCAGCACCACACATGTGGCTAGGTGTGGGGCAATGCCAGCTCCAGCAGCATCATACCAAGAAGCTTGCTTGCTTTTGGGTGGTTCTCCCCAAAATGATTGTTGCCTCCCTTGTATGTCTACTGGGGAGCCTCCAGCTCCTTGCTGCTGCCCCAGGCAAGCCACTAGCAGGTGTGGGCAGGGAGCTAAGCTCGGGCTGCTGGTGTTCCAATGTGCTGGGCAAGGGCTGAGCAGATGGAGAAAGCACCACCACTTTGGGAGAGAGGAATGACTGGAGGGGGAGTATTTCCTAAGTCACCTAGAGTTAAAACCTCTGAGTTGTGTACAGCAGCCAAGGCTGGTGCTGTCACTCGGTGAGTAATGAAGGAGATGCCAGCACCCATCTGAGCTCATTTTTTGTTCTTGCATCCAGGGAGCTTTTTGCAGCTCTTCCTCATCACAGGAGCTGAGTGAGGGCTGTCTGTCCCAGAAAGGGGGACATCTTCCCAGCAAATGGGGAGGCAAAGCCAAGCCCAGAGGAGAGGGATTCAGCCACAGTGTCTGTTCTGGAATCTGCCCTCTCAAATCCCCATACAGGTCACTCCCCAGTCCCTCTGCTCCCAGACCTTCACCCAGGGATGAACTCACTCACAGGAAGCAGCAGGGAAAGATAATCTTTACCTGTGCCAACTCTAAGCTCTCATTTGCCAGAGGAAGCAGCTATTTGCCCTCTCAGGCAATGAGCAGCAATTAATTTTTTTGCTGCTGATCAGCAGCCACCTCTGTAGGCAAGAGCCAACCTCACATTTTAACATTTTTTTCTGTGTCATGTAAGAATCAGCAATCCAACCCAGGGCTCACCCAGCTTGGATCCAACAGTGGGGTGTGGACAGGGAGCTGCCACCAGCACCGTTTGGCTACACTTGTTTTAGCATAGCAGGATCCTGTGGGCAAGGTCCCACCACTAGTACATATTTTTATTTTTAAAATTAGAACTCAGTGAAACGGCATCCAAACTGCAAAGCTTCCCATGGAGGCACTGCCAGTGCTCCTCATGGCCAAACTGGGCAGAGAAGCAGGGATCTCCTTGCCACAGCAAAGGTACCAAGACAGCCAGGGGCTGGATGAGGCGGATTTCCCTGAACAATAGCAGGTGAAAATGAAGACTCATAGAAAGCAAAAAAAATAAAGAAAATATACACACCCAGAAATAGGTCCAAGAATAAACTATAGGAGGGAAGTTGTAAGACAGTAACAAGAATTAAACTGAAATCTTGTCTCACTAATACCATCATCTTAGTTATCTTTTCTGCCACCTCCAATACCTATCAGTTATCACATCCTCTTGCTGAGTTTAGATCTTCAGCTGCATTATCTTCCAGCAAACTCTCGCATTGTTAACTACTGGGAGCAATCCCATGCCAGTCAGAACTATTAAGCTTAGTAAAAGGTATCACCTACATAACTATTTCAAGATTAGGGCCCTGACACACAAAACTTTCCAGGCATTAACTGCCATAAAACTATTCAGCATCTAAAGAGACCTACGCAAGTCATCCAGGCAATGTTAGAGTCAAAAAACAATAACCTGTTGGATTAGTGCCTGGTTGCACGATGCCAGCGCTGGAGCCAGCCCTTACCCTTCCCCAGCCTCCAGTCCCACATCAGCCCCTGGGCTTGGGGAGCCCCAGCCCTACCCAGCGATTAATTTATGGAGCTTTTGTACATTGCTTTTATCACCAAACACCTCAGCGGGGGCTTTTTATTTAAACACGTTAATTATTTGTGTGTTGAAATTGTAGCACAGCCCCAAGCACATCTTGGATTGATTTCTGCCATGGTACTGCTCGTGGCCCTCATTTAGCAGGCTTGCCTCCACTCCGCCCCGGGCCCACAAATTGAGCCAGTAATGTGAACCCAAGCAAAAAAAAAAAAGGAGTTGGAAGAGGGTGTCTGGTTGTTCAGAAAGCACACATAAAGCATTAGAAGAGGATTTTGAATCTTTAAAAAGAACGCTCAAGGTCCACAGATGTGCTACATCAGCAGAATGACAGCGGTATTAACAAAAAGGGGTCAAATTATGTCAGCCAGATGACTGACCTTGGACTCTTTAAATAAATGCAAAATACAGATACAGGGATCATTCGCAGAGAGAGTGACAGAGTGAGAAATTGAAGTGCACCTTGGATGCTCACAGGTGTATTTATGCCCGACGGAAGATAAGTCAGCATGCATTTTGTTGAGGATGCTGTCTCACACTGAGAAAGCCTGCAATTTTCATAATGGTAAAAGGATCAAGTCCTCCCCAGATGAAGCTTGAAGCAATTGTGTGGCCTCAGAGGCAATGAGCAGGTAAACCGGATTTTGCCACGGGGCTAAACAACAAAGATCAGTGTTAGCAATTAACTTAGGCAGCTTCATCATCCATGTTTCATCCATGACAAAATTGGAGTGAAGAAATGTAAACTGAGTAGTTTCTTGTACATGAGCTGTAGTTTACTGACTTTGTTAACCATGACCTAGGTCTCCGAAACCTCCATGCTAAGTGCACCACCCTTGTTCCAGTGTCACGTTGTTACCCACCATGGCTACATGCAGGAGGACTCAGGGGATGCTGTCAGCAAGGAAGGGTGAAGGAAGCAGATAGGTGACATTACTTTGCTGGCAGGATGAACCTGCACCTCCCCATGTCACTGCCTCAGCTCACACTGCAGCTGCTCACCTCCTCTCTTCCACATCGTCCTGGCCTGCCATGCATGCACATCTCATCTCCAGCATTTAAGGGTGGGAGAAGCCCCTTCCTCCACTGCCTGACAAGCTCTGGCCTCCTTCGCTTGTGTCACACTCTGGCCACCTAAGTGCTGGCTGAGTGACTGCCTGGCGGCTTAGGGAAGCACAGGTTTGCTATTAAAGGCACCAGAGTGACAGGCTGTTTCTTCTGGTTTCTTTCTCTTTCCTTCCAACCAGGCTATTTTTAAAGTTTGGGAAAGGATTCAAGTCAAAGGAGAAAAAAACCCAACCACTTCTAGGCATGTTTATACAATAAATAGTCCTTTTTTTTTTTTGCCTACTGGTTTATTTTTGAACATGCCATGATTTCATTGTGGGATCTTTTTCTTGGTTTGAGGGTTTCTTTTGTTGTGTTTTAATTTCAAAGGAAACTAATGAAAAAAATCGTCAGCCTAGTGGCCTGTAATTGTCAGGTTAGATATGAGATAAAACTAGAAGCAATGCTACGACTTTTTTGGAACAGGTACAGAAATACTGCTCATTTTAGCCGTTGCACACGTAGCACACTGTGGTTTCACAGGTTGCATACAGACCTAACAGACCATATTTTTGGTACGTAACCATAGCTCATACTCTAGCGCTCTGTCTTCCTCTCCCGAGCTCCTAAATGGAACCAACAACATTTCTTTGCCACAGGCTGGATTCATTATAAATAAGCAAAGTGCACTTGGGGTATGGACTGAAATTCCCTCTCCAGTGTTCTGTGTCAGTCCCTCCAACAGTATTCAACCCACAAACTTGCTTTCCTAGCAACCTTGCTGATGAGCAGATTTTCTGCTCTGGCCACAAAGCCCGTCTGACAGTGAGCACCTACAACCCTGCAGCCCCTGGGGGAGGTCAGAGAGTGGCCTGGCCATCCTTATTCAGATTTATTTCCACAAACTGGTCAGTCATCCTTTTTTCTGACTTCGCCTCTGCCTGCGGCAGCTGCACTTGGTTAGATTAGCCCATCACACAGAGGGTGCCCTCAGCCACCACAGCATGCCTGGCTCTTGCTGCCCTGATGCACCATCAAGGCTTGGGGCAACCTTTGACTGTCTTTGATGAATGTTATGCCTCTTTTCAGGCAACAATTACCTGCTGTGACCAAAAAAATACAAAAAAGGAGGAAAGAAAATCACATAGATTGTTGTTTCAGCTCAGATAATGACTCCACTGGCAACTGCAGGCTGACATGCTGCTCAGATTAATGTTGCTTTCAAGATCATGGCTTGATTTTTCCTTTAAACATTTGTCTTTACCAACAAGCCCCTCACCTTAGCACTGAATAATTGACTCTACCTTGAAGATACTAGAGCTTGTCACAACACTTTAAATATTGGGCTGGCTTCAGCTCTCATGCAGCCAAGGGAAGCAGCCAAGGAGTTGGCAGTGCCTCACCACCCTGTGCCATGGTGGGCTCGGGTATGCTGAGCCACCAGATGCCCTGCTGGCATGGCAAGCGGCTCCTCATTGCTGCTCCCAGGCCTGACTGCTCAGACTTCCCAAAACACAAAGGTCAAGGGTTTCCCCCAGATCTGCTTGGGGAGAGAAGAAATGGGAGGTACCATTTGCCATGCACCTCTCCTGCAACACTAAGCCAGACAGCTCTTCACTGCTTTCATCCTTTCTAAAACTTTTAAATATTTTGGTTAATAATTTAAATGCACTTTAAGTTAATTGGTAAAAGTGGCTAAACGCAATCAGCATATAATGGAGTCACATTCACTTTCAACCACACAACCACCATCTTCTTGTGCAGGGGAGAACCTGCACCAACAACATCATCTACAAACTACCTTATCACTTTCTCAAGAGAGATATTTTTCAGGATTATTTAGAGCACAGAAAGGAAAATCAAGAGATGAAACTGTTTAAAGTCAGTGACACAAAGGTAAGATCTGTTCAGATAAACATAAATGTGACGGCACAACTTTCTTTGGTCTTCCTTCTATCAAATCTAAAAAAAAATAATTTTTAATTGATTCTTGAAGCACTTTTTGAAGTTCAATAAATGCTTCAGAAATCAGTTGGGAGTCCACAAATGTTAATAGTATTTAGCTCATTTCAATAAAAATGGCCTCATTAACATGCCAGCTGCTAAAATGTGTGATACCAACTGCGTCCTTCTGCCAGCCTGCAGGGAAGCATTCCTACTTACTACTCAGTTTTGCTTTAAAAGAGACCATTTAGAAAACATACCCATTTTACTGTATGCAATGCATTCAGATAATTACTTCACTACTGCCCTACCCCCCAAAAATGGCTTTAAAAGTCCCCAACAGCCCTTCCAATGAGGTGAGCTCAGCTTAGCTTTCTTTGCGGATTTTTTTCCCCTGCAGGCAAGTAAAGCTTCATTCGCTTTCCCATCCATCAGTGCAGAAGGAGCCAGGTGAACACTGAGCCTGTCTGAGGCAAGAAATTTTTCATTATGGCTCTGCTATGTAGAAATAAATAATCTTTGCTCAGCTCTGCTACTGTCAAGCTATGACCAGCAGCTGCAGCTCCTTTGACGGTGTGTAAGCACTCAACCTCCATCTCCAAGATTTGAGAGTCCTATCCCAGCTAGCATGAGAGTGAGTGCCCACTGCCTTCACCCGTCTACATGCACTAAGGATGCCCCATATTTTGGCTTTATAAGCAGTTTTTTAACTAGTATTTGCATGCTGTGACTAGCTTTCTGAGACCTTTGGATGAGAGCCATTGGAGACTTTCAGGACTAGGGCAATGCCTGTGTTTGAACGGGCACGACATCCAACCCAGGGTGTTGCGATTCATCTCTGCTGCTGAGGTGTAGCTGGAATAACACTTGAAAGCTCATTTTGAAACTTTTTAATTGCTGCTTTAAGCTCTGTAAGCCAGTTGCTGCTGCTGCCACTCTTGTCTGGCCGTTGCATGGTGCAGACTCCAGACAATGCTGCAGTGCTTTAGGAGCACAGTAACAGTAGCAATAATAATGATAGGCCAAATTAAACCATGTCAGCAGGTTACAAGGTGAGTAGTGCTGTGTAAGTATTTCCAGAGAAAATGTGAGACTGTGTTCAATAAAGTCCTGATCAAGTCAATGAGATTGGCAAACCCAAAAAGGTCATCAGCAGGTGGTAACACCAAAAATTTCCCCATCTCCACATATCTCCAACATAAGGTTATGTTAATAGTTCAAGATTCCAACGTATATTCTCAGCTCAAGAAAAACTACACACTCTGGCCTGTGAGAGTCAGGATTTTATTTTTGGACTATGTGAATGCCTCTTCCTTGTGCTTACATTTGTAACCGTGTGTCCATCTGGCACCATACCTGCCAAGCAAGCTGTTCACACAGCTACACGAAGCTGGGTGTGCCAAGCAATAGTCATTTTATTCAAAACGGTCTAGACAGCAATATACACATCAGCCTGCCTCCAAAGCCCTGTCCCTCCACTGCAGATCAAAGTAGCATGGGACTGGCTGTGCCACAAGTGCCCCCCTGCACATACAAGCCCAGAGGAGATGCCAGTAGCCACCTCAAGGAAGCCCTGTCCTCACAGTTTTAGAGCATCCTGATGCCTTCCAGTGACAAATCTGTTCTAGAGGAGCCAGCACAGAGGTTGTGAAGTCCTCATCATACTAGGTATGCCTTTGGTGGGGTATCAAGGAGGGAACTCAGCCCCACGTGGCTACACAGCAGCTGCATGGGATACAACCCCAAAAAGCAGATCAGAGCCTGCAAATGACAGAGCAACAAAATTAACAAAAATAAGCAAAATTAAGCAGCAATCAGCAGCAGGTCCTATACACGAGTACCCAGAAGCTGATCCCACAACCTCTCACTGTCCTGCAGCTTCCATCCTGGATGCTGGGCCAGGAAAATCCCACCTGTGACTGTCATTTTGGCAAGGGGTCCCCAAATGCTCGGTGCCTTTGAGCAGAAATCTGCTATTGCTGTTTCCTCTTGTACTGATGCAAACCTGGAGGTCTCATGGCAGGCGGGGACACACCAGACGACTTGTGCCACCCCACTGGCTGTCACTACCCTGGGCAGCCTGTGCAGGAAGATGGAGGTGTCAGTCCCTCCCACAGTGCTTCCAAAACTACTCCACTGCCTTTCAGTAATCAGAAAGCCTCCGCGCACCTCAAGTTTATATATAAAGCATAATAAAATCCTGAAGCCTGGCCCAGGACCCTCCAAGGCCACTCAAGAAATCAGAGTAAAGCCATGAGGTTTTACATGTTCACAAAAGATCAGCCTGCCTGAGACCATGAGGCAATTGCCTCCGTGATGTCATTGAGGACATCTTTGACGGCCAGGCTGTGGCCACATGACCACATACCAGCTGGCAAGGACCAGCACCTCTGCTGTAACACCTGACAGTGGCTGCACATCAAGCTGGCCAGCCCAAGCAGGAGGGAGAAGTGCTGGTCGGAGACCACGCTGGCGTGTGCAGTGTATCAGTGCTGTCTGCTACACAGCCCAGCTGGGAATTTCAATCCCCAAGGACAGCTTTCCAAAGCTGCGAACATTTTGCTCAGCAACTACGTATCTTCTTGTTCGGTCTTCCTTGACCCAACTCTGTGCAGAGGTATCTCAACAGCTCGAGCATTTAAAAAAAAAAAAAGTTCAGCTGTGAAATTTGAAAGTGCAGTTATGGGGTTTTTTTCACCATTGAAGGCTTGTTAGAAGTTAGACGTTAACATTCTCCAGACCTACACATTCACAGCCTCTGCCCTATAAAGCAGCATTCCCAGCCCTGTCTGAAGGGCAGGCACCTCTCCCCAGGCACCAACTACAGACCCTCAAATTTCAGGGGGATAAGCTACCCCAGCCCCCTCCTTCCCCTCTCTCCTCCCGGTTTTATTTCAGGTCACCCGTATTTCGCTGGAGAGGTCAGAGTGTGGCAGCACAGCCGCGGCTGAGGCCCTTCCCAGAGGGAGGAAGGTAGCACACAGAGCTTTTGAAGTGATGATAAGAGAGAAGGCTGCAATTAGGGCTTCGCGGTTTCTCCAGTGAATTTGCATTTTAAATTACTTTTTGGTATAATTGTGTGTTATCTTTCCTGTCACTCTGGCTTCTGCAACTTTTATTTCCGAAGGATGGTTCAAAATGCTGTATAAGACTACAATTAAAAAAGAAAAACAAATTGATATCAGTATGATTTTTTTTTTTTTCTTGAAATACTCCTTTGAGATTAGCCATTAGAGAGAGGAAAAAAAAAAAAAAGTCATCTGAGATGAAGGGGCACGAAAGCAGGTAATGCTGAAAGGCATTTCACCCTGAGGAAGGAGCTGTGGGTTCTGGCTCATTACCCCAATCTTTACAGGAAGCAGAGGGACTGCAGCAAGGACTTCTCTCCAGCGACCTCCCAGTCAGGCAGATACCCCAATCCCCTCACGAGGGAAAATCCCAATTACAATCTCCTTCACCTCATGGTTCACAGCTTCGTCCCCACTGCTAAATCCAATTATCTCTGGGTCCCATTAAGCAAAGATACCTCAACAGCTCTGCTGTCAAAATAGATTAACCCGTGGCCAGATCGAACCCTGGATCCTCTCCTCCCTCTTCTCTTCGCTGCGGCTGGTTGCATGGAAAATCAAATAACACCACTGTGGCAGATCTGTTGCGCCTTCATTTTTCATACCCTCCAAACAGCATCTCATCATTCACCAAATACTCATCACTGCCCTCAATATGAGAGCAGGAGGCTCAGCCCCTGATGGAGCGACAGAGATGGTGAACCCCTGTAGCCAGCTGCAGAGGTGCAGAGGACAGCCCGCACCATGGGAAAAACAAGAAAGATAAGAGAATACCCCCAGCTGTCCTGATACACTAAAAAAAAAACACAAACCACCATGTCTAGATCTCTCCAGTGTGCTCTGAAGGGGAAAGAAAAGCCAGTCAAAGGAAAAGGAAAATGCACTTCAATCTATAATAAAACAACGCTGCTGCTGCCGTTGTCAGGCACCTGAATGGAGACATTAAGGTTAGATGAGCCTATGTTATATTTAGTGCTGTCAAACACTGTTTGAACACAAAGCGCAGCTTGCATTATTGCCATGCTCCCTGCCTGCAAGGCTGCCCTCCAGTTTGAAAGGACTCCCAGCATGTAATGGGCTCTTTTTTTTTTTTGCTTGTAATTGCAGAATTTGAGTCAAGAAAATGATGGGGACTTTGTATTTGAATGTCACCTCTGATATGTTGTGTTAATTTTCCTCATTTAATACCCTCATCTGGATGCAAATGCCAGATGATTACATTGGTATATTAAATAAATGCAAGCAGGTCTAAGTAAAAGGGCACCAATTCATACCTCATCAGGACAGTGGTCCATGTGTTTATGGACATACCAGTCCCAATTTTGATCTGAATTAAGTTGATATAAATTAAAAGTAGCTCCATTAAAAAAAATTAATTGGTGGCTGTCAAGGAGAGGTCTGTGACTGGTATTAACCTGCACATCTTCTCTGAACACAGTGCTTCTGCAGAGACTGACCCTGACGTGACATGTCTATCCCAGCCAGGTCCACCAAGGCCACACAGGACATCCCAAGGGCTGCAGTTGAGGCAGCACTGCATGCTGCTTTCAGCCTAGCTTGCGGCGTGGTTTTTTTTGGAAACTAATTCATCTTTTCATCTATTTTCACCTGTTTGTCTGTTCCTGGCAGAAGGGGAAAGCAAGACAAATTTCCCCACCATCACTTTCCCTACCCTCCAGCGCATGCAGCAGTTTCACTATATCTAGACTTTGCCACTACAACAAACCTGCTGGGTTTTGGGTTGGGGTTTTTTGTGAGTTTAAGTCTTTTACGGCCAGAAAAAGAAGTGATTCAATAAATCAGTGCTTTGTTCTACTGCACTGGCTTAAGACAATATCCTTAGGATATTATTAATTAATAATCCAACCCTTACAGCTTCTCTGCAGTGGAATAAATGTTGGCAGAACAGAGAAGCTCCAGATGGAGGAAATCTTCTGCATCAGATAAGGCTTTATGAGTGACAAGGCCCTGCCACTCACATTTAAGGACACAAACATAAGCCACTTGCTATGTCAGCTAAAATGACCCTAAATGCAGACCTCTTTCTTCTTAAAAACTACCTGTTGCATCAGTCTAACAATCTGATTTGGGTGTAGAAAGCACTTTTTTTTTTTTTTTTAACTGAAAGAAAAGGTTTACAGCAATGAAAATAAGAGAGGGAAGGATGAACTTCAGCCACAGACCAGCTTCAAATGCATCCTGTTAAAAGTTCATGGAATAAAAAAATTATACAGCACTAGCAGAGCATCTTTAAGGTAGTACTGGGTAAAGTTTTCAACTGATCGACTCACTCTTTTTCTTTCCTGCAAAAACTGTAATTTCTTCTCTATTTTAAGCCCTTTTGATAAAGCAGTTCGTGTGGTTTTGATGCCAAGTACACAATAAATAATAAGACGACTACTAAACCAGAAGCTGTGGGCAAGACTCTTTACAAGGGCTGCCCCAGCTCATGGGCAGGAGACCCCTGAGCCAGTGCCTGAATGGTTCTTGAACCAGGAAAATTAGCTTTACAAAAGAACAACTACTTTCAGCAAGTTAAAATGAAGGCAATGTGACAGAAATATAGAGCACTGCCAGCAATCCGTCACTGTACAAGACATATCCTGAAGCTGCCTCCCCACATGACTTTAGCCCCAGCTTCAGCATTGCAGGGACATGAATGGCTCATCCTGCTCCTTTTGAGTTTCTGGAGAATTTTGAGCTATTCCCAAATAAGAGGGCCCTAAGTGAGCCAGGATCTCAATCTACACAATCAGGTGTAGATTCCACATGCACTGGCACCCCAATACTGAGTCAAACCCAACCCCCTTGCTCACATCTCCTGTCCCCACCTCTCACCATCCCCGTTTAGTTAGATTGCAGTAACCTCTTAAGCTCTGTCCTCAAAGTTACATAATCTTCTCTGTTATTGGAGTGGCCTTTTTTTAACTGATGAAGATTAAGCATTTCATTTTGCCTTTTAAAATCTATGTTCTGTATCATCTTGTGGTTTTAAAATGCGTGGTAGGATTAAACTTAAGGCTTTTCTCCATTGGGTCCACTAAAGCTTCTGCAATTTGAATTTGTGTTTTTTTGATAAGACAAGAGAATACTGCATAAATCACTGGAGTTTGTTATTTTTAAACAGCCCCCCTCCTCTTCACAGAGGAAAGGATAATTTGAATTTTAGATTTTAAAGACTGATCTCACTTGAGTCTCCTTCTATTCCAGATAGTGATGTTACGCTTGCTGTCTAATTAAGGGAGAGATGGATTAAGCAATAGATTTATCACCTACCCTGGAAATTACCACAACCATTTCTGTAATAGTAATGTCTGCATCATGCAGGATCCACAAGTGCTTAACCAGATTAAAAAAATAAAAATAAAAATCACTGTCTCCATTCCATACATGTAACAGCAGTGGCATCTGAAACATCTCCAGGCTTAAAAAAAAAAAAATTAAAAAAAAAAAATCAAGCCAGGATTCAATCTAGTGTGTATTTATTTGTAATTTGTAATAGATGTAAAGAACATGTGAGGAATCCTCACTCTTGTGAGTCTTCACACTGTAATTCATAGGTTTAAAGATATATGTCTACAGAAGGAACAATAGCAGCCTGCCTCCCAAAGGAAAAAAAAAACAACTACTTTGCTAGAAAGGGATTAAGATAATTCAGGTGCCTAAATCTACAGCCAGACCCTGAAATTCCTCCTTTAAATGTTATGGATGCTCAGTATACATCTCTTTAAAAAAATGCATAGTTTCTCAAGAGCCTTTATCTCCACTTCTAGAGAGACAAGAGGGTTTCAGCTGTGGCAGAGATCACATTGGTGTCCTGCAGACACCAAAACCCGAACTGGGTAACAAAAGTAATAGCAGATAAATGCTGACATCTAAGGCACAGGATGAGGATAACCTGCAAGGCAAGGAAAAGCCAGTGGTGACAGCTACCATACCAAGCAGGGAACTCGGGAAGGGTTTCTCAGTAACCTCGTCACTCCTCATCCTTCAGACCACAACACAGCTGCAGAACCGTGCCACCTTTGCCTGGTGCTTTACAAAGTCTGTATTCCTATCCCATTTTCAAAGATCATTGCAGAGATTCCTCAAGGCAGCAACTGAAAAAAACCTGACACCTCCAGAACAATGCTGACACCAGGGAGTGAGACAGCACAGGGCAGGAGAGATCTGCAGAGCCCAGCTGTAGAGTGCTGAGAAGACTCTTGAGGAGAGGAGCAATGCCTAAATACTGCCAGCTCCACGTGGAGGGTGGACACTCAACAGGTGTCTGTTGTAAGGAAGAGGGAGAACCTCAATGTTGCATTTAATCCTCTTAACTCAGAGGAAAACGGCATAGAAGAAGGTTTTTAGCAGAGCATGTAAATCACAGCAGTTTGCAGTCGTAGCTAGCTTTATCGAATCGTGTGCTAAAATCAGTAATTCTTCTAGGCCAGGAGGAAGATTATCATCTGTTGTAAATTGTCATACTTCAAAATAGCACATTAATTGCTGTGATAATTTACACCAGCTGAGAATATCCCCCGGGGACTGTGTTTATTATTCAGCTTTGTGTCTTAGACAATAGAGGTCTCTATCAGGGATGGGGTCCTGTGGTACTTTCATCATACCCATAATAATGGAAAGCAATATAAACCTTCTGTCTTTCCATTTCGGATAACCAATGTATCAACTGAATTGGACTTAATTGCACAACAGTGGAAGTGGAGCCTGGAAACACTGATGGAAATCACCTTTGGGGGTTTTCTTCCCCTCTCCCTCCCGGTTATTTTTTACCAAATGATCTTCAGTCTATTTATAACAGTGTGGAAAACATGGTGTTTTACTCACGTTTCAGTGCACAAATAGCCAAGCTACACTTTGTTCTTTACAAAACCAATTTTAAAAGGCATGCAGGCAGCATGAGGAGGGTGCTTTGGGGGTTAAACTGCTCAGTACTCAAATTTACCCAACTAAATAGTGAAAACATTTTTGGCTCACTTACTCAAAATATGACCTGTCAGTTGTGTTCAACTTTGTAAGGTCTCTTAAAGCTTAAAGTACTTGAGAGGATAGGGCTGGCAACACCCTGCAAAGTTGCCTTGGTTTTCTTTTAAAAGCTGAGCCCAGCAAAATGTTCTTTTTTAATGCTTAGACATAAAAAAAATATATTAAAATTGCAACCCAAATAACCAACTTATAGTGATACCCCAAGAAAAACACATTGGTGGGGGGGGTGCTGGGGTGACTCTCCACCCATCCGCCTGCCCTGGGTCCCACACTTGGGCTCACTGCAGCCCAAGGCAGGCTGTGCCCCAGCCCTGTGAGCAAGGTAATAAGGTGTCATTTCCCAGAGGCACGTGCCTGTTGCCCGTGAGCTATGTTGCTCTAGTTGACCGGGTTGTGCACAGGGACGCTGTATAGAAACAAGCCAAAGCAGCAAAAACCTAGAAAACTGCTTAATAATGTTGTGCTCACCAGAGCAGCCCATTTATCTCCCCAGATACACAGCCACACTCCTAGCAATTCAGCCTGCCCTCTTGCTGGCCACCTTTGTCCCTTGTGGAGCCCAGGGATGGAGTGGGAGCAGTGGCCTCAGCATAGGGACGGGCCCTGGGAGCAGCCTACTCAAGACATCCAGCACTGAGGTGTGACTGCAAAACTTCAGGCAGGTGGGATGGGAGTTTCAGCTGTTGCTGGTCCTGAGCACAATGCAGGAGGGTGCAAAGGACAGGCAGAAGGGCATATCTGGGGCAGGTTGCTCCACTGGGCAGAGACCCTACGTATTTAGGAAGGGTGAGTGGGATAGCTGCTTTGCAGTGGAGTTAGTTGGGAATGGGCTCAGGCCTCTCTGGTGAGCTGCCCCTTGCTTCATGGGCTGGAATAAGAAACAGCTTATCTCCTGAAGGCACCTCAGAAACCATCAATTACCATAATTAGTCCACCTGCAATCAAGCTGGGGAACACTGGAGGCTTTGCAGGAGCTTTTTTGTTTGCTACATGGCCCCCTTTCCGCCTGTCCTAATGGAAACACGCTCTTAATGATCTAAACAGCAACTTGAGAATGTTTAGATCTCATGTATTCCAGGCGGCTGTCAGAGCTGTCACTGCCTGCCAGACAGCTGGGGGGAGCAGGGAAGGGAGCCAGGTGGGGCCTCCGGAGGATGGTCAGCACCTCTAGCTTCTAAAGATCTCCAGCCTTTCTGGAGTGACCAAGATGCTTTTCCTATAAAGTGTGCAGGCTGGACCTGAGTATCTGTGTGCTGGCAACCAGCCTCCTCTAGAGACAGAAGTTTCATCTGTGTCGTGTGTTCACATTTGTGCAACGCTCCTGGATATTAGGAGCAAAACCAGCGCCTAGCCAAGGGCTATTATTACTCAGATTGAGCAGGAGGATATTTGGACAGAGCCCTAAAACCAGCACTGTTACTAGTCTCAACTCTGATGTCCATATTTGGAAAAAAAAACCTTTGTTGCATGAAATCTGAAAAAAAAAAAATGGAGGGTGTTTGAGGCGTGCTATAAAACACCTGACACCAAGATAATTTCCTTCCAAATTCAGGAAGACAGTAGCAGCCATAATGCAGCTCACCTTCAGTTCCTTTTGTTAGGACAGTAAAAAGCCTTCCCCATACCCCTCAGTTTTTGCGAGGCTCATTCTTGCGTTGTGCCAGGCTGAGGGAAGGGACCCCGTAGGTCAATACCTGGTGAAGATGCTTCTGGCAAAGCCATTTTTTTTGGAGGGGCTTCATACATCTTGCTCACAGCCACCGGCCCCTCAGCCCTGTGTGAAACTCCCTTACAGACCCAGGCCACAAAGTGGTACGTCCAAAACCACCAGCATTCTGTCAGAGCTTGCACTCATGGTGGTATATATGTACGGGGGTGTGTGTATAGGTATGTGGGCAGGGGGAGGCTATAGGGGGCAGGCGTGTGATCACAACAGTGTTTCCACCAGCTGTGCTTCCGACGACCAAAGTCAAGACCAACACTGCCAACACAGCCAAGGGCTATTGCAGCTGATGGGATCCTCCCCTGGGTTTTACTTTCTGGGCTTCCCAGGCACTGTTCACTTCTCCCATCTCTGTCAAAAAATAATGGCTAGCTTGGAAAACTTACTGAAAGGGACTTTGCTTTTAGAAAATTCAAGGCAAATTAATTAGCCAGGACCCATAAGCAGACAATCTTCTCCACAGACACCAACTACCCCAGAACGGCCGATGTAAAGCTGCTATTAAAATGGCAATGAATATTCATGGCAAGTGTCACATCATATTCACCTGCTTGATACAGGGCAAATCTTCATGTAAATCCTGATCTTGTTCACCTGACGGTGATTTATCACCTCATACTGTAGATGAGGAGGATTAAGCCACCCCACGCGTTTATTTTCAGTGTGAATTAATTTAGAGTTTCACTTGTTATTTCCAATGCAGAGCAGCCCAACAGGAAAACTGGAAAAAATGACGATGTTTCAAAGTCTAAAACTTTTAATTTTCAACAGCATCTGCATCATCTGATGTGATCAACAAGCTGCTTGGCAATTGACCTCTCCTGGTAAATGAGCTGGGTTATTCGGAAATAGCTCTACAGAGCATGGGAGCAGGGAAAATGGGAAGGCATGAGATAGGCATCGCTCCCAGGAGCCGCTGTGCTGTAACGACAGTGCTTCATCAAGTGATACGCCTGTTAGAGATCCCCTGCACCAGCACAGACACTTCTAGTTAATCCTAGTGACAAAAACATGTGGTTTCATCTCTTTTTCCTCCAGTGCACCATCACCAGCCCCCATAGAACTTTGCTGTTAGAAACAGAAGATCCTGGATCCCACTGGAGCGGGTACCGCCAGTTTGTACCACAAAAGTGGCGAAGGTTGAGGTTGATGAGCAATGCAAAGGGCAGGAAAAGCCTGAACATCTCCTCTGCCCACTTCTAGCTGAGCACGAGTATGTGGGAGCAGGCATTTCCTCAGGTTTGCACATGCCTAATAACTAGTAAGGTGTTGCACTCAGTCAATTATTGGTCTCAGGCTTTTTTCTCCCGCTTGTTGAAGGGCAAATGTGATTCCCTGTGAAATGTGATTTTGCTCTCAACCTGTTGTTTCAGGTTTGCGCTCCCAGTACCGCCTTAGCAAAAAGCTAGGAGGGAAGGAGGAAAGTAGCTATTAAGCTGCTGAGGCCTTTGATCTGGTCTATTATGTTTTACAAGGCTTTGGAGCTGGACAAAAGTTAGGCGCCTGTGCCTCTCATCCACCTCTGACTTGGGAGGGAGCGAAGGAACAAATGCAGCCAGACAAACCCTCCCCACTTCTCCTAAGGGCACCCTGTCCTGGTTTGAGTGAGAACAGAACAATTCTGTTCAGTAACTTTACTTTTTGGCTTGGTTCTTCTAGCTAGCCACCCCTTCTGAAGTTAGCAGCTTGTTTTTGCAGGCAGTGCCTGTTTCTAGCAGTGATAACGCCCAATGTTTAGAGTTACTACCAAGGACTGGTGTGCAGACCAAGGCCACTGCTGGATCTTGTGCACCACGGTCAGGGGTGCAGAAAGTAAAAGGCCACACCTGCAGGGAGGAGCAGCCAGGACAGGTGACTCTAAACTGACCAACGAGTTATTCCATCCCACATACATCATATTTGGTATGAAGCTGAGGGATCACAAGGGCTGCTCTGGGCTCTTCCTTCCAACTTCTTCCTCACTTCTTCAATAGCCGGCATCCGAGGAGGACTCTGTTCTGCCTTCAATCCTGATCTGTGTGTTCCTGAATTCAGTACCAGCATGCAGCTCCTGAACTCAGTTCCTGTCTGCTACTGGGCTCAGTCTGGGACTTTCCCGGTGCCTGCTCCACCACATCAAAGGAGAGGGTGACGTAAAGGCCATCAGGGCCAGTATATACACTGGTGTTGTATGTATTTGTATATATTCCATTTTTATTATTATTTCCATTTTCATTAAAGCTGTTCTAGTTTCCTTTTCTACTTGATAAGTGTCTCTCCCTTATTCCCTTTCTCATCCCCTGTGGGGAGGGAGGCAGGTTAACAGAAAGAGTCTGTTACAGATCTAGCGGGCTGCCTGTGACAGATCCTTTGGCCTCCTTGGATTTTTTGGGATATATCATGGTCAGCCTGGGGACCTGCGGTGGAATTAGCTTCAGAGGACAGGGCAGATGACAACCCTGCTCAGTCCCAGCCATATAGCATTGCTAGTAGGACATCCTCGTCCTCTGCAGGGAAGGCTTTTGAGGGCTGCAAGGGAAGGAAGAGCAGGACCAGGCAGCAGGACTAAGAAGCTTCCCCCCAGTTGGCCATCTCTTTGCTTTTAAGGGTTTGCGAAGGTGGACTCTACTACCGTAAGGCTTGTCTTGAAGCTTGATTAAAAGGCAATGTGTCTGACCTTGCCCAAATGCAATCTGTTGCTTTTATAGTATTTATGACATGCTTTGATACAAACTGGAGTTGTTCTGCTGGGTTTTTTTAATTCCTGGCAAGGTTTCTCTCTGTGTGTATTCCACCAGTACAGATCTCTTCAAGAAAATCTATTTTCTATTTAGCAAACACTTAAAATATTTTCAAGACATTGTGCGCCAGGAAGAAAAAAAAAAAGTATCTTCAAAATAGTCCTGGCTACTGGGAGAGCTATTTGTGCACTTTATAAAATGCAACCTCGTTTGGGTCAGGAGAAACAATATGGTGTGCACATTGCAGCAAAGAGGCCAGAGAATGTGGCTTTTTTCTTCTCTTTTGTTCAAAACATCTACAAGGAGACTGCTATTTTTTTCCTGCTTTGGTCGTGCTCAGCCTGCAGGCTTGTTTCAGAGCTGCAGAGAATCCCACCGGGGCCCGGAATGCTGCATCTCTGTGAGCCAGAGCCAGAATGACCAACCCCCGTGCACACAGCATCGTGTGTCAGAGGCTGCTCCTGAAAGCGTGGGGCTAAAGCTTTGAGGTTGTCCACCACAGAGAACCGTAAAGTCAGTTGTAATGAGCTTGGGATGTATTATAGCAGGTTCTGCTTAAAAAAAATCCCTCTTATACTCTTTTGTACAGCAAAGACAAGGCAAGCCCTCTCTGCTGGAGAGACGTTTACACAGAGAAAACTCAGTCTCTAGCATAACACATTTGCAGAGTTTCAGAGAGTTTCTTAGCATGCATAAATACCACAACTACAGTGATCTTATAAACACCTGGAAAAGCTGATTAGACCAGCCTGATAAAATGCTTAAACAATATCCCAGGTTAATTTTAGCACAGTTAAAATTTCCTGCAGCAGTCCATTAATGGAGATGTTGGTGACATTTACTGTACAGCATGTCTCGTAATAATTCCCAGCGAACTCTTGCTGCCTCCTCTTATGCCAGTCCTTATAGTGGCAGCCAGTCTGCATCGAAGCATCCATTCCTCTGCATCGAATCCCATAAAATAACAAAAAGAGCATCTGAAAAACGCCTGAACTCTCTTCTATTTGACAGTCTCACATTAACATTAATGAGGATGACTCTCGCTCAGACTGTTAAACGAACCAATAAGCTGTGAAGTTTAGTTATAGGCGAGGGCAACACCTACGAACAATAAAAATCATGGTCAGTTGTCAACTGAACTCAATGAAAACAATAATTATAGAAAGCCCTTTCAGCTATTAAGGATATTAGTCCTTCCTCAACACAAAGTCTTGCTGACCTTTGAAAAGGGAAAACTCGCTGTAGCTACACCTACTCTGGCCGATTTCTCTGGTGGGAAGTCCTTGGCACATCCCTAAGCTGCCCGTCCCTGAAAAGGCAGAGTGGGCAGCTGCCTGCAGTGAGCAGTGCTCCCTGCGTACTGTGGCAGCTTGACGAGAGTGTCCCCTCCCCTTCAGCACCTCTGACCCAAGGACTCACCAAAGGCATTTTTGGTGGCACCTGAAAATGCAGGCAAAGGTGAGGAAGAAAGCTGCAAAGCAAGAAATGCAGAAGACCGAGTTACATTCATCCCTGTAGCATGACAGATGGGTGTTTGGGTGCAGGAGAGAGGCAGGGAGGGTGCAGAATTTGGCTGTCCCTTTCTTCCCTGTCCTGGAGAGGAGCGGCACTAAGTTCCCATCGACACTGGCTCCATGTCCCTCACTTCTACTCCAGCATTGCCCCTGAGGTAGCCTATTTGTCTTCATCTTACCTAGTAATAAGGTGAAGGGGATACTCTCCAGCTGAAGGGTACTGATGTTGAAAGTCTTGCCAGTACAGCCCATGAAGGAAATCTGAACTCTGCCCATTTTCCATCTGGGTTGAGGCCATCAAAGGCAACTCCGCTCAGTAGAGAGCAGGTACAGAAGGTACAGCTGCCTTGCTTCTGCTCGGTGTCAGTGAAAGGTCTCGCATAAAAAAAGAACATTTCCTTGTGTCCAAATAAAGACTTGGCTCAAGTCTCTGGGTAAGATACATCTGTAGTAAGTCTCTCCAGTGGATACAGAAATTTGTTAAACATTTCCATCTGCCGAGGAGTCTAGCCATTGATTTGTCCTTGTAAATTCCTAAGTGACATTGGTTTTCCAACATTGAAAAAAGGGAAACTGTATTTGTGGGAATATCCAAACCCAAAAAATATTGCATCAACACGCACACAGAGAAAAAAAAACTGTGGCACGTAATGCAAAGGCTTGTTCTTACCAATTAGTACAAGGATTCTAGGAGAGCTCAAAACCTCTTCACAAAAATGGCCTTTTATGCAGGCTGACACCACCCAGATGGTTTTAATTACAATGACTCTGGGACTAATTTCTCTGCTTATCTGTTACAGCCCTCCAGCACTGGTTCCTGTTGATTAGATCTCCCTCAGTAACGAGTACAGCTTTGCTTCTGGATACAAAATGGCTGAGGATGTTCAGTTTTGTGGTGATCGGGTGTTAAGGCTCTGCTGCATTTTCACATAAGCTAACACAAACAAGGGAGATCAGATCCAGAGCATGCTATCTTCTTTGCCCTGTTGTGGGTTCAGAGTGCATTCCTGTCCTTCTCTCTTCTCAAAAGTAACCCTAGATAAGTGTCTGCATGTCCCCACGCATCAGAACCTTGTGACCATGGATTCCAGAGGCGACCAGGACCTGCTGATTCATGTTGAAGAGAGAGAAAATAATCTTTGAACACAGTGTTCCAAATCCTTAGTGGTGGAAATAGTCCATCCCACAAATGCAAGCTCTTCTCCCTTCCACAGGTGTAATCCTCACAGGGATATATGAGATTTCATAGTTAGATATCAAGTGTGTCATTCCACTCAAGTCAACAAAGTCTTCGCTATTGAACTTAGCAGGGCTCCTTCTTTTCTATTTCGGCTGTGGCAAGAAGGGCTGGGAAACATGTCCTGCTGTGCGTGATGTTTGGTGCACCAAGTCACTGTGACTGTACTTTCAAGAGGGAAGTTTGCAGAAACCAGCTTGCCAATGTACATGTTCTTTTTTTTTTTTTGTATGGGGAAGATGCAACCTGCACAGACATCCCTAAACACCAGCTGTGGGCAGGTACCTCAGCTCCCAGGGCTTGTCTTCTAGCTGTAGCCACGGGCTTCACACACATCACAGCCCTCTCCCAGGTCAAGCCTTTCAGGAGAGGCTCCCCTCGTGATGGGCAGCGATACATTTCCACAGTGCAGAAAATGATCATTTCTCCAGGGAGACACTCAGTGCGCTCAGAGGCAGGGAGAGGGAAAGCTTATGGATAGGAGTCCTGGCTCTGAGCTGGAGCAAAGCAGCCGTACTGACACAGTCTGATAAGAAAGCAAAAGCAACGCGAGTGACTAGCAGCCCAGGATCCCAGCAGCAGTCCCCAAGCGATATTTTTCTCTTCTAAACCATTAGTGATTTCTCGAGTTTCAAGGCACTTTAAAAGGCCCTTATGAGTGTGGAGCAGGATTTGGGCTTATTAAATCAAGTGCCATTTATTTTTCGTTAATCTCTGGGAGGACATTACATCAAAGCCTGATCTTGAGAGGTATTTACAGTCATTAATTTTCATTGGCTTCAGTGGAGAGGTGCGTATTGCGTACAGCTCGGAAGCAGTTTCTCTGAGCCGCCTTAAGAAAGCCACAGAGAAGAAATGCCTCTCCTGTCCACAGGTGCACCTCCATTTGATGCCCCCATTCGATACCTAACCCACACAGGTTACTATCCAGGGGAGTCTGTAGCTCTGTTTTGTCCCAAGAAATCCCTTTCCATGGTAATGGTATTAGCTTTTACGGACTTCTTTTCACATATTTAAAGTGACTGTAGTTCCACTAATGACTATAATTGTTCCAGACACCTATTAATTTTGATTTATTAACTTATTCAATTTTCCATATTGTGATCTTGCCCACTCTATAAGTAATTTACTGGTTTAATATTGTGGGTCAATACTAATCGTTTCATCTGTAAGTTGTTTAATTAATAACAATTAGTACCTCCCATTAAGAGCTCATTTTCCTGCATGAACACCGTTAATGTAGTTTTTCAGAATAAATCTACCTGTTCCCTCCCACAGTTGTCAACTTGTTTCACCAGAAAAGATGCTTTAAGCAGTCACAGTAGCTTGCCATCTTCCATTTTATCAAGGATCTTGTCATATTTGCTTTTCTTAAAGCCTTGGCCCTTCAGCTGAGTAATATAATGGGAGCCTGCTTTCCAATGTAATAAAAAAGTGTTGATACAGCATACGAGCGCAGGAAAAACCCTTGCAAGCATAAACAGCAGTATCAAAAACCAGAAGATAAGCAAAGACTAAACATATATATATTCCTTTCATTTCTATCATTTTAAGATGACTCCTGTTTTTTATGAGCCTACTATTATTTTTTAATAGCGGTCATTGGAGTTACTGCAGTATTTAACAATTAATGCACTGGTATAACAGTATTTAAGCCCTTTTCATAAAGATCTCTGCAGCCCCTCTATGGCTTAACCACTTAGTCTTTCAAGTCAGCACAGCAATAAACAACAGAAATTAATATTCAAGTTAGTTAATATCTATTAGCCAATCAAATACTCATCTTCTGGCAGGGTTTTTTAGCAGAAATAAATCTAACTTCTTGAATTAAAACGAAATAAAGCCCCTCAAAATCCCCACATTAATATACAGTGACTTGCCCAGTGACATAGGAAAGCCAGCGAGCTGGTACACATCAACAGGTGGGGCTTGTTCATGCTCATTTCAACACAGGACCTAAGCAGGAATGGAAAGGAACTAGCAGGCAGGAAAATGGGAAAGACACTCATCTACACAGTGGCTGGCCAACCATGGTAGCACAACTTGTGGGTGCCAAAAGCTTACAGAGGTTTGAAAAAGGATCAGACAAGCTCCTACAAGAGAAATCCCTCAATCACAGTTACACAACAGCTTTATCTGGGGAAGCTCTTGCTGGGAAACCCCACGTAGCTCTGCTTTCCCTTGGTGCCCATCAGTGCCTCAGCAGGAGCACTGCCACTGCGACACCTCCACCTACTGCTGGGTGTGATTCCCACCAGCAGGTCTTCTCCTGCATAGTTTTTAAACCCAGAAGTGAAGGCAAGAGATCAAAGGTCCTGCTGGATGACATGTGCTAGCTGAGCAGATCAAAAAATCACTGCTAGCACAAAGCTCCCAGCAACAGAGGAAGCCAAATAAAAGACAAAACATACGTACGGCAAATTTATACAACACGACTGTAACCAAACTGATCATTTCTCATCCCACTTCCTACTAGTATTTCACTATGAGGAGGATATCTGCTAGGTGTAATCAGCTTAAGCCACTCACAAACCACACATCACTTTTGTTGCCATGTTGACATAAACTCGGATTTTCCGTGTGGTCGATAGAAATGCATATGGGGCAGCACACACAGCAGCTATTGCACTCTGAGTACCTCCTGAACCAGCCCAGGAAATGTGGTTAACCCTACACATGGTATGGCAATGCCAGCAGTGACAGAGCAAACAAAAAAAAAAAAGAAGACCAATATTCCTATTTTAACGCAGATGAGAAAGTGGTACAAAGAGAGGTGAAGGAAGAGCTCAAGCACCACGGAAAAAGCCCACAACAAATCTGAGCTAGCTCCTCCAGTCACTCTTCCTCCTCGTGCTCCTCTGTGTGGAATGGCCCCAGCTCTGAGTGGTTTCAGCACGTCTTCACCTTTCCTCCACTGAAACCAGCTCTGTTGTGTTGGGTGTCCATTCCCAGTTTGCTCTTTCCCAAAGGAATTGGACATAAATCAGCAATTAATACAAATACTCAAGGTTTGAGAAAAATATGACACAGGAGTTAGCATTAACTGCTCCCAGGAAGCTCTAATGCTGTCAAAAAGATATTTATCCCAACGTAACTGGAAAAGATGTTATGATGCGATCCTTGGCAGTTTATCTTTATCTTAATCTTCCAAGTTAAAAATTAAAGACTATATTAATACAATGTCAGACTTACTTAATAGTACTCTTTTGTCAAGTTGATATGATGGTAGCTAATTATTAAATGAGTTAATGTATGTCTTGTTATTTAATCTACCATGGCTGATAATGAACTGTGTCAAAAACTTATTAGACCCTCATTCCCTCTACACCTAGCTGACATTAACATGGCCCACAATTAAACACCAGTGCTCCCTTACTGCCAGGCGCAATCATGGTGTCAAACACAATCCCACTAGCTATTCCTTCCTCCTAAGTGGGAGACGTGTCATCCTCCATCTGTTTGGTCGCAGAAATTGTCCAAGAAAGAAGCAAACCAAGGAAAGTCTCATGGAAGGTGGTCAAACTGGCTTAGGTATGCTCAGGGGTAGCTAAAACGATCAGTGAAAGGTCAGTTTCAAAAGTGCCAGAGTGAAATCATCCTCATTGGGTTGGAGGTTTCTGCTGTGCCTTGTATTCAAGGAGACATTGAGGTGATGTCCAGGCTAGTAAAGGGAAGGGCTGGTGGGAAAGGGGACAAGGTCACAGGTACACGAGCTGAGCTCTCCTTCCTAGCAGGCAGCATGGCCACCTCCTTCCCCAGGCTCTGTCTCGGGGAACACAGGTGGGCACAGACCAGGGTTTCACCCAGGAAACTCATCACAGTTCAATGCTGTCTGGGAGCGGTGCCCCTTGACTACATTGTGCACATATCCTTGTCACACTGTGGTGACTATCCTCCACAGACCCCTTGCTCTCAGCCAGCATGGGGTGTCCCCAGGACCTGCTCCTCTCCCCACTACCAGCCACTGAGAAGCCTTCTCTTGGCTAGTCCTTCACCGTCCTCTCAGGAGAACAGCAACAAAGACAGCAATTTTGGTTTATACTGACCTTCCTTCATCCAGTTCAACATCAACTTTTTCATTGAGGTGGCAGCAGTAACTTGAAAACGGCTAACATACTTAAGAAACTCTAGGGCTCATCGGGCCCTAGAAACTTCATTGAAACAGCCTTGAAGCTTCATTGGAAGAAGCAGAAGTGCAATCATTTCAGTCATGGCTTTTGGTTACAGCACTGCCAGGATTGGTGTTTCCTTCAACCACAAGAGGTCTTACATTGCCAGGAGCAGTCAAGGGGCAGCTATCTCAAGGACACCAAAGACTGCTCAGAGCAAGCAAATTTCTCAGGCCACACTCTTATTGCCTCTCTGCACCACCATTTGTGTTCACCCTTACCCTCAGCATCAGCACTCAAAAAAAAAGAAAAAAAAAAAATATAAACCACCACCTACCCTTATCTTCAGCCAGACTGACTGGTCACTACTGTTGGAGTTGCCATCAGGGCCAAATCGAGCCTGGAGGTAGGAGCGGTGAATGCTGTTGTTCTGGAGCAGTGCTACTGCTCTCAGGGCCAGAAAGAGTGGAGAAGAGGAGGAAGAGCAAGTTGCAAAGCTCAACATATCTGGTTTGCTTTAGGCCTTCCCAATTAGCTGCTTTCTCACCACTAAAAGAACAATTTCCAATAAAGCTGACAAGCAGCCTACTATCGTGCTATCTTTGCACATAAAAAATTACATTCTTCCCTAGCAAAAGCATCTGAAATTTTTCACAATTACCCAGGAGATTTTGGCCAGAGGAGTATTTTCTGACCAACTGCGTGGGCCATACCACTGGCTTATCAACCTGCCCCATGATTTTGACTTTGTTTCAGGGAGCTGAAACTGGGCTATCAAACACTTGACTTCATTGCTTAGTTGTGGAGCTGGCTTTGGCTCACACCCACTTTCAAACATCCTGGCCAGGGGAACATTCCTGCAAGCAACTATAAAATCCTGGTTGCATGTCAGCTTGCTAAATACATGGAGTGCGTGGAGTTCAGAAAGGCACCTGTATCTCTGTTTATACCTCTGGAAAACATCCCAGTGGGCTTTCATAGGAATCTGAAGGTTGGGAGTAACTCAAAGCCTTGTTTGAGTTATTTGCACAGTATTCTCACATCTCTGGGTAAGTTTGTATGGCATCTAGAAGAGTTAAGACAAATCTTGTCCAGGGCTTTTGGCCTCTAGGTTGTAACAAGGCCTTGCAAGATGCTAGGGTATTTTGAAGTTTTTTTACTGGGGAAAATCAAGAATGAAGCAATGGGGTATTTTATTGTATTTGCTGACTTACTTAGGGGAAAAGGCAGAAGTCAGAAAGTATAATATTAAGAACCAATCATAACTTCATCTCAAATAAAGTCTCAGGAAAATGTTTAGTCCTAAAAATGGAAGAAAGTTCTTTGCTTGACAAAAAGTCAATTGAAAATAGATTAAAATACCGCCTGTATATGAACAGCTTTCCACCTGTTTGTGAACGCCTAAGGGAAATTACCTGAAAATGCAGAAATTGTTATACAGATCAAACAAAAGCACTTATCTATAATTACTGGACTTATCTGTTTGTCTCGGGACCAGCAGCAACAGTTCCTGTTGTTAGGAATAAATATGGTGCAGTGATTTGTATTCTCTTCTTCTATCTCTTCCACCAAGATCACTCAAGAAGGATTCAGTTTATAAAAGAAAATAGCTTCCTTAACTCTACTAAATAAAGGCAGATTGAAGAGATTTGGCCAGGTAAATGAGGGAGGGAAAGAGAGTAAGAAAAATAGCCAAAAGCTCTTTAGAGAAGATTTTCCCTTTTTTTTTAATGACTTTACATCTGGACCTGCTAGTATTTCAAAGACTTTGGAAGGTCTCCTGGGAAATTCCTTGCATTTCTGCTATGTCCTGGCTCTCATCCTACCTATTCAATAAATAATTATTAAAGTTTTAAGTATTCACAGAAGAAACTTCCTGTTGCTAGGACTGTGTGGGCTCCTGCCAACTTGACAAGCCAATGCCGCGCTGATGATACCAGCATCAAAGCCAACGGATAATTATCTGGGTTATATGAAGCTGAAGGAAGTGAGTGCCCCTGCTATTTTGTAATCATTTGCCATTGGCCAGTGGCCATAAGGACTTGTCTCCATTGTACGCCCTCAAGTTTACAGCTTTTGTCTGGGAAAAGATGTGCCTGCGCAACTCCCACTCCAGGGTGAAAGTGGTTAATCATGCTCTGCTAACTGTATTAAGGAGGCAATTTTTAACTGAATAGAAGAAATCTGTCTGCTATCTCCTAAGTACGTCCAAGATGCATCTTACGGAATCATAGAATTGTTTTGGTTGGAAAAGACCTTTAAGATCTTTGAATTCAATCGTCTTAAAACAGAGCAGGATGGACAACGTACAATATCAACACCCAGAAAACCTGTTTTTGCCACAGCTGTCCCTGTATGCAGCTAGAGACCCTTCATCTATGAGTTTTTGCACCTCCAACTGCAGATGCACACAACCCTGCAGCTGGTGAGGGAAGACAAGTCACCTCTGCCTGAGCTACTGCAGAGTATTGCTGGTCCTGGGTGAGAAATAAGACGTCTGCGCCTCAACTCCTGTGCTCAATGGCCACTTCCACATCTTCCAGCACCTCACTCCCTGCCCCATGGGCTTAGCAGCTGGCAAGAGACCAGGAATGGCGCTTGTGCTAGGGCCAGGGTGTAAGCCATTTGCCATGTCCTTATATCACATTTACAGATGTTGCAATGAGGTTCTCACATTCAAGCGGGCAGCTCAGAGGGTGGAGTGTGGAGCTTGAGCATGGGAGACAGCCAGGTCTGAGAAGGATGGGAATGTTGGAAGGATGGGATAAGACTGGTCCAGGGTGGTAAACTGCACAAGTGTAGGGATCAGAGTTGCTCCAGATAGCTTCTAAGCCGTGAAAGTGTCATTTCAGAGAGAATGTAATTGCTAGAGGAATTACTTAGTTAATCATTAGGGGACAGATCTATTACACCAAAAAAAAGAAAAGAAAGAAAAAAAGAAAAGCTCTATCTCTGGGGCTCCCAAAAAATCAATTACTGGAAATGGTCTACTGTGAGTCCCTGGAACCGCTGTTGGCTTAACTGATTATTTCTAATTTAATACAAATCACACACTCCACCTCACACTTTCATCCACCCGCTTCCTGGAGGCCGATCTGATGCCTGTACCTGGATTAAATATTTGATGAATCCCAAATCAGTGTTGCTGCTGTCTTTCAGAGATTAAAATTTACCTGCTATATATTTCTGAGGACTTGGATTATGCCTTTAGGTACAGCACTGAAATTGTCCTCCAGCCCTCTGTGCAAGAGCAGGTCCTGGGAAATGCTCAGATCACTATCCACTTCCAAGGATAGTTCCTCCATCTTTTTTTCTTTTTCCCCAAAGGTGACAGAAGGTCTATGCTGAGGCACCTTAACAGCAAGCTGTGGTTCTCTTCCTTGAAGAAAGGTCCAAGCTCTGTTCATCTTCCTCCTACTTGCTCCTCAGAGGAATGATGTAAGCAGATAAACATACATGTCTTGGCACTGCAAATCTTCAGACAAGGGCTAGGATGAATTTCTGAATGAAACACAGTTTTAGGATAAAATTAGATTCCCCACTAAGCAATTTTTTTGCAAACATTTGGCAAGCTTGCTTTTTCATTAAAACATCTAAAATCAGAATCCTTGGATGAGGAGGAAGGAGAAAGTGAGAAATTCTGGCTATGAAGTTCTGTATTTTAAATCTTTCTCACAGGAGCCGAAATTTATTTCTCCAGTACTGCTGCCTCCCCCATCTCAAGCTCCCTGGACAGACGTATTTCTGCATTTTCCATCATGGACTGTCACATCCATCCCACCACTAAACCATATCTGAAGGAGACAGTGCACCTAAGGCACGACAGCCTGTGGAGAGCAGGGAGGTGAACCCCAAAGGTCGGTTTCCCAGCCACCATCTCCCCCTGCCTCCACCAGTGCCAAGCCCTGCCTTGGCTGCTTAGGAGGAGTGTTTCTTCAGATACTGTGGCCAGGGAACTGACAGGGAAAAAGCCATATGGGAAGAAAACCTGGATCCTGATAGCTCTGGAGACTTTCTAAGCAAGTATTTTTACATTTGTAAGGAAACCAGCTTCCATCTGCATGCAGCTGTAATAGTTATTTGGGCCAAGTTGTGGCAGATGTGAAAACCATCATTTTGCTGCTGCACGCTTCCATCCCATGAGTTTCAGTCACTCACTCACCTGCCAGCCTTCTCACCTTGCTTTCTCCAGCCTTGCTACAATAGCATACAAAAAAACCACTGCACACCATGAGGACAATTAGCAAAATTTAGCCCTTTCTGATTTTTTTTTAATGCCTGAATTCACAGGCCGGTTTTATTTGTATGGTGAGAACGTGGTAGGCTGTGTGATGTCAGTATTTTCCCCTTTGAAGGTGAGTGATACTGAAACCGCCTTCTTTTTCTTAACTTCACCTATTTTTTGCTAGCTTTGGTTTTTTTTAATATGCAGTAGGGAGTATTTTAAGAACTGTTTTCTCTTCACAGCACTTCTATTTTTTTCTATAGTGACCCTTTTTAAAATGCTGAGTATACTCTTGCTCAGATAAATGTGTGTCTGAACACACAAGCTATTATCCTATTTTCATCTAATTAATTTTTTTCAAGTTTCCACGTGCATTTCCTGCTCATTTGACCATGTAATAATTAATTAGCATTAATTATCTTTGATTGCACCTTCTCCATCTACACAGTCAATTAGAAAGGCAGGCTTTTTACAGCACTCTTTTTTTCAGAAGGGACATCCACAAGCAGTGAAAATGTATTCGTGTTGAGGACACATTTTGTATCTGCTTGAGTATTCTGAGAAACTATTACTATTTTACAAGAAACACTAAAGTCAAAATCTAAGCCACAAACCCACATGGTTTCTGCTGCATCCACACTAAGGGCTAGACTTGCCACCTCTCCCTTGCCAACCTCATTCCCCACATCCACAGAGATATTTCCTTCCTGAAAGGAAGGATGTTTCCTGGATACTTTCTTACTCTGGATGTATCTCTACCTTCAAAGTCCTCTTGCTCTCTGGATCGAATTCACGGCTCTTTTATGTTCACACGCCCATCTCTCATCACGTCCCTATCAACTCCCATCTCCGGCTGGTGTTCCAGTTGGTGCTCCATGGTGCTTGCAAACACTCAGATTAAAGCCCTCATGCCTCCCACCCTCACCATCTCTGTCAGTTCTTTCTCACCACTTCATGGGCCAACAAGTATAGTGGAGGACCAGCATTTAAGTAGCTTTATTGCTGGCAGCTGAAAGTGTTTCACCTCGGCACTTCTAGAAGTCAAATACATCCTTTGTCACTCTGGGCAAGCGTTTTGGTTTCCTTCAGGGGGTACATGCCCACTCACTCCAGGGAGGGGCATTTGGGGAGACTCTTATGGAAATATGCGACATTTTCAGGCAAACCATCTCACCACCTTCAGCAAAGTCCTGCAGGAGTGAGACTGGAAGATGCCGTGGTATTCACTGCCCACCTGAAACATTAGGGATGGGATGGCAAGCAAAAATGTCACTTCTGGATAGCTAATGCTATCCAGATGCCACATAAACTGAACCATAAGTCAGTAAGAAAGCAAAGAGCACAAAAAGCACAGATGATGCTGCTCAGCAGGAAGGGAAGTGGTGGCATGATTTTCCTAGAAGACAGACCACAGAAGACAGTGCCCCTGGGACTGATGCTTTTGAAGCATCAGCATGAGGAGATGAATCATCTGGGCATTGAAAAAAAACAACATAAAAAACTCCAAAAACCATCTAACCTAAGACTGTGCAGTTGAGCATCCTACCAATGTTGAAGATTAATCATCTGCCACCTGCACCGGCTCAGAGATGTGGCAACTGCCTACCACCAGAAGCAGCCGGTGCCAGCAGCAGTGCTGTCGAACCCCTGTACCCGCACACCGGAGGAGATCACCCCAAACCCCTCAGGGAGGGAGAGCGGGAGCCGGAGACAGCGGGGCATGTGACTCACCTCATCTCTGTGTCACTGAGTCAGACTCTGCTCACTGATAAATGTTCTGGGTGCATATGCTGTATATATGTATATATGTGTGTGTGTATATATCTTTATGCAGGTATGTATATGGTTGTGTGATTGCCTAGTCACACATAAACCCACAGAAAGCACACATGATTTCACAGCCATTGGAATTGAGTGCCGTTTGCCACTTCTGAGACATGAATTTCCTTAAGGCACATGTCACAAACCTGTCACCCAGAGGAGGAGAGGGATTTCCCCTCAGGGCAGGTAAGTAGCTTTACACTGTTCTCCAAGCTCAGCAAAGATCTGGCAGCTGTCAGCAGAAATACAGGACTAGACCTTAACTTCCTGTGGTGGCAATGGAATACTTGCCCTGGAAATATTTTTAATCCATGAGATAATTTTTCTTCAGTAAATTTAACATCTTTATCAAAAAAGGGTACCACGAAATAAGACAAACCCACGCGTCATCACCAGCAAGCCCCGAGGAAAGGGCCTCCTGCAGCCCATGCCCATGCCATTCCCTCTCCATCCCATGCTTTCCTGGGAGGGCTTGATCCAGACACTGTCCCCTGCCCTATCTCCTTGCAGGGGATTAATTTCCTTGGCAGCATTTTGTGGTGCTCCAGAGGTCTGGCTTCCTCAGGTAGAGCTGGCAGCGAGGTAAAGCCCTTCCCTCTGGGAGGCAGGCCCCTTTTTGTGGCAGAAGCCATTTCCTCCCCACACGGATGCTGTAAGGAGCAGACCCAGCCTTTAGGAAGAGCAGCAGGTGTGAAGCCCTCGCACCTGCCTGCACAGCCAGAAGCTCAGCTGTGGCAGGGAGCACGCTGTATTTTCCAGCAAAACCACGAGGCAATGGAAGAGCAGAGAGAGAGGAGCAGGAGCCACTATTTCAGTCCAGTCCCTTACAAGGCGGAGGGCGGAAGCCCAGGGAAAAGAGAAAGGGAAACCCTGAGGATGTTCCAGGTGGCAAATCCCTGGATTCCTTGTTCCAATCACGCATATACACGCCCAAGTATTTTTTCATAAATCTATATATGAACTATTCTAGCTTTAGCTACCTTCAGGTTCCCCTTTGCCAAGGCCCCAAGCATGCAACTCTCCTCCTAATAGCTCCATCACCATCTTGTCCCCTAAGAAGAGCTGCTTCAGGGAGGACAAGCAGGCACTGATGTCACTGCTAATGTCCTTGAATCGGGGGGTGCAAAATTGTGAGGAGGAGAAGAGCAAGGGAAGGAAGCCCCTCCCTGGAGCACATGCCCAGGCCCACAGCTCTCCTGCTGGCACTAGGACACTGCGCTCCTGACAGGAAAGGGGCTTTTCCTGCCTCTTTCCCAGGTGATGTTTTTCTTTGCTGCTTTCCTGGAGGAAAGACATCTAACTTCTGCATCTTTTCCTTTCCAATTTCTCCTCTTTATGCTGCAAGTAACAGCCTTCCTAAAAATAGCAGGTGTTTCTTCCTCAGTGCTGCTGATGGCCAGGCTTATTGGTATGAGAGCAGACGGGGCAGGGCACACCTGCATCTCGTGCCAGATTCTGCTTTGGGCAAAAGCAATGTAGTAGCACCCATGGGAAAATGGGAGGCATCTGCTGCTGCTAGGGGACTGGCCTCCCTGTCCACTGCCACCCTGACTGATTTTTCACAAACTGAAAGATCAAACTTACTTCTCAGGTTTCCATGCAACAGAGGGATGAAGTGGCTTACCCTGCAGGAGATTTGTGGGTTGATAGAAGAAGAGCATGTTTAGGCTGTATTTTGAAGACGTCAGCTTGGTGTTCAGCTGCTGGCCCTGACTTTGCTCCTGGAGTATCTCAGAGCATCTACTAAAATGCCCATCAGTTTTCCTAGGCTTCCTATGTAATATGTCTGAGGTTTTAGTGGATGTCCCCCTGTAAGTATGGCCATTAGGCAAGCTCAGTGTTCATTTGTTCCCTCAGCCTCCATTGAGACCATTTTTGGCAGATGAGACTAAACCAAACAGCCCAGTAGTCCTCTATCCAATCATTCATGCAATGTTCAGCCCCCAGGCCAGGTCTACCCCCCATGCACAGAGCTACTGGAATGAAGGAGGATGGTTTCCACATGTTGGTAGGAACTGGACAAAAGATATGTCACCATCCAAAGATGTATCTGCCTCTCATGGTTTCTCAGACCCTTCCAAAAAAAGTGTCTTCTATGGAGTAAATGTGCTCACCAAAGCATCCTTCAAATCCTGAGGCAGGTGTTAGGCAAGTCCGATGGCTCTCCTTGACTAGCAATGTGTGCAATCTCACTCAGGAGGAAGTCAATAGGATCACTGTGGTTCATTACAGACAAAAGTGAGGTTGTCAGGTTTTATTTGCTTGTATAGATTTTGCTGTGTAAAGTGACACCAAGGAGCTAAACTCCACTGGACAAATTATTTTCCTTGCTCTAGGTTAATGATTTGTATACAGATATGCCAGCGTTCCTACTCTGGTAAGATATTTTCAGAGGAGATGGTTACATTTCACCACATCATGGAGCCATGACTGAAAATCAGAAAATAATCCCTTGGGACAAGATTTCCTAAAACCAGGACCCAAGCAGATGGTGTTTGTATGAAGGTTGCCCATGTCTGCATATCCCTCCTGCAAAGCAGACCTAGAAATAAAAAATCTGGCCTCAGGGCTGGCATCTCAGTCAAATCCTGTAGCAAACCTCCCAAAAATCTTCATAGCTGTGCAAATGAGAGACATATAAGCATTAAGGGAGGGTGGGGGGTGGAATTTATGTTCCTGCCAGTTTTAAAACATTTTAAAATGCCTTGCCTGTAGTTAAACAGTGTAAATGAATTAATGCTTAACGCTACCGCAGGCTGCATCAGTAGCTGGCATCCCCAGTGGTGTTTCATTCCTGCAGATGGCAAAATGGCAGGTGCAAAGCAGCACCAGCAGCAGCCACTGGCTTCCCACCTCGGGTGGCTGTGGGAAGTTTGTATAGTGAAACCTTTCCTGAGGCTGAAGAGGGACTCCAGGGGCCTGCCCTGTGAGGCCTCTCTAGCAAACAGTGTTTTATTCAGGCTGTCCTTACAAGCCAGAGGGGATGGGGAGGAGGGCGGGAGGCTTGGGAGGAGCCCCATCCACTTGGCTGGCAACTCATGCGGTGCTGGGATGTGCCACCAAGGACCGGGTTGCATGAAGGTCTGCAGGAGGGGCTGCCGAGAAAAATGGCTTCACCCTGCTTTCCCTTGGTTTGTGTAGAGAGGAGGAGCAGAAGAGTTTGAAGAACAATCTCCTTGTTCACGTTAGAGCAACACCTTCTCTTACTCTCTCTTTCCCCAGAAAGATGAAGTTTATCTTTGTGACTCACCCTAATCCCAGCTCCACAAAAGCAAACTGCCCCCTACGTCCCTTGTGCTACACCCTTGGGCCAGGAAACCCCTCAAAAAAGACTTGTGCTTTCCCAGGCTGTGAAAATGCTGGCATCATGTTCTCCCACAGCTCTCTGAAAAACAAACTCAACAAGGGACAGGGACAGAGGATGAGGAGGCAGGTGGGAGCAGCACGCTGATGTCTTACATACAGAGCAAGGCTCACCCTTGCTCCCAACTGTCCTTGCTGTGGGCTTCACCAGCCCAAAATCAGGCTGCCAGTGCTCAGCTCTGTAGGAGATCAAGCCCTTCCCCAGGCTGTCCTCTGGGAACTCCAACATTCTCATCGGAGCACAAAAAAAAGTCAGAAAAAAAAAAACCAAACCCCCACTTTTCTAAATGAGAATTTAAAAGACCGCCAGTCTATGTGCTGATAGCAGAAAGCAGATTGCAAGTGTAACAGGATGCAGTCGAGTCAGATGATTCCAGGGAGAGCACCAGAAGGCTTAATATTAAGACTACTGGCATCTGCAGCCTTTGCTAATGACTTAATGATTGTTTGCGCTGATTTGTGTTGGCTTCCATGTGCAGAGAGCAACACTTCCTTTTTAAAACTAGGAGAGACTATCAGGGGGTTTATTGACTATCTGATAGCTGCTTTCTCATAAATATATATTTCCAATACCTTCATGTTAAATAAATATGTTGAGGAAATGAAGAACTCCCCCAAAAAAGCTCGAATCCCCAGATTGCATGCTCAAAGGATGGGCATTTTATAGGCAAATTCCTACCCAGCAGCATTACTTTAGTAGTCAAAACACACCTGCAGGACTCAGTAGGATTTAGTGCCATTGAAATCCAGCTAAAAGCACCAAAAGGCAAGAAAAGGTTTCTGCTGTGCAGGACTACCTCTCTTTGCGGGAAATCCCTCTCTAAAACCCCCATCTCGCAACACCGAGCTGCTCTGCCCTCTTAAATTAGATGGATTAAAGCCTGGGCAGACTGGGCCGCTCTGCAGCACCAAGCAGAGCAAGCATGTGGGGATGGCCACCTCATGTGTGTACCCTCCTAGATAAAGATATGAGATGAATTAGTGTGCATGAGGTAAGTAATGACAGCTCAGTGCCTATTGTTTGGTGCCTAACAGCAGGAAGAGTGTGAATGCTTTTTTTGTTTTGGAGGCTGGGAAATAAATGTTAATTGTTAATTCCCATTTACTGCTTCCCTTGGGATGAGGCCTGGCATATTGTGAGTGTATTTTCAAAATCCAGTGGCAGAAGGAAAGCCCAAAAGTGGAAAACTTAAATTAAATATATAAAGCAACAACCTGGAAAACAACACAGCAAGCAATAAATCTATTAGGATGGACAGCCCCGGTCCCTTGGGAGCCTGCTGCATCCTGTTCAGGGCACCTGTTTTTCTTACCCTGCCCTCACTGGGTGGTAGCACCGACAACATCCTGCCTGTCCCACACTTGGGCTATCCAAAATTTGGGAGCCCTTAAAACAAGGTTGGCTTTAGAGCATGGGGAAAAGGAGATGGATGCAGCCCCACCACTTCCACAACAGCCCTGGGAGCAGCATGCCTTGAAAAGAAGCTTTCTGTGGCTGCAACCTGCAGATGCTGCTACAGCTGCAGTGATGGGGCTACCCTGCTCCCCCCAGATGGTTGCTTTTCTGTGAGACTGGAGTACAGACTTGGAAGGTGACTGGGAAAGGAAGCAGGTGTTGAGAGGGAGGGACAGACGGAAGGAGGACCAGAGGAAGTCCGGGCCAGGACAAGCCCTTCATCTGGCAGGTTACATTAAACCTCACCCTTCATACTCAGGTCAGAATGCCTGGACCATCCCAGGACCAACCCTGATCAATCCATGGCCCACACTCACCCCAAAAGCCAAGGCTTTGGAGTTCACTGTTTTCCTTGCATCTTCTCCTTTGAAGGGGGACCCACAAAGCTGCAGCTCAAGATGCTGGTTTTGGAGAAACTTCAAGCAGTTACTATCCATTCAAACCCCAGATGGTTCAATGCAAAGAAAAAAAAAGTTATCACAAAATGAAAAACTATAACATTTTTTCAAACCAATCTCACAAGTCCTTACTGACCACATCATGAGGTTTTTGTGTTGTTTTTTTAATATCCAGCAGCACACTTGCACATTCCCCTGCTGCAGTCCATCACAGCCAGGAGGAAATGACACTCTATTCAATATGTCTATGCAAAACCCTCCCAGAGCAGATATATCATGCCCCAGGCAGCTGCCAGGCTCTCTCCCCAGTGGCCTCTGCTATGAGCAGTCCCATCAGGAGCACACATGAGACCAGCCCATGGGGCACCAGATAGTCTGTGGAGGACAGAGAAACCCCCTAGAGCAGGAAAATGCTTCTGCCAGGCCTACAGGAATGAGGAGACTGCTGATGCTTCCCTCCACATAGTCCGCAAATACTAAACAGAAGCAAGCCGTACCTGCGCAGTTTCCCATGGTAGACCACCCTTTGTTCTGGCAGGCAAGTGTTTGCCGTTTGGCTTTCTATCCAGCACCTGCCTGTGCTAGGAGCTAGCACCATCACCTGAAGGGTACCAGCTGGGAGCTCAAGAATGGCGTCACCCCCTCATCCACTCCTCAGCACTCTACCGAGAAGCAGCTCACTGCCTTCCTCGTGACCTTACCTAAGAACTGAAACCCTGAAAGCCAGGGAAGCAATATGGGAGGTAACGAGGGAATTGATTAAAAAATGCAAACTCCTTGCAGCTGTTAGATCAAGAGGACAAGCACATGAGGTCTCTCTGCAATCAAGTTGTTCTTTTCCACTTGTCCCCACCCACAGATGGTTCTGTAGACTTGCACAATCTAAAAGAGGTTGGAGACATCATTAAAACAGGCTGGCCCCTCCAGATACCAAGTGATGCACATCAGGTACAGAGATGGCATGAGGAGGCTTCAGACAGGGATATTTACCTCCCCATTGCTGCTGATTTGCATGTAGCAAGCTCAAGGAGTTGGGAATAAAACATAAACAAGTTTAAACAGACAGAAATGCAAAGCCCATCAACTCTAGATGACACTCAGCTCCAAGACCTGATCCTGCCCTCCTCAAGGCCAAGCTTGTCCTCAGTGAGATTCACAGACTCCAATGCTTACTGAAGCCCCCCCTGACAAGATACAGTTTGTTGTTCAAGAGCTTTGTCAGAGATTAGTACAAAAGAACCAGAACATTATGGGGGATGTGATGAATCTTATCTGCTGGAAATATATTGCATTCAAAATGCAAGAGAGCAAAAGATAAATTAAGAGCTTGCTTTTCAATGTGGAATGTGCTGGTCTCACCTAAGTTTGGAGTGCAGGGGCATTACGTTCATCAATAGCAAACTTTTAAGCTGACTTTCCTGAGAGCATTTATGGATACATATGTATATGTACACATCCTGTCACTAACCGAATATACACACATAGGTACATATATGGTATCTACCTTTGCTTGAGAGAAGCGTCCCTGCCTTCAGTGCAACTGACCCAGTGAAATCTTCCAGCAGATGCCAAGAGCTGCTGCAAGCACCAGCCTCAACAAACATCAGCTCTGTTGCCTGTTCATTGGCTCTAATGCAATTAGAACAGATTAACATGGGTGACTAGATGTGAAAGACAAATGCATCTCACCATCTCCATCCCACCCGCAGTTATTAATATGAGTCCTGCCCTTTTCATAAACTTGTTGCTCTCTTGACCTCCCTCAGATGGAGCACCCTTTTTTTTTTTGTTGCTTGAAAATTAAGAGCTCTGGCAAGGAGAGACAGCCAGCTGAAACAGTCAAAGACACAGGAGCCCTGTCCACAAAGTTTCTTTTACCAAGCAAGACAGAGGTGAGATCTTCACAGGCTCACTAGTGAGCTAGCAGCTACCTCTCTGTTCCTTTGGCAATCCCTGGTTTCTAAAGCTCTGGGAGTACCTGTGCAATTAATATTCTTACAATTCTTTTGCATAGGGCATCTTGCACCTTACCTCTTTGCTCCCAAACACCAGGCATCTCTCACTGGATGGACTTCCAGCAACACATATCTTCAGGTTAACCTCTCCCATCATGCTTTAATCACAGTAACCGCACAAATGACATGAAATCATGATCTATGGACTAGCCTGGACCACACAATTGTCTCAATTGACCTCTCATACAGTACAGCCTTTAGGTAACCAGCTAAAGCACTGCAACATGTCTTTTAGACAAACTCTTGATGGAAAGGCTCTGGCACTTCCTCTGCTAAATTGCTCCACAGTTTAGGACAAAAAAATGCCACTCACTCTTAAAAACAAAAACCTTTTGGACTGAATTTGTCTAGTTTTATCTGCTGTGTTTTGTTTTGTCTGCCTGACAAAAAAAACTTGCAACTACCAAGAACATTTCCCTTTGTAGATCTTTAAGGATTGTGATCTTAAACTTGCCTTTCTTCAAATAATTAGGTTGAATTTCTTTACATGTCTCAGAAGGAGACAAGTTTTTCTGACCTCAGAAGAAAAGGTCAGGAATGGATGGCAAACTGGCTGCTTCTCTCCAAACCCTTTCCAACCTGTCAGTATCATTTGAGTGTGTCTCTCCCATCCCCAGATGGGTATAAGCCTTCCAGTAATTACCTGGAATGTCCCTGCTTCCCTACATATTTCCCATCAGAATTTTATTTTCTTAATTTGGCTTCACATTTACATATTTTTATCATATTTAAGTCATTTTAAATACCTCTGAAGATGGGCTTTGTTGGACTGCCATCTCTATAAATCAAAGAATGTTTTCCATCCAAGACACTTCTCAGTTTACAATTGGCCATGCTTTTTCAACATATACTTTTAATATTCCAGATTCAGTCCACTCCCTACCATCCCAGAAAAAAGTAGTGTAAATTCTGCTCCTTCATCTCCTTCACCTGTGATTATGTGACCACTAACTCACAGAACTATCTTTAGAGTCAGAAATTAATATCTTGGCATAGTAGTTGTGGATGTGCCTTGCTGTCAATTACCCCAGGTTTTTCTCGCACTATTTCCAGTGAATGTGAAGGGCAGTCAATGCTCAGTGTTTTAACAAAATTTAACACAGAGCAGACGACTTTACCACATCCTCACATGTGCCAAAACCCAGATTCAGCAGTCACAAATCCTTCTTCTTGGGGGACACGCTCACTGTGTAAGCTGTCACTTCTGCAGACCACCTCTGAACTTCTAATGTGTTACTGAAAGCACATGTCTCCAGTTGGCTGCATTTCTCCATCTGAAGCTTCACCAAGATGTGGACAACATAAGATACCTTGCCATGGCAAATACACTGCGGAGAGCAGTTTGACCTACGACAGCACCATCCAGCTGCTGGGTCCAGAGTAACACCCACCAGTGCCTTTGGAGCTTTTTCTGCCTTAAGTCCCCAGTGTCCCCAGGCACATCAAGCCTGTGACCTTCTCAGGGACTGCCCCTTCCATGGGCAGTGGGTATGTGAAGTCCTTCATTGCCAGCAGGTGATTCTTTAACAGTTCTTTACATGGTATCTTCCCAAACGTCTCCTTTCCAATTAAGAGGGCTGTAACAACCCTCCTTTTGACACCCTCCTCTTTTCCCTCTTTATCTGTCTCCATTTATTCAATAAATCTTCCTCTTGTTTCCTCCCAAACATCAGATGAAGAACAGTCTTTCTTGGTATTTGCTGCAAAATTTAACTCCTGTTTTCTCTGCTTGGTTTTCCTAAATCAGCTGTGCCCTTCTCTATCCAAGCTATGATCTGTCCCCTCCAGTCTCTGTGGTGCCTATTAAATCCTTGGTTTGCTTCTGTGTTGAGTGTCCAAATACTTCCTGTTTATTTGCTGTACTTCTGGCATGATTTCTGAAGGAATTAAAACCAAATCTGTTTATCTTTGCTAAATCCCTCTGCTGATAAGGGTATTAGTGGTCTTATTTACAAATGGAAAAGCAAGGCAAAGTGGGACTGGGAAGTAAAAATCTCTTAAAGCAGGTTTTGAGATGTCCTGAAAACATCCAGCAGCTGAATTTCCTGAAAATGCCAAATAACTATCCTCTAAAACTTGTGTCCCTTAAGCTGCTTCAGTTTAGGGACATCTGATTGCTGGCACTCCTACTTCCTTGGAACTGCAGAAAACTGAGGATGCTGCCACACAGGCAGGGAGCTCATCCATGGCTTTCTTCTGGATGGAAATAAAATAAATACATTGTAGACTATGTGGCAATCAAAGTCCATGGCCACAGACAATCTCCTCTTACAGCAATTGCTTTTTAATACATCTTCTAATTTTTCAGAGATGGAATCAGCAAGGCAGAGATTGTCCCAGTAGCTGCATCAATTTTTTTTTTTTTACTTTTTACCATCTTCATAAAATACATTTTTTCTTGTCTCTCAATAGCCCATTAAGGGAAGGAGAAAACAGAGCAGGTTGCCACCACCAAGCAGCACTGCAGATATTTTTCATTTTGACAGCCAGTAGCGTATTACATTGGAGGCACCAGCTGCGTGGAAAGGTGCATGGCACTGGTATAAGGCTGATCACAGGCCACGCTTTGGCCACCAGCCGCCAGCCCTGCTCCGAGGCACCCATGGACACAAGTGACCAAAACTGAGTCCCACCTGCTGCTCAATCACCCTGCTGAAAACGGGCGCAGGATGGAACATTTTGCCCGTGGAGAAAGTCTGGCAAGAGTGAAAGCTGCACCAATGAACTGTGAAAGGCAGCCAGCTTTTCCCCACTGTGCAACCCCCCAAAGAAGACAGAATTTTGAGGGCGAGGGTTAAGTTGCTCAATGTGACAAAGACTTCTGCTGGTGCTTCTAAGTGGCAGAGCTCTGCCTGGCCATTTATTCCTCTTGCTCTTCAAATCCTCAGATAAAAACATACCTTTTATTACATATAATGTAGTAACTGTATCTGGTGTACATCTGCACCTTTCAGTAGAGCTTTTCTATAGCCTTTTGAAGAAGGGCAGAAGGAAGACCATATATAACATTCCTACATTCACAAATGAAAAAAAAAAATAAAAAAAAAGGACCAAATGCATAGCTCCTTCCTCAAGCTGCAAAACATCAGACTATTGCCAGGTCATGTCCGAACCCAGACCTCTTGCCCCCGAGGAGCTACAGTGCTGACTCCCCGCCTAAAACAGTAGTAGGCATGCAAGAAAAAAACAAAGCAAGCTGACAGCTCAGCTAGGACTACAGATGAACTGCTCTGCCAGAGAAAGAAATTAAAAGAGACAGACAGCTATAACATCTTCTTTATATTACTTCTAGATTAGAAAACCTGCACTAACGAGATCATGGGTACACAAGCATTTACGCTGCTTTTGAACACCATTTATCTGCTTAAATGCATGCTGCAAAGCAGTTAGCTTTGCATGTAGCTTTTATTTTTAGGGCAAAATTGATTTAAGCAGAATTTAACTAAATATAATTGTGCCTGCGCTAAGAGTATGAACAAACATGATGCAGATGCTTCTGCTCAGGGACCGACGGTTTCCTAACCACGGGGGCGATGGCAACCCCGTGATTAGGTTTGGGCTTCTCATCTGGATGTGCTGAGAGAAGGGAAACCAACAAGCCAAGTCCCACTGAGCTTGTTAAAAAGGCAAATTATAATTAAAAACTTAAAGGTAAAGTTCTTTGCGAGCTACACAACCGTGCAATCCCTGCCTTTCCCAGCTCCTGCCCAGGCACATAGGTAAGGCTGCTTCCAAGCACCAGCATTTGGTATATCACAACCCAGGTCCCTGTGTATCATCTGGTTTAGCTGTTTCATCAGCCCCTGATGGTTTTCCCTCAGTGCTTTTCCCTTTGCTTAGGAGCCAGCTTTCATACCTGTCATGAAATCACAGGCTGCACCACAAAATGTGTCACATCCCCTTAGCTTGTCCAAGTCAATGGCAAGACCTTTTCCCTTCTACTTGTGAGATAAACCTTATAAAATGATCAAATTCCTGAAATCTAAAGTTGTATGTTTAATCTATATATTGGAAAATATCTGAGTAAAAGTGACCAGTACTGATTCTCTGAGATTATGACAGCAGACATCAAGCTCATCTGAAACAAAACCACCTTTCCTTGGTGCCTAACTACAGACACAGGGAGCCTATCTTCGGATATCTAATTTGAAAGTGTGATTGCACAAGGTAGGTGTTCGGTCACTCCTTCATCTTCTACTAAACAAATTTTCCAAGGAAGCTGGAGTTGGCTTCCAAGGAGAAAAGACACTGGGCACCTCTCAGGGACCAAACGTGTAGGAATTTAACCTTTCATTATTCTTTTCCAATTTGTAGTCAACCAGAGGTCAAATCCAAGGACAGAGGACAGAGTTGCCCTCAAAATTAAACTGCCGTTCAAACTGGAACACTTTTAAGTAAAGCTGAGGAGCAGGCAGGGCCCGGGAACAACATTATGTTGGCTGGAGCCAACGCTACTGAAGTTCGTATTGGGAAAAGAAGCACCGAAGCCTCTCATCCCCATCACTGCTTCACGCAGGCTCTGCTCAGGCAGCTACCAAAGGCTTGTATGTAAGGGATCCTCCTCCAACATGGCCACCAGCAGAGACCATGGAGAGCATGTAGGAGATTCCATGGCCTCACCTTCCTGCCTGTTCCTGTAACACCACTGCAGAGCTTCAGGGTAAGGGCTGCCAGACAGACCAGGGATGCCAGGCAGTGCAGCAGACCCTGTGGGCAGTACACAGGGATGCACACCAGCATGCCAACTGCATGGCTGTGGAGGGCTTTGAAGATGAGTAGAAAACCAAACATTAGTAGAGAAGGCAGGGAAGAATTTTGGTAAAAGGATTTGGCAGCTATAGGTTGCCTCTTCTGCTCAGTCCACCCAAGCCCTTAGCTATTCACGCAGCAGTAAAATGCTCACAGCTCAGGGGTTATCACAGGATTTTAATTCCTCCAGCAATCAGATAATTGATGGCTGCTGCTGCCCAGTGTTTCTCTAGCCCAGAAAGGCAGTGAAAGTTGCATGCTGTTAAGTACAGAGCCCACTACCAGTGGGCTGGTGGCACTGTGCAGAAACACTTCTGGTCTCATGATGCAGCTCTGCACTGGCTTTGCTTTCTCCTCAGTGCTGGATTCACAGTGACAGTGGGGTTTCAAGACTCCTGATGGCTGCCTAAGGTACTTGACAGAAACATGGCACAGCTTACCACACTTTGCTGTGGCAGGCATTTGCTCATGGGAGAGCATTCAGCCGCGGCAAGCAAGACTGATAGAGCAAGACTGCTCAACCTCTCTGTTCCTGGAAGCATGTATTTTGAGGAAAGGCTCACACACTCCCTGCTCTTGTGCCCCTGGATATGTTGGTCTGTATTACTGGGCTGATTCATTTGCTTTGTCGGCTTTGCTGCCCTCCCAAAGGCCCTGCAGTCCAAGGGATGCCAGCAGGCTGGGTAGAGGAATGAGCAAAGCAGGGAGAGATGACTTTGATCTCAAATGTTATCAACTCAGTTGTGTCCAAGATCTATACACACTGCTGAGGGCCCTTTCTTTGCAGGTCAGCTCTTGGCTTTTTTTTTTTCTAAGATTATTCCCAGAACTCAGCAAAGTAAAGTGAGAAACCAGGAGAAACCAGAGACCATGTCTCCGTCCCTCAGCCCACACCTTTCACTATGGGCCTGTGAGAGGAGTTTTTACTTCCCTTGCATGAAGAATTTGTGACTTTATTCTGACAGCTGTGGAAAAGCAAGCCTGGGGCCCTGAAAGGATGAGCTGTACCTTCAGAACCCTAGAGGGTCCTCTTCTTCACTTCTACTTAAGCCAGGCCAAGGGCTTACTCGCCATCGGGCATGCATCCCAGCCATGGTCCTGGGGGCAGGCACTGCCCAGCAGGCACCCAGATCCAGGTTGTCCAGACACAACTAACTGAGCAATCACAAGGCTACAGTCACCTTCAGAGCCATAAACACTGCAGAGCAGCATAAAGACATCTACAATATCAGCAAAAATCCAAGAGATGAAAAGTTGAACCATTTGCAGCTCTTCTCTGTCACTGAGAGACACAGGACTCCTACCATCAGAATGGTGGTACTGAGCAGAAAATACATCACAGCTTTGATGTCCCAGATGGCCTCCCAGTCATTGGGTGCCCTGCTCCCCAAACTCCACACTGAGCTATCTCTTTTTCTTTGCACCATCACATCTGCATGGTCCTCAAAAGGCCTCCTGTCCAGGGAAGGAACGTCAAGGAAAGACAAAAAGTAACTTTTGCCCAATTCAGGGAAAAAATAAAGCAGTGTCCTGATATGTTGGAGCCCTGGGCCACCTCCAAGCCCTGCCGGTAGGGCCACCCCTGTGTTGCACACCAACATAACTTCAGCTCCAGTATCAGTCTGATCCCTCAGCTCCGAGCGCAGGGACAAAAAGATGTCTCAGGAGCCCCAAAAGCCCTGCTGAAAGTGTAGACCAAAGCAAAACTCCCTAAACTGGTCCCATTGCCTTTCCCACCGGCCGTGTAACACCTTATCCCTATAGGGTGGTGGATGCTGCTGTGACCTGGATGTGGCCCCATGAGAAAGCAATGTCCTTTGGTGGAAGACATAGATAAATGTCTACATGGAGAAAGGACACGAGAAATTTTCTGTAGGCATATGGTGTCACAGCTAATAGTCCTCTGGACTCCTGGGGTTTGTCTGAGGAGGTGAAATGGGCTATCTAGCAAATTTGTTTTCCCTGACCTCGTGTAGCTGTTCACACTTTATCACAGGGAAGGGAAAACATGAATAAAAGAACATGAAGAGTTGCAGGCTCAGTAGAAACAATTTAATTACAGCTCTGAACTCGTTTTTGCACATAAATTTTAAGTCAGAGTTGAATTTGACCCAGCAAGCTACGTGAAGTGGGTAGTCAATATAAATCCCCTTATTCTTCAATGTGGGGTAAAGGATGAAAAATCATTTGCACTGTACTGTCTTTCTGAAAGTTTCACGCAGGGGCTTGAGGGGGTCAAGTACATTATATTCCTTCAGATAGCCAGAGCCAGGTTTGCTCATTGCAGCTTTAGAGTTAGGAGGAAATTCTGGCTGTGGTTCATGCCCTGGCCATCCACCAGGCCACCCTGACATCCTTCACTGGGGGCAAGCTTTCCCTCTAGCAGAGACATAAAACACACACTCTTTTAAATTGTTGATCTGGTCGTGTGCAATTACCTGTTGTACACACAAATGCTTTAATTGCCAAGTGACAGGATGCTTTTTACCTGACATTTTGCCTCTGAAACTTTTGCCTCCCTGCAGTTCCTGTTACAAGAAACGGCGCTCCAGCCATGACCTGCAGCAAGTCCCTGAAGCGCGTGTCCTGCAATCCTGTTGTGTGAGGAGCAGGTCTCTGGGCTCTACTGCTATTAACACACAGCTCAGAAAGTTAGATTGAAGCAGCTTATTCCGTTCCCAGAAGATCTCAAAAGGAACAAAAGCTGTTCCTGACAAGGATAGCAGCGGACACACATAGTCTAGAGACGGGTTTTTTGGTAGGATTCTTGATGCGTTTAAGCAGTTGAAATGCCCTTTTATTATTATTATTTTCATTGCTTACAGATGCAAAGATCGACTGAGAAGAAAAACAGTGAGGCTGAGATAGCCCTAGAAACAGCTCCAAAATACTGCTTCAGCATTTCAGTTCATTTCCAAAGAAGCTGCATATCTGTTCTTTACAGCAGATACCTCTTTTGAAAAATGCATGTAACTTCATGCTGGGAACAACATCTTTGAAAGGTTAAAGCTTTTTTTTTTTCCCGAAATCTTTAAGGGTGAGAGGATGTGGGGGGTTTTAAGTCAGTCATGGCTATACTTAAGTTCGGACATTTTTTTCTCCCTGTTCGATAGGTAGAGATACGGCAAAGCAAAATGGGTCAAATTTTCTCATTCAATAAATACCTTGAAGCTGATAGAGCTATGCCAAGAGAGAAATTAGATCCATGTCCCTCTCATTAGGCTGCTAACAGATACCAAGAAATGGACATTGCAGAGCAAGCTGCATTTGACAGAGGCATGTGTAACAGAAAGCCGTTGATTTGGAAGCCAGAAGATCCTGCAGTCTGTCAAAATGCGGCAGGACTACAGGAGGGCACTGGGTCAATTAAGAGGCTTGTAGGTCAAGATAGCTGAGCACAACCCAGCCGAGCAGGGGAGGCTCTAGTAAATGTGCCTCGTGCTGCGGGAGAGAAGACAGTACTGCTGGTTCAGCAGCACTGCTCCTGGGTTTATTGAGCCTGATGATTACAACAGGCTGTCATTAGGGCAGTAAAGTTAAAAAAAAAAAAAATTAAAAACAAAGAGAGAGAAAAAGAAAAGAACAGAGAAGTGAACCACACCTATGACAGGAAGCATTTCAAAAATGCATGCTTCTCACTTTCATACGTGCAGGTCAGCTATGCATGAGTTGTTTCTTATCTTAAGCACAGGAGGACAGTCTGAAAAGAATCCCAGCTCAGCGTAAAAGTCCTGCTGGTGGCTTTTGGTTTGGTTTGGGGAGATATTTCTTTTCTTTCTTCTTTTCATTTTCCCATCCAGTTAGCCAAGTTTTGCTGCTGCTTGCTTGTGTAAAGGGAACAGAAGGGCTGTGCTCCTGCTAAAACCAGGAGCTGGCGCAGCAGAGTCTTGCCAAAACCAGCCACCTGCTTTTTCCAGTCGCAAAGGGCACGCAGGAATGAGAGGGATCCGAGCCATGCAAAGGAGGGTGACCTCACCCAGCACAATGCAAATACTGCCGAAAAGCACAGACAGAGAGGCCCAACCGAATCCTGTCAATGCCATGCTCTGGTTAGGCAGAAGTAGGTGCAGAGGATGGAGGTGTCTGCAGCTGCTCAAGGAGGAGATAGCACTTCGCACGCGCATTCCTGGGAATGCCAGCTGGATGTGCCACACCAGGCGAAAGCAATCCTAGGCTTTAATAAAAACACACACTTAGAAGAATTTGAAATACTGATTAAAATGTGCTGGGAATCAAGCAAGTGATGTGAAAGCACAAAACTGATTAAAATTGAGACAGATCTTGATCATTCTTTGAGTCATTCACTCTTCCAAAAAGAGACAAGAGATTGAGTCTGTTTGCCCAGTTTAAGGCTGCACGAGATGCTGTTGAAGTCAGTTCTGCGAAGCAAACAGAAAGACCTTTGTCTAGAAACCCCATATGTTTTCCTACGGGACAGAGCTCGCCAGGCCAGCACCTTTCCGAGGGCTGGGGAGAGCAAGCTGCCCAGCACAGGTTCAGGAGTGACACTGCCGTCAACGCAGAGCTATTTTAGCAAGTTCTAAGGGCAACCCTTTATCTCCAATCTGCTTCTGAAACGTTTCCACTGAAATTGAAGCAAAACCAAAACCCAGAGAAAAACTTGTGATGTGAAAAAACAGTTACTCAGCAATGACCTGAACTTCATAGAAATCATCCTGATCCGCAACGGGCGCACTACGTTTGACCTCTTGCTAAAGCCCCTTCTCACCAGCTTGCGCTCCCCGGGCAGAGAACAGCTGGAGATTTAGCATCTCCCGGGCACCGCTGATGAACACAGAGCCTGCAGACATCCCTCCTGCCACCCCTGGGGTGAAGGGAACATCCGCGGGCGGCTAGAAAGCTCTCCTAAAATCCTCCCGTGGTCCCCGCAACGCCTCCCGGGCAGGCCGAAGTACAGCAGACTGGAGGGTGCTCTGGTTTGTGCAGCCGGGACGTCCCGAGCACCGTGGAGGGGACGCCGCCGGGTCGGTCGCAGCCCGGCTCCGGGGCGGCGGGACCGCGGTGTGAAACCCCAGCAGCGCCCGCGCC